>CM068981.1:30611975-31211975 GCA_035357415.1 Ophraella communa
GATTTGGTATTAAATGAGGAGGGTGACCGACCAATAATGGACATTCTAAATTGATTGTGAAAATCATCAGCACTGTAATTTGGTATAACATTCTTATAATCATCCTTATTTCGAACAGGAACTACTCTGTCAGGTTCCACTATATCGAATGCCTGAACTAAATTACCTACAATAGCCCCTATCTGGCCAAAATTTAGTTCATCATTCATCAATTCCATTAGAATTACTCGCTGAATGTTCTCCATTCTAGATTGACGTTATGTGACTTGTCAACCTCAATAGATGTTGAAAACGTCAAATAATAACGCTGAAATTCAACAATGCGTTCACCTATTTTTAAGCTGTCAACTCATTTTATCACTAAACTGTTGAGAGCTTTAAGTCAGCTGCTGAAGTCGGGTGAACGCACCCAATGGGTACATTCAGGAGGTCCCAGCGGCTAGATCTAGCCACTCAGCATGCTGTGGCCGCTGTTAATAAGCGCCTTCGTTTCGCCTGAATGCGTGGCTCACTGACAGCGGAACAAAAGTCAAAACATTTGAAAACATAACCCAATTTTTATTTTGGTTTTTATATGTCTATTGTGTTCATGTACAAAACTACAATAATTATCTTCAATTATCAATTGGATAAATCTTATCCCAACAATCAACACCTTAGAATACAATTAAGATCAACACAAACCTACATAACCCAATTTCGATATGTCATTAATGTCAAAATCGCGATGCGCTTTTTAGAAAGCGACAAATTTCTACGCTGAGAAAAACAGTCAGCCGCTGTTGAATAGCTTTCAAGCAGCGCTACATTCAGAGAGACTCTTTACTAACCGATATCAGCCGCTGGGACCTCCTGAATGTACCCAATGATAACTATTATAATCGCACAAAATCAGTAAAAACAAAATAAACTTTTTTAACCATCCTCTTTTAACCTGCAAAATGTTTGAAGTTTGACGTTTTTACCACAGAATCCACAGATGACACGGGTCGCAGTGTAGTATAAATGGTATTTATACTACACTGCGTTTTGGCGTTAAAGTTAAAATGCATTTTTAAAAAGTAAATTTCTCATTTAAAAACTCTTTTTGTGCAAAAATAACATTTATTTTAGGTAAAGTATATACGTGGAAACATCGTGGATCAGTTTTTAAAAATCAGTCATCATGCCTATTACGTCTTATCTACACATATGTCCAAAAGTTTGGAATATTTAGAAATACTATATCTACGCCTATGGTTTTTTAAAAACTCTTGTTGATATTTATTTTAAAGCGTTTTTAAATCAAAATAATACTAAATTTGATTCGTTTTTCTATTAATTTGGTCATATTTAAATGATTTGGGTGCTTTCACATTATTCCAATTCTTGTTTAAATTTCATTTGAGCTGTTTAAAAATGCCCAGAGACATGATATCATATTTTAATAGGTCTAGAGTAATTGCTTTCTTACAACAGGGCTTTGGTCAAAGTGATATCGCGAATATTGTTGGTGTTACTCAGGGTGCTGTATCAAAAATTAAAAAAAATTCCAAGACACAAATGATGTTAAGGATCGTCCCAGAAGTGGTAGAAGTCGATGGACAACAGCAGCACAAGACCGGCAGATAACATTGATAGTTCGAAGATATGGACAGGAATCTACAAGTGGCATATCCAGAGAAATTGTTAGACTTGAAGGACTGAATATCTCAAGGCAAACAATTACACGAAGATTAAATGCGTTAAATTTGTATCGCAGAAGACCTCTACGTGTTCCCAAACTAACCTATCAACAAAAATTTGTAAGGTTGCAATGGGCTCAAGAAATTTTACACCTTGGTCCCAACTGGAATTACGTGATGTTCTCTGATGAATCAAGAATTGGCTTGGTTTCTGATTCGCGAAGAACGCTAGTTTGGAGGGCCCCGGGACGACAAGCCGGATTAGAAACAGCCCAACCACGTGTTCCATTTGAAGGTTGGAATTTTATGGTTTGGAGAGGTATTATGAGGGGCACACGGACGCCTCTCTTGGTTTTGGAAAGAAGAATCACTGGTGCTGTGTATATCGAGGAAGTTTTAAATCCTGTTGTGCGTCTATTCCGGGAGGCGGTAGGTGATGGATTTGTGTTTATGCATGACAATGCACCTCCACATCGAACAGCTGCAGTACAAATTCCCCTGACATGAACGTCATTGAACATGCCTGGAACATTCTTAAAACACGCATTAAGAAGCGAAACCCTCCCTGAAAGGTGCTGCTCGTGACGAATGGGAGAGAATTCCGCAAGCCCAACTCGACCATTTAATCGATAGCATGCCACATCGTCTCCAGTCATGCATACAGGCCCATGGAGGAAATACTGATTATTAATTTTATTTAAAAACCTTTTTTTACTTATTAGTTTATTTTTAAAAAATTGTAATACATTCACCTCAAAAGAATAAATCATTTTTTTTTGTATGATTATCTGACTTCGAGATTTATTTAGTATTAGTTAGAGTTGTAGCAAAATGATGTTTACTTATATCAAAAAAATTATTTATAAAAATTAATAAAAAGATTAAATATTCCATTATTCCAAACTTTTGGACATATGTGTATGTATAAAATGAAGCCTCAATCAAAGTAAACAGTTTAATAGTGAAGAACTTCCAAGATTTATTTGATCATTAACAAATTTAAATTGTTGATCTACTAAATGTCTTTTTATTTAAAGTTCTTCGAGGAAATCTAAATTTTGTTTTTTATCACAAATATGTAGTATTTGAATGTCATTGGTGTGTAGGTCAGGATGTTCAAGAACGTGTTTTGCATAGTTTGACTTATCTGGTTGTTGTAATCTATATGTTCTTAAGTGTTCATTGAATCTTATTTCAATATTTTTTTGTGTTTGACCTACATATGGGGCATTCCATGCTAGCTCATTCTACCGATTGGATTTACATCTCCGATTTCGCTGAAATTTGGGCATCTTTTTGTATCCTTCGAAAAAGGTTTCTACAAATTTTTTCAAATTTTTTCATTCGGTCAATCGAGAGATATGAATTATCGAAAATTTCAGGTATTTTTTTTGTAAATAGCCATAACTTGGTGAACAATTGTCCGATTTGGGACTTTTTTTTAATTTCTTGTTTTTTGATGAACTTTTTGAAAAATTTATGCAAAAAATTATTCATCATAAATTTGATTGTTTTTTTTTCATTCCAAAGTTAAAACAAGAATTTTAAGATTGTTTGTATCTTTAAAATTTTTTAAAAAATTTTCAAAAATTCTACACTTTAAAACACAAATTTTAAGCCTATGGACCTGGGCCGGTATTCTCAACTCACTCCTCTCACAGCGAGCGATCACAAAAGGGAGTGATTTGATTGGCAGCGATATGGCTTTTCTAGATTCTCATGTATCCCTCCGCTCGCAAATTTATGACACGAGCAACTCAACTCACTCCTCTCACAGCGAGCGATCACAAAAGGGAGTGATTTGATTGGCAGCGATATGGCTTTTATAGATTCTCATGTATCCCTCCGCTCGCAAATTTATAACACGAGCAACTGGTACACATGAAAGCGAGTGAAATAAAGCACTCCTCTTTGACAGGAGCGATCCATGCGAGGAGAGGGCATGAGAATCGATTTGGCAGTGAATTTCACTCCCCTCGCATTCAACGACATCGATATCGCTCCAAGCGAGGACCTGAGAATACCGGCCCTGTACCTTTTTGTTAAAAGGTCTCATTATTTGGTAATACTTTTTATTGGTAGGCACAATTAACCTTGCAACGTTTTCGCCTTTTTTGGAAGATGATTTAATAACTCATGTTGAAGATTATATTAAAATAAATCTGCAATGTCTACAACAGCAAAGAGTTCCTAAAAGTAGTTGTTATCACTCATTATGAACTTTGTCTCTATAAATCTGCTTAGCTTCGCTAAATGCATCGGCATAGATTAAGAAAATATTCTAAAATTTGACGTTTGTGCAATAGTTTAAAACCCTACGTTGTATTTTGTAGGGATTCAACAGTAATAAGTACGAGTAATAACCCACAAGCGGTTGGTGAAACGGTTCCTGCTTTCGCTAGCGAGTTGGCGTTATCGAGCAGTACATCTTGTATAACGTCTCAGGTACCTAATTAATCTAATTAACGTGTAAAAAAGAAAATGAGAAATTGATTTTTTTAGGATGAGTACCAGTCTCCCGCATCTCCGTATTTACCAAGGATCTATTAAGTTTATAAAACTTTTTCGATACAAATTATCACTTTATAGATATTTATCGTACGAAATAGTGATGGAATTTACATTATTAAGTTGTAAGAGTTTATGTTAATACAAAATGTTAATTAATTAATATCGAATTGTTTTTATAAAAAATAAAATATTAAAAAAAAATGTTTATGGTATTTTTAACAGTCCTGTGCTACTAGTTCCCATGTTAAGATGCAGTTAAAAACGGCTTTTAAATACAACAGAGTCTACTAGTCGTTAAGTGAATACATTTTAACAATGTAATAGAAAAATGCAATGTATGTGTATATAGTGTTGTCTAAGAATTAGTAATACCCTTAGAACAAAAAGAAACAGGAAGGAGTCTGTCATATATTAACTTTAAGGAAAATTTGCGACGGAAGTCGGCCATCTTGAAGCTCCTTGTATGACTCAATGGGTACATTCAGGAGGTCCCAGCGGCTAGATCTAGCCACTCAGCATGCTGTGGCCGCTGTTAATAAGCGCCTTCGTTTCGCCTGAATGCGTGGCTCACTGACAGCGGAACAAAATTCAAAACATTTGAAAACATAACCCAATTTTTATTTTGGTTTTTATATGTCTATTGTGTTCATGTACAAAACTACAATAATTATCTTCAATTATCAATTGGATAAATCTTATCCCAACAATCAACACCTTAGAATATAATTAAGGTCAACACAAACCTACATAACCAAATTTCGATATGTCATTAATGTCAAAATCGCGATGCGCTTTTTAGAAAGCGACAAATTTCTACGCTGAGAAAAACAGTCAGCCGCTGTTGAATAGCTTTCAAGCAGCGCTACATTCAGAGAGACTCTTTACTAACCGATATCAGCCGCTGGGACCTCCTGAATGTACCCATTGTTTATGTTTATAGTACAGTCGACAGAAGCAAACATGGTCCGCGGAAAATATGCCAACTAATTTCAAGGTTATCACAATCAGCCAATCACGAGCCAATGTTAACGATAATATCAATTTTAGTGGCTGCATAAGTGAGATGAAAATACAACTACAGCGACAAGGACACGCCCACCCAGGGTTCATGTTTGCTTCTGTCAACTGTATACTGTCACAGCAATATTTGCATATAAATGTCAAAAATGAGCGCATAGGCGTATCATTCGGTTTTTATAAACAAAAAAATTATTTACAACACTAAATGTATTCACATATATGTGAACTATACAGAACTATACATAACAATACAAATTTTATTAATATTTTTGGAAAGTTGGGTTTTAAAGAAAACTTCTACGTTGTTCATCAAGTTTATATTAAATAAATATACATATAAATATGTAAATAAGAAATATAAAAAATTTAATTTACTTTTTTCTCTTGATTCTATTTATATAGGATTTGTGTGCCTGTACTTTTATTGGGTCAATGTAGGAGGCATTCTTGACCCTATTTAACTATATTTAAATCATATTTGGAGTATTTGCCTGCAGCTATTTAATTCACTTGTTTGCACCAAAAAAAGGATAGTACATCTAATTATCAACCTGCAGGCTTTTTCTCCACATGTAGATGGAGCTTCCAAAGATACCGTTGTGGATGAAGTTAGAATAACTGAAGTATCTAAAATCAAATAATTTTATTCACTTACAATATAACTTGAAGTTGTATCTACTTACCAGATAAAAGTAGAGTTGGTGGGTATGCACCTGGTTTCAACTTTTTCTGAAATCCTGCGTTATGAAAGTGCTGGTCAAAATGTTGATGGCACACTCTATAACTGTCATAAAGTTGTTTTGGAGTTTTCTCCTTTAACACAGGATTGTTTATATTCTCCATCCAAATATTAATTAAGTTGGGATCCTTGGTGAAACGATGCCTCTTACTTGTTTGATCGGTACAACACATTCTTTTACGAAATGCCATGCTTATACTAAAAAAACTAAAAAAAATATAAATAACTAAACTATATAATTATTAAATAATTGTTAACATTTAAATATTAACACACAATACACAATACTTACACTGCCCTAATTCTCTTATAATACAGAAAACAATTAAACAGTTCATAAACTAAAATATAAAATTCAATAAACTAGAAGAAACTTTCACAAATAATAACTAATTAATCAATTTAACGATAATCAACGGAAAAAGCACAGGCGAAACACAATTGAAAATTCAAACGTTAACGGTTAACAATTAAAAATGAAATGACAAATCATGATTAGTTTATAAATATGTGATGACAGTTCACGTTTCCTCCGATTGGGCGATCCTGTAACGTCACGCTACAGATACGCCCTCAAGTGGGTGGGCGCAATAATATAACTTGGATACAAATTGTAGACGTACGTTCTTTTTCACACCATGTATTCATCAATGATGGAAGTGACGTCACTCTTTGATGACTGAATTGTTGGAGTCACCAGTGATCCATCTCCATATATCGATGGAATGGGTTTGCAACTCGGAGTAATAAGTAAGCAAAAGACTTATTACTCTGAGGTTTGCAATTTTGGTGCACAACACAGTAATAAATGAACGCGGGGTTACGTCAAACTAAAAAAGAACGTACGTTATTAGCTTTTTTGTTTTAGTACCAACCACGTGAAATATAAAATGTTACCACAGAACACAAATATATCACTGTCATTACTTGATAAAATCCATAAAACATATCACATCAAGGCCTCGATCCGATTTACGCTCAGCACGCTTAAAATCGTTCCTAATTAAGGTGATTACCCATTACAACGTATCATACATACTATGACCCTGCTAGGAACGTGGGAAAAATATTATTTGTATTGAAAAGTATGGTCGGTGAAGTACCGTCGTGTGGGACTCAAATCATGATGCGAGTATTCTGTGGTTTTAGTATGACGTCATTACTCCACAAGAAAATGTATTTTAACTTTGTTTTAAATAAAACCTTTAATAGAGGATCGATTTAACATCAATCGTACTTATATATATTTTCAAGTATTTAATTATTATCATAATAATCGAATCTCGGATGGTACAGTGACCAGTGACTGACATGACATTTCCATTTCCCCTATCGTGTTCTCATGTAACGTCCCCTGTCATCACTCATCACGTGCCACATTCTTTTGTCAGTCAGAATGTCAGAGTCAGAAACATAAATCAAAGTGATGTTATTTGGAAAAGTTATATTTTACAAACATTGAGATATATATATTTATTTAAAATCGTCGTTTTGAGTTGGTGTTTCTATTAGGATATAATTTTATGATATATTAAATAAATTTAAATAGGTAACGTCCATTACGATGAGTGTAGTAGATAAACAGGTTAATGAAGCTTCTTCTTCTGTGGAAGCTACACTAGAAAACAGAGATGCAGCTGTAAGTAATCAAATATATTTTCTAACAATTATTTGTGGAATTTTTTTGATTCCATTTATAACTTTTTAATTGCAATTGTCTAAGTTTTTTTTTAATTCTAAGTAAATAAATCATTATCTATTCTAATATTTAAACAACAGAATAAACATGAAAACTTTGAAGATTAATATGAACATAGAATTAATTGCAGCATAATAGAATGTTTATATAAAGTATCTATATTTGTTTCAGGAGTATTCTGCTGCTCCACAACATGTTCCTACAAAATTTGAATCATTTGTTGCAGTTCTCAAATCTCTCTTTATTAGAGCAATAATAATGTATTTTATATTTTCATTTTTCAAAGCCCCTCAACCACAAAAGAACGCCAATACTAATAATTCTAATGTTCCACAAACAGCAGCTCGAAATATATTTCCAGATGGTACTATTATGAATTTGTATGTGTATTTATCAGATACAGAATCTTTGAATAATTACAACACTTCAAATATATTTTGGTATAAAGAAGGATTAAAATATGGTGATTGGACATCTGGGGAAAACAAAGATGGATCATATGTCATTGAAAAGGATATTCCTATTAGTTCTAATATGAAGAACAATGGTTCTTTGTATCTACATGCTTTTATAGTGAGAAGTGGATTAAGTCCTGATCCTGGAGCAAGTAATTATGCCAAAAATCAAATGACTTCAGTGGTTAAGCAGTTAAACAAGTAAGTATTTCTTTTTTAAGTAAGGATTTTGTTGGATTTTTAAATAACTTTGCAGATTTAAGAAATTGAAGGCATCTGGAAAAAAAAATCTTCTAACAGGTGAAACTAAATCATTGGAAGTGGAAGATGGAAAGATAGTGTCTCATTGGCATCCTAATTTCACTTTAAATTTAATAACAGATCAAACTTTGTGGAATTATGGGGGTGTACCAGCACCTCTAGATCAATACATCAAATTTACAAATGATGGCAGACAATACAAACCAGTACTTTTTGCTAACGACTTTTGGAACATGGCTCGCGACTACAAACCCCTGAATGATTCGTACTCACTGAGAATCACGCTACAACCATTGAGTTTGTTTAAGTGGCAATTGTATGCTGCCCAGCACATGCGACAATCATGGAACGTTTGGGGCGACAGCGAGCCCCCACAGTCTGATGAAGAACAGGATACACTCAAAGAAACCCTCATGGAAACCAACCCTTACCTCTTGGGCATTACTGTGATCGTTTCTATAGTTCATTCTCTTTTTGAACTACTAGCTTTCAAGAACGACATCCAGTTTTGGAATAACAGAAATTCCCTTGAAGGTTTATCAGTAAGGTCAGTGTTTTTTGGGGTGTTTCAATCTCTAGTGGTACTATTGTATGTATTGGATAATGAAACCAACACTCTGATAAGGATTTCTTGTTTAGTTGGGTTAGGTATTGAATTTTGGAAGATATGGAAAGTGGTTGATATTAAGTTTGAAAATAATTGGATAACTTTCAAAGATAAAAGCTCTTATGTCGAATCTAGCACTAAAGTGTATGATAAACTGGCTTTTAAGTACTTGTCTTGGGTGTGTTTTCCGCTATTCGCGGGATACAGCGTCTATGCACTGATTTATCTTGAACACAAAGGTTGGTACTCTTTTGTATTGGATTTATTGTATGGATATTTACTCACTTTTGGGTTTATTATGATGACTCCACAACTATTCATCAATTACAAATTGAAATCAGTGGCTCACTTACCTTGGAGAATGTTGACCTACAAATTTTTAAACACTTTCATTGATGATATGTTTGCTTTTGTTATAAAAATGCCAATAATGTACAGAATCGGATGCTTCAGAGACGATATTGTGTTTTTGGTTTATTTATATCAAAGGTATATTTATCCAGTTGATAAGACGCGCGTTAACGAATTTGGTTACAAAGCTGAAGCAGACGAAAACACTAAAGCTATCGAAGGGGAAGCTACTCACACCATAGAAAATAAAAAAACTCAGTAAAGTATTTAATAGTAACTTAGGAATTTTATTTCTAATGATTCATTCGAAAAAAATGTGTATTTATTCTATTTTATTTGTAAAATATAAAAATAAATTTTTTTTTCTGTTAACTATATTTTTATTCATCCAAGTACGTAAAACATAACCTAATACAAATATACCTAATTTAAGTCATATTTAACGTCAAAGTATGTGTCTTAATTATGTGGCCTTTTAAGTTTTAACCAGCTCGTTATTTAATAAATAAGTAAATAGCAGAAATATATTTGAAATTTTGAAAGAACTATTTTTATTAATTTACTAAATAACTTTCGTCGCATAAATCTCTTAATTGAAAGTTGTAAAAATCTACTCAATTACAAGACCGCTCGCGAAAAATTGCCTTGTGTTTGACAGATAAAACAGCTGAAAAGTTGACAAACAAATTTAGCTGAAACTTTGTATATATTTTTGTATGTTCTAAATTTTATGTAAATATTACTAGACATTCCTTCCCGTTGCGTAATTATATATAAATTGTCTGTTAAATCGTGTTACTATTTTCGTTCGTAAAATTAACTGTTACTCTTTTGTGTGTTGACTTTGTGAACAAAGAATAGTACTTATATGTAAAGTTGAAGGTGAAAAAACGTAACAGTTCTTTGTTTGTTACAATCTGCAATATAATTTTAGTGTGCTTAAAATTTGTAATTTAAAACTATATCAAGATGGAAGAGGATAAGAACATAACAAATAAGGATTCGTGTTCTAGAATTAGGTCAACCAGTGAATGTTCTAGTTCGAATGACGATGGGGCTTCTGATTTTACAAGAATACGGTAAATAAATATAATAATATATTATTTAGTAGTTTTTCAATTATATTTTATACTTTTCAATAGTCAGCGTACCACATCTCATCAATTTATGGTAGCAAGTGGGTTAGTAGCAGCATCTCCACCAAAATTTGTTTCCTTGGAAGAGATTATGCAAGCAGCAAATGGCATGAGAGACATGGCTTTGGTGCATCAAATAGTAGTTGACAAAGACTTTAGGCTCAAAAGAGCTGAACCAGAACCTAACAGTGTACAAGGGATGATTAAAAACACCATGCACAAAGCTTTCTGGGATATTCTGAAACAACAGTTGGAAAATGACCCACCCATTTATACACAGGTAATTTTATCAATAGTGACACTTTTGATTATTCAACATAATTGTCTTTTGAAGGCTTTGAATCTTTTAGAAGAAATTAAGGAAGGTTTATTTTCTGTTTTATTACCACAACATACTAAAATTAAGCAACAAATTTCCGAAGTTCTAGATGGTGAATTAATAAAACAACAAGCTGAAAATGGTACTTTGGATTTTAAGGTTAGGTATACTTGAATTTTTCAAAGATTGTGTTATTTTGGTAGATTTTTGTAGAATTATGCCCATTATGTGATATCTGTGATGGCTAAACTTTGCGCGCCAATTCGTGACGATAAAATTAGGGAATTAGGAGAGGTTATAGATATACTTGATACTTTTAAAGGCATTCTGGAGGTAAATTTATTTGTTTTTACTCATTTTTGTTAGTGTTATTGGAAATTATTTTTAGACTCTAGATTTGATGCAGTTAGATATGGCTAACTTTACCCTCCAAATGGCTAGGCCTGATATAATAGCCAGTAGTGTAGAAATAGAACGAAAAAAATTCGCTGATTATTTAGCGATTCAAGCAGGTAAAATTTTTGTATAAATTGGTTAACTTTTAGTGTATGTTGTTGTTTTCAGATGGTTTGAGACTTACTAGAAAATGGTTGTTGCGATACGTGAAAACTGATCAAACTGTACCTGACAATGTGCAATATGAAACGTTTATTAAAAGTGTAGTTAAAAGAGCTTTCTGTCAAGCTTGCGTCGAATTAATTGATTGGCCAAAAGGCGAAGAATATCCAGAGGTAAGAATTGTTTGTTTTTCTGCAACAATTTGATTCTTTTGTTTTTTTTAGACTTTTATGTTAGATGTTAATATGCTCGACGACTTACACATCAGATATTTTCGTTTAGTATGTACAGCTACCATCATACTTGTTACTATTAGCAATGCAGGGACGGATCTCCAATCGATTTCCGCTTTCAAACAATCAATAAAAGATCACATTTGCATTCTACTGACTGACATCAAAGATGAAAAGTAAGTAGAAGAAACAATTTTGTTTTTGTTGAAGAAACATCCTTCTCAGAGGACCAAATGATCAATTTTTTGTTAACTTTTAATCTGTTTGTTGTTTTTTCTGTATTTTGTACACTTGTCTGAGCAATCTTACACTAACTCCACTCAAAAGTCCAAATTACTTGAATGTCTTTCAACACAAAATCATTTATACATTTTTTAAACGCCCTATTTTAAATTTGATTAACATTAAGGACAGGCCCATAGTTTACTTTTATCCAGTTATTGTTTTGTGAGATCTGTTTTTTGATTAGGTACCATCTACCTACCTAAAGGATGTTAGTATTGTCCAGTGAACCAATTGTTGTTAGGATCCTCGTTGTGGTTCTTGTCTTTGCCGGCTGAACTTCAGTTATTCTGCTGCTGATTGATTCTGCTCCTTTTCTTACAATATTCTGTCAAAGGTAATACCACGAGTTCTTAAATTTTATTGATAAATTTTTAGTTTCGACGAAAACATTTTTATTTGGTAAAAATACGAAAACAAACTGAAATATTATTCACTTTGTTTGAGTATTTTTGTCTAAAATAAAAAAGTTGTCTATAAAATAAAAATTTATCTAGTAAAATTTTACAGGACGAATGGTATTTGAGAAGATTATTTTTTGAACCATTCTGTACAAAAACTACTTTATTTAATAATTTATCGTTATTTTTTCACTATTTTCGCTGTTTAATTGTTCAATATTGTTATTAAATTTTTGACAGTTACATGATTTCATCAATACTGGTAATACGACTACTGGTTTTAGTATAAATCGGAATGATTGGCTACCATTTAGCACAGAACATTAAAGATTAAGCGTTTTTATTGGACGAAATCACAAAACTGTGATATTTTGACAGGTGAAAAAAATAATCCATGTTAATCTAAATTTTCCATTTTGTACACCATCCTTCTAGAAAACTCGCTGATTCTCATAAGTAGATCCTTTGTGTAGAACTAGAATATCTATTCCCAATCAGACTCAAAGAACCAGATTTTTACAAAAGATTACTTTAACACATCCACTAATTTTTTTGATGAGATGCTATATTGGAAGACTTTATTGTACAAAATTTTATTTCCCTCTAGCGATTTGAGATCTGCATTGCCGAATATTTCTGAACAAGTTATAAGGGAGTTAAAAGAAGCCCAGAAAAAGTACGACTTACCTCAGTTGTTTCAAGCTGCAGAGGCAAACCTTAAAGAACATATTTTGGACATAGGAAGGGATGATCATAAAGTCAAGGAACTGGTTCGTAAGTATTCTGTCAATTGTCGTTTGTTTGCGCCATATAAATATACGCATTTATCTTGTGTTTTTAGTGAAGAGGGTGAAAGATTTTTTGTTGGAAACGATAGAATCCTCGACGGCTGCGCCGCAGAAAGTGCCTTCGGGCTTAACGGCTCTACAAAAAGAATTATCGGAAATAGCTGGACAATTTTTGAGGATAATTTCGCATAATAGTACCGTTTTTTGTAATTATTATTACGATATCGTTGCTGAAGCTTTGCCTAAACCAAACTAGTTATCTAAAAGTAACTAAATTTATAACCGACCATTAAATAACTTTGTAGAACGATCAGCAACCGTTGGAAAAGGTTGCTGATAGTTCTATGAACAAAGCTAATAATCGACTCAACTTTAACATCGTTAACGATTAACCTTATACATATTTAATCGATGTAAACTCGTCTAACGATTTATCAATTTAGGTGTTTTAAAATTTTAATTGTAGACAATTTCAGATAAATACACATAAAAAAAATTATTAAATATGTTCGTTTATTTGTTACAATAAGTGGTTAGTTATAGCCATTAATGCATAGTTAAGTAAAATGTTTTGTTTGACATTATCTAACCTTTTGTTCTATGCTACGGAAATTAATGTTCTGTGTAATTTATAAAATATGCGGCCAATTTCACTTCTGGAAAGTAATGAAAAACACAAATAAAGATTATTAAAATTTTATTCAAAGAAAATAAATATTTAATCAAAACGTCCTAAATATATACATTATTTTTATTTTATACTTCAATGTATTTATACAAAATATTCCTGGCAGCTACCAAATTCCCGTAACTTTTGTAAATGACGTGCAAATTAAAGGCAGCTTCACGTTTCAAACAAAGCACCTCTGGATATTTTCCCAATAACTTATTATCCACCTTAAATACTTTATTATAATAATATTCGGCCAGATACGTAACACCCAATTGATGGTACATACGCCCCAAGTTATAATAAACTTCCTGCTCTGCGGAATGATGTCGATTTTTGGCGTAATTTAAAAAGAGATACGTCACACTTTCTGCCATTAATTTTTTCATGTTTTTGTTGACGTTTCGATGACAGTGGTATTGGAGCAAACCTACTCCCAGCATAAACGACGAAAACACAGAATTGTTTAATGTGAAATCTTTCAGATAATAGTTAATGCTTGATATGTAATTCCCCACTGATAAATTGTAATTAGCCACGATTATTTGACGATTTTCGTTGGAAGAAATTTCTCTAGTTCTTCTGTCTAAGAATCGTAGAAAACGTATATCTTCCAATGACGACGTTATTATGCCAAACCAATTCCATATAAGATTGTTATTGGGAAATCTAAGAAGAAGTTCTCTTACAATACTGAATCCGTGGAATGTATCGTTGGTGTGCAAGCAAGCGAAAGCCGCCATTAAATTTATATCCACTAAAAATAAACCTTTTAATAAATAAAAATATATTGATACTTAACCGCTATTGTGTAATAAAATGTATGAAATCCAATACTTAAACGTTAAAATAATACTTTTTGTTTATAATCTATGAAAACTCAGGAAATAAGTAGGATATCTTGGAGTAAAATGTGCGAAAGGATAACAGAATTTGCTCCAGCACAACGACTAAGTATTAGAGTGAAAATAGCCTTTTTTCTGGAAAGATTTCAAAAAAATCCATAAGGGACAGCACCGGTGTTGGGGTTGAAACCTATATTAACAGCAACAGTAAACGTATAGAAATATTTTTTATAAATTTAACACGCCCCCTCAATGAATATATTTTTTACAATATTACACAAATGAACAAAACAAAATAGTATATTAAACAACGCATTTCATATGGAATTCTGTTATGACACGAGTTCAAGTTTAAAAAACGAATCGCGAAGCGACGAGTTTTTTAAAGAACGAGTGTCACAACAGCCATATGAAATAAGTTGTTTATAATATTTTTTATATTTTGCCCTTTTTACCATTTTTTAAATTAATTTTTTATTTTTATGTAATTACGAAAATTTTTATTTTAAAAAGTATGTCGGCAGCACTGTGTAATTTATAAAATTTGACAGTTGTGACATTTAAATTATCAAATGTTAATGTTTTAAAATATTTTAAAATGAATAATATACCATTAATAATATATTATATAACTAAAAGATGATATTGATATTCACAAATACTTTTTTAAAGAACAATATAAAATTAATAAATTGCTATTAGCCTCTAACGTCATTGTCAATAGTCTTGCCTTTAGATACTTCACTCATGTCGCCAACCATTTAAAACAAAAATTTGCGTGCGTAAAAGTTACATTACGATACGCAAATGCGTTTTATAATGAAGATTTTTATAAGTGCAAAATATAAAAAATATATTAAATTGACAGAGATATGAAATTAGCACACAAAAATTAAATTATGAAATTGACAAATCTCTGAACCCTAGAAACTTCTGTTTTCCTAAATGCTTTGTAAACAAATCAGATATGTTATCATTAGTATCAATATATTTAATAGAAAATTTCCTTTTTTCATATAGGTTTTTTATGAAATGGTATTTAATATCTATATGCTTTGCTCGCTTAGAGTTCTCAAAGGTGTTAATCATCAATATTGCACTAATATTGTCAATTTTCAGAATCACTGGTTTTGATTCTTCAAATTCAGACAATATTCCTTTTTATGTTGACAATTTCTTGTACAGCAGCTCCTGCAGATATATCGTCGGTTTGTAGCATAAAGTCACTAACTACTGACATTTTTTTGGATTTGTGTTTTAGGAGAGGTAACTACTAGTTTTCAATAGCTCTATGTATGCATAAAGCATTAAGTGTGAATAAAGTCAGTGTTATAATAAATTTAAATCACTAACTGTGAGGAGAAACAATATTTCAAAATATTAAATCATTAAGTTATTTTCTTTAACTCAATGTATTGCAAAATTTTAATGTCACTTAATGACTTTATGCTGCAAACCAACGATATATTCTGCCTCCATTGATGACAAGGCTACGCAGTTTTGTTTTCTCCACCCCAGTCTGCATTACACATAGCTTCCAGTCCCATGTCACTTCTCTTATACAATAGACCATAGTCTTTAGTTGAACTTAAATATCTCAAAATTCTTTTTCCGGCCTTCCATGAACTTGTAGTTGGCTTATCTAAATATCTACTTAAAAGCGAAACGCTAAAAGCAATGTTTAGTCTTGAAGTGATTGAAAGATACATAAGGCTACATATCAATCTTCTATATGGAACATTTTTTAATATTTCTTCATCATCATTAACTTGAAAATTTATTTCCATAGGTATATTAATTTTCCGACACTCTTTCATACCAAACTCTTCTAATAATTTTGATATCATTTTAATCTGAGTAATTTTAAGTCCCTTGATTGTTTCATTAATTTTCATGCCAAGAAAGTTTGTAACCTTATTTATGTTTTTTACTTTAAAATATTCATATAAATGATCTATTAACTTTTTAACTTCTTCTTCAGATCCAGTTATCAAGGCATCATCAACAAACAGAACTAAATAAACCTGATCTTTTATGTATAAACAGTAATCATAATCTAATCTTCTAAACGCTAATTTTATCATTACTTCATTAAATTTTATGTTCCAACATTTTGGTGCATTTCTTAGTCCATACAATGCTCTATTTAGTTTTAAATATTTTGAACTTGTTTCTAGACCTTCTGGTGCTTTAATATAAATATCAGTGTCTATTAGGCCGTTTAAAAAGGCTGTTGGTACATCTATTTGTTTTAATTTCCAATTCTTTTGCATTAACATTGACATCAAAATTCTAATTGTAGGTAACCTGCAAACTGGTGCGTAACTGTACTCTTCTCCAGTGTTAGGTACTTGGAAGCCTCTTTTATTTTAAAGACCCACTTAGTGTCAATGGCTGTATGACCTTTAGGTAAAATGGTTGGAAACCACGTTTGCAACTTTTCATGTGACTTCAACTCATTTGTTATTGCTTCCTTCCAATCTTGTGATTTAAATTAACCGTTCAGTTTTTTATTGTTCTTAGTATCTCTACTTTTATTTATTTTTCTTTCGTCTATAATCTATAGCCTCCACCACAGTGTCCAATAAAAACAGCTTTCTTTGCTCTTGGCCCTAATTTATTTTCTTTTGGTAGTGAAGTATACCAAGTACGACAACCAGAAATTCTCAGTTTACTAATATCATTTCTCCCATGCCAAAAATCAGAATGTGTTTGTCCTCTTGGCAATGTAGAAGTAGGTTTTTCGTTAAATTTAGAAGCACTTTAGTGCTTCTCCCCAAAGCATCTTTGGTATATTGGAATCTATAATTTTAATGTCATGTTGTCTTTCCATATCTGTTATATAGTCTTTTAAATTATTTTCGGCTTCATTTTATTTTTCAATATTTTAACCACTACAAAGTGTGAGTAATCATCTAAGATTGTCTGAAAATATTTCCCTCCATCTAGTGTACATGGGGTTATTGGTCCACTTAGGTCACTGTGAATCAGTTCTATAGCACTTGCACGGAGATCTGGTGGCTTTTCCTTCTACACATGTTGAACATAATTCATCTAACGTATTTAAGCCTAATTGCACTAAGGCATTTTTTCTTGCATGCCCCAATTTTCTGTGCCAAATATTTCCATCTGTGGAAACGTGGCAATCTTCATTTTGCTTATAAATGTTATCTATTGTCAATATATACAGACCATTTTTATTTTCACATACTAATGAAAAGTTATTGCCACTAGACACTCGAACGAGTTCCTAAACATATTAGGAAAAAACCTTGTTATGGAATCTGGAGATAAACGCGCAAAACATTTTTTGTTTCAACGTCTGTCTTTAGCAATTCAGCACGGAAACGCAGCAAGCATGTTTGGAACTTTTAACTCGATGTAACTACAGTGTCATATTGTGGCGGAAGAGATAGTAACAAATGACAAACTTTATCGCCTTCATCAATGTTAGAACCCAAATCCTTTAATTCTCTAATTATAGTATCAAATTTAAGGAAATGATCTTCAAGTTTTTCATTCAGCCCTGACTTTAAACAACTTACACAATGAAAGTTTAGTGAAACAGCTTGTTCTATGAAATACACTTTTCAATGAATCAATTTGCTCTTTTGCAGTTGTGCAATCCTTCAAAATATCTAAGTGCTTATCTGACACACCCTGTACTATTATGGACTGTGCTTTGGCGTCAGCCCTTTCGAAAGCTTTTATTTCATCATCTTTTGCAGTCGCAGCTGGTGGAGTTTTAAGGGCAATTTCACACTGTTCCCTTTTTAACAACGTTATTATTCTAAAATGCCAATTATTGAAATTATTTCCTTCTAGGATGGGTATACTGAAGCTATTCATTTCTTATGCTAGGTTTGCCGAACTTAATTTGTTGCACTGTCGATTTTACTTCTTCAAGAGTTATCAATTTGTTGGAAAACACCTGGGCCCCTAAATTTAACAGAATTAACGGAAGATAATGTACCTGGAGCGAAAGATAATCTTCTCTGGGATTTAAAATGATGACTTGCATGTCGTGGCTTAATTAAATCGTGTCAGGTGATAAAAATGTCCTAGTTGAAAGGTTAGTTGGTTCTCAAATTTTCTCGTATACGTCAATATTATTTAATGTATTGAAGTTAAATATCCACAAATATTAAAATTCTGTTTACCTTTTTTCTACATAAAGTGAAGAATTCTAGTAATTTATGTTACACTGTTGAAAACAATCAAATTCACTTGAACAGAAACAACAGTTATTATTTTCAAATTCAACTGAAGCTCGCTATACTGAAATTAGAGTTCTGTGATTTTTTTATTTGATCTGGGCTTTATAGTTATGCGACCGAACGAATCAATCGAGATGAAATCTTTATTCAATCTTTAACACTAAAGTACTCAAAGTGTATAAAAATTTAGCCTGTGAATTTTTTGAAATGCGACTGCCAACAAATTTACCCCTTTATGTTGTTTAAGGTTGATAAAGTCCTTCATTTTTAAAAAATTATTAAATTAAATTTAATTTTCAATCACTGCAGAGCAATAGTATTATAGCTTCTTGTTTCGTTTTAAAAAACAAGACATTATTGAACTGGATAAAGTTTTGCAAATACCTAATAGGATTGAAACTAATGATAAACATGCAACAATTTACAATGTACATTTGTTGTATCATGGAAGTAAAGTATAAGCATTAAAATCTGATTGGTTAACATTATTTTCTAAAATAGCGTATAAAACATTTTCTTACTAAATAATGGGGTATTAAACCGATATCCGGTTTCTGGTATTTTATTTAAGTATATTAGCACTACTTTGCAAAAATAAATTTTTTGCAACTTTCACTAGAGATACGTCACTAAATCATATATGAAGTAAGCCACTTTCTGATTTAGATGTTTGGCTAATAGCCAGTTACAAAAAGGCCAATCTAAGTTTGAAGGACTTTCAAAATAAATGAGTGTTTTGTATCTTACATTTGTCTACAGTTTATAGGAGCTTGACGCTTTTTTCAAATTTGAATAATGCCAATATCATATAAATCTTGTTTTGTATCATACTGCATGAACACAACAGTTAGAACTCCTCATAAAACATTTGTAACCGTGCCTGCAGTAAAATTGTGGTTTGAGGATCTAAATTTTAAAAAAGAGGACGACAGTATTGCGGTTCTATGTCGACCCTTATGTAGCTAACTTTACTTTTGGTTTATCTACGTCACAGAACGAATGGCGGACTATTTAAATCATCCAAAAGTTGAATTTTTAAATCGACATAAAAACTGTGTGATAATAAATACAATAAAATTAATTGATTTCCTAGTATGATTTTGTACACACCTAACTATTAACATTGAGAAAACATATTTTTGTTAAGTTTAACACCCCATTAAAATAATAAAATTCATAAGTGAGTGAGTGTAAACAAAGAAAACTAAAATGGCTACTTAAATGTAATTTTTACTCATATCCCATCATTGGCGCCAATTTGTTGTGCATTTTATTATTTTAATAAAGTAGGTATTCAGTAAGGCGATTTTATATTTTAAGAACCCTAAACAAATAACTTTGTCATAAAACTTCCACTATTTATTCAAAAATTTAATTTTTTAGTCAATGACAGCTGTTTAGATAAATCATCAATCAATCAAATTTAATTATCAGATGGATCTGAATGCCAATAAGCGTTTATTTCAGAAATTATAGTCAACTAGATAAATAAGCTACTGCTATATTGAGCACTTAAAAAAATAGGTCATGTGGAAAACATGTTACCCTCATGACCCGTTGTGTGAATTATTATTGGAACGAATCAATCAAAATCCTGGTACTTCGCGTAATATTTTATTTACGGATGAAAGTACTTTCTGCTTAAATGGTACGGTTCACAAACAGAACAGAGGTTAATGTTTGAGCCGGTGCCAACAAAATTAATGGACACTTCTTTGTAAGTTACTTTGACTTGCTAATAAATCAAGTTGGGATATTAGAAAATTTTAAAGACTCCATAATTTTTTAACATGATGGTGCGAACTATGCGAACAATACTTGTTTGGGATCTTGGATAAGGGCACATTTAAATGGCCCGCTCGAACTCCCGATTTATCCCCATGTGATTTTTTTTCAGCTAATTTAGAACTGAAAGATAAAATTCGAGTCTCTTGCAACTCTGTACCTGTGAGATAATTGCAGAAAGTCAGAAGAAAATTTTATGATCGATTAGATTACTGTCTGGCGACAGGGGACCAGAATCAAAATAAATAATGTTCTTTGAATTTTTGTAAAATATTTTCTGTTTTTGTGAATAAATTAAGATCTGCAAACACTTCACTTTAATTTTGGTGATGAAAATTGTTAAAATACCACAAAAAAATTAATAGAAATATCTCAAACTTTAAGGAGGTAATACGAGGGTATAGTTTCTTCTCGAGTGATAGAGGAAAGGATATAAAGGGTATATTTAGTGTAGTGTCTCCCTGAGTCGTAGATTCAGGGATCCCACACTTCTGGGAAGACAGGACAATTATCAGAGGTCTAGTAACATCTGATAATTTTCCTATCATTAGAAAGTAGTTTTTCTTTAATTCTAAATAATTATTAAGTTATTATTTAGTAAGTTACTCACCGTGATCCTTTGGTAACGTCTTGGAAATGTAACCCATAAAAACGAATTTCTGTAGATAACAATATTCTCTCCTATCTAGTGCCAGTTGTAGGATATCCTTGTAAGTCTTGTACTCGTCCTCGCGACTGGGTTCTCCAATAACTTCGAAATTAGATTCCACGTTCGTATTGTCGTTTCTAAATTTCCTCGTCTTTTTCAATTTAAGCACCTTTTCTTGATACCTTTCTTTGGTCAAGATCAACTTGAGTTCTTCTTCGTGCTTAAGGATCGTACTGTGTCTCGATAATAACAACTCCACACACTTCCAGTAACTTTCCCAATCTTGTAACTGCTTCAACAACTTCATTTTTTCCAACAAGACCTCTACGTCTAATTTATTAGCGTTAGAATCTTGCGACATCACTTGCAGAGCTTCTTCTTTTTTGTTCTGTTTCAACAACAACATGGCTAAAGGGTACAAGACTTCTATGTGCGTCGGAGCTAATTGTCTAACGGTGAAATAAGCATCTATAGCTTGTTCGGTCATGTTACAATATTCCAGACATTGGGCGTATTTGAGCCAAACGGCTGCGGCGAAGTACGCCTTGCTTTTTACCAAAGGAACCAACAATTTTAGGGCTTCGTTATAGTAACCTACCAACATCAGAGATTCAACTACATCTAAATATAAATCTCCGTGTGTTTCGACGTCCAAGTCGATCAGCATTTTGTTTATAAGATCCGGGAATAGATGTTCGGATCTAAGTCGCACCAAGCACGATATAAAGTTGATGTGTATGTCCAATGCCAAGTTCTCGGGTAATTCGTAGGAGTTTATCACTATTGAATTGTCGTCGGTTAGTGTTACGTCGAAGGTAAAACCGCAAAATTGAGTAAAAATATCCAAACAATCGGAATATCTACCGCTAACCAGCAGCACCTCCAACATTACGTTTATCACGTCTTCCGTAACTTTTTCTGGTATTCGCCTGATGGGCACTCTCAATACGTCTATAGCTCGGACGTAATTCTTATTTTCGTAGTGTTCTCTTGCCACTTCCATTGCCAATCTAATTATTACATCACTGTATTTCTCCTTAATGTTGTTAGCCATTGTCTGCTTGGCCACCAGACTATTCTTATCATCACCTAAATATCATAGGCTCAGTTTTAGATGACGATAAAATAGCAATATGCAAAACACAACAAAACAGAATATAGTCATTCCCATGTATCTTTTCCCATGGCCGAATCTATTTCTCAGGCAAAAAATGTCGAAAGCAATATAATTTTTGGGAATCCCAGCGTTTATCAACAGTTTAAGCAAAGGAAAGTGTAAGATGCATCAAGAGATGTATTATTTATTATTTTGGGAAATAGCTAAAATCTGATAATATCACTATTTTAGCATAAACCTACTCATTTCTTGATATATAAATATTATTTGTTTTGTTTATAGTGAGCTTAGAACATTAATTTGAACAAAAACTTTCAAATGAAGTATTTCATTATAATGTTTGACACATTTTAACATGGATTATCTCAAGAAGAAGATGTTAATAAACAAAGTGCTTTGAATGATAAAGTAACATTAAAAATCACAGTATATTTCTGATATAGTGAACTCAACCATAGTTCAGTTGCCAACAAATTCCTTGAAAGTCATACAAGTCATAGAGGCTTCTTTGCACAGTTTTACATTTTTAATTTGACATGAACACTTATGTTACCTAGTAAAAAAATTTGCTTTCATTGCCTTAATATTGTTTTTGCCTCAAAAACACCAACCAAGTTAATTCTGAGTTATCTATTACTTTAGTAAAGCTATCAATTTTTTAGAAAATTTTAATTATACCACATGGGAAAAGACTCAGAAGACCAATTATATTTACAATTGTTTCTTTAACCACAAACAAATGTATTAATAATAAGAGTACATACCTTTTTTCTCCAACAATTCTACTCGTGTTTTATGTAGGAAAAAGTTTTGGGGATTGTGTTTAATGCCTCTGGAATAACATTTAATTGCTTCATCAATATCACCATCTTGTAAACACAGTTCAGCTAGTCGACAAGTAATAGCTATGTTTTGTGGACCTAGATGACTAGCCAACATCAGATATGCTTTATACTTTTTCATATTTACATTTTCATACATTTGGGATAAAGTCAAATAAGGTTCATATGCATCTGGAGCTTGTCTAATTACCTCAAAACACATTTTCTTTGCAGTATCTAAATCTCCTCTAGCATATCTCAGGTTAGCTTCCCCCATTAAACCTTTTAAGTGTGAAGGCAATTTGCTATTATCTTTTCTAGACGTTTTCCCATGTTCTTAAACAAAAATTAAGTTATATATTGTTTGATTAACTATATCAAATATTTAACTAACCATTACCGCAATCATCATCATCACTAAATTCATTTTCAGTTATAGTTAAATTGTCCAATTTACTTGTACTTTCAACAAAAATGGAATCCATTTTGCTTATATTTAGGAAATATAGGTGCATAAACAATTCCTCTAACTACTCCATCATAGGCAACAAATTCTCTTAGGCAGTTTTTTTAGGAATGTACCATACTCTCACTTCACCATCATAAGCCCTACTTGCCAAAATAGAAAGTTTCTTGGGATGTCTTGCAATGCTTGAAACACTATCACGATGTCCATCTAAATTTCCTATAAATGGTTTGGCAAAAAATACTTTTTATAATTTAACTGCGTGTAATGCTCTAGTATTCTCTCCAGCTGCTTCAAAAGGATGCAGATCAGGATCATAGTTTCGTTATGCTAAAGTAATACAAAAATAAATTTTCCGAAATTTAAATGTTTAGAATTTATCTTTATGTAAGTAATCTTCCCGTGAATAAGCCCATAGATAAGAGATATATAATAAGCCTATGCACATGTAAGAATAATTCGAAATTGACAGCGGGACAGCCGCGCAGTGTTGTCAGTTCAAGTATTTTTTCCTGAAACCGAATAGTTCAGTTTTGATTTAGTAAATTTTGTTATAAAAAAGACACACGTTAATAAGGAGCTTTACTGCTAAAATTCACAAGTAATAAATTAGGTATTTATGGGGCAACGAGTTCAGCTATAAAGAACAAACCTTATATAACAATGGTTTAAAAAACTGAAGTAAACACAGATGTTATTTTTTAGTTAATTCAAATAACACATAATATTAACATCCCTTGGTATTCTGTGATTTTAATTTATTATGAGGTTTGTTCCAACCAAGCAAAGAACCGTTCTAGAACGGTAATATTATCACTCACGAGACCAAATTAGTGCACTGCGCAACGCAGTACACCACTGCGCACAAAAA
This sequence comes from Ophraella communa, assembly GCA_035357415.1. Lineage (NCBI taxonomy): Eukaryota > Metazoa > Arthropoda > Insecta > Coleoptera > Chrysomelidae > Ophraella > Ophraella communa. Next base: position 30,636,441 of record CM068981.1, read on the forward strand.
TTACCATTTTAGAACGGTTCTCTGCTTGGTTGGAACAGACCTATGGTTTTAAATTATTGAAAAATATTAACTACCTGCTATAATAAATGCAGTAGAAACTATACCATTTTAAATAATGGATACTGTATTAAAATTAATCAATATATAATTCAAATATATTAATAAGTCTTCTGATTTATTTAATGCATAGTATTATATTATGTATGTATTACATGTATGTAAAATTTAAATCCAAAATCAGCCCTATAATTGAATCTCCTTGTTGTAATAAAGTAACTTCTGCAAAATGAGCATACTGTAAATCTGTTAAATAATGTATTTTCGTCTTTCCAATGGCTATTCACTCAGTTTATTTTTTCATACAAATGTGGCAATGTAGCTTGAAATTTAAACTTTACCACTTTTATCGACCAATAAAATTATTCTTGAAATTTCAAATTTCGTAATTCGTACATGCCCATAGGCTTTTTCAAGCGGATGGTTAAACTGGTAGATTACCCTTTAGGTATATCGGTCTTATTTCTTGTAAATATTCATCAGGATTTCTAGTTAACCCTTTAACTTTCATTTTTAATAGGTAAATTCCCATACTGTTTCTATTGATTTAAGAAACGTGTAGTATATAGTAAAAAGTAAAAATACTTTACTCAAGAATGATAAACATTTATCATAAATGTAAATGTAAATGTTTATCATTCTTGTACTTTACTAAAATTACAATTTTAGTCCTAACATAACCTATTTTTCTTCTTTTTTACCAGAATCCTAATTTTCATAAACAAGCAACTGTAACTATATAAAAAGATGTCGAACTTTCATTTTAATTATAATTGCATAATATTTTTTATTATTAATAGATAAAAACTATACATATTTTGTGTATTATACAAATGTTTAGAGTAGATATTTATTCTGTAAATGTGTGCTACCTAACCTAACCTAACCTAACCTAACCTTTCGTCGTTTAATAAAAGTATGTGTTACGTTGTAGATTTCTATATAATGATTTAATTTAGTTTTATAGTTTATTACTAGATGGAAAAGTTACATTATTTATAAATAATTTTTATAAATAATTTACCTAGATCTAATGTACTATTCGTATTAGCAAGAGGCGGAGGCCACAGAGGGCTGAGATTTGTTTTGGTTGTCATTAAGAGTTTAGGTAGCAGAGACAACCAAAGAGACGGTCAAGTACATGAGCATTTTTGTTCGACTGTCCAATAAAATAGTCCTGCTAGCTCCATCCTTGTTTAGTTCACAAGTGTATGAAATGTCACATTGTCATATTTTTGGAAAGTTAGCGCAGATGGCACTAGGAGCGTGGAATTTTTGACACAACTGTCAAATATGTTGTCAAGACAACAGTAAAATTTGTATTATAACAGTTTTGTAGATGTCATAAAAAATTAATAAACGTCAAAAGAGGTAGAAAAAATCGTTTTTATTGTCTACATAAGTGGAGAACCATATAGTAGAGACACGGTCTCAAGAAACCTACGAATAAAGAATAGAAAGGAAGGAATGTTGTCATATTTTAATTTAGCAAATAATCGCGACGGAAGTCGGCCATATTGAAGAACCAAATATGACTCATTCGAATCGTGACATTTGACAAGAGCTTTGTTCGGGTTTACTTGATTACTGTTTTCAAACTGTCAGGATTCTGCGCACTAAAAAATCCTGTGTTCGGGTTTTTTTTGTACGGTTTTCGAACCGTTCTATAATTTTAGTTTGGTGTTCGGGTTTTATTTCTGACTGTTTTCGGACGATTTGAAAACTGTCAAATCAGTCCAAGGTTAAAAGTAAGAATTTTTCGTGGACTAATTGACGCATGCGCTTGGTCATTTTCATTATTTGTAGGTGTGCATTTTTAAATTAAAATTATTCTTGGTATTTTAGTTTATTGAGTATATTATTATGGATTTATAGGCAGAATTCTCGTCAGATTCATCCTCATCTTGGATTGGAGATGGTAGCAAATATTTGTTTACCCGAATTATTACAGAAAAAAGTAAAAAATGAGAATTATGCCGAAGAAACAGTACCCCTATATAGTGATGAACAGTTTATCCAACATTTTAGGTTTGTGGACAAAATAATTTACTTTTTGTATCAGATATTAAAAAATAAGGCGTTCGGGTTTTTTCATTTGTTGATAGTTTTCAAACCGTACATAAATAGTCCTTGGATTTAGTCTACTGCACATCCAGTTGTGCGCAGTCAGCAAATCGTTCTCAAACCGTCCGAAAAACGAAACCCGAATAAAGCTATAAATAGTTTTTTCATGCTGTTTTATATATTATTTTCTGATTTAACTAGTTAACCCAACTCTTGAATGGGAATTACTTTTCATCATAGGGGTCCGGCGTAGAATAGGGAGACACGAATTTCGCAAAAAAAATATTAACACTAATAAGAGACTGCTTTCTTTAGTAAATTGTCGTAAAAAAATTTGCGGGTTATCCAGTATTTTCAGAGAAAAATGAAATCAAAAACTCAAATTTTGTAGGTTAAATACACAAAACATTCACTGTTCAAGGTACGTGATGTTATGTAGATAAAGCGTTGCCACATCTCTAAATAAAACCTAAATATTAGGAAAATATTTTTTTACATTATAAATATATAAAAAATATTGATAATAAAATATGAAATATAGAGAATATTACTAACCAAAACTAATAGGTCTTTTTGCATATTTTGAAAGAAAACAAAGATAAACAAGCACGAAAAATTAAGTTACGGGTGGCGATGCTATCCTAATCCAACCTAACCTAGCCTAAAATAACGCAACTCAACCTAACCTAACCAAACCTAACCTAACCAAACTAAACTTTACCTTACATAACTTAACCTAGACAAACCTTACCTAACTTAACCTAACCTAACTTAACCAAACCTAACCTAACCTAACCCAACCTAACCTAACCTAACCTAACCTAACCTAACCTAACCAAACCTAATCTAACCAGGCCTAACCTAACCCGAAGGTAAACTATCCTCGAAATGAAACCGGTCAGTGTAGAGACACATCAGCATAGAAGAAAATATTAAAAACAGAACCTGACGATGCTAGTTTTTAGCGAAACAGCATTTTAAAACTTATTTTGCCAATAAATAGTGGAAGTTTAGTTCAACCGTTTAGTTGTTTACTGTTCTTAGTAAGATAGACTTCCACAAAGTAAGGGTTACTACAATCATTTTTATAAAATTTTTCTTCCTTAACCAAGTCACCATTCCGGCGTCATTTTTGTTATGTATATTCACTACATCTAAAATATTCTTAATTTTCATTTTAAATTCAAAAATAAATAAAAACAAGTAATTAATAGTCTCACCAACAATTGTGAAGAAAATATGGCAATGTTGGAATGTTAACGTTAGACAACTTATATTAAATGTCAACGTCGAAACAGCATATTGTCATAAAAATCGTGGTAAATTTTTAGTTCCATGGGAAGAAATAATTCTAAAAGTGAGGTTAATCAATGGTTTATTAAAATATATTGCAATATAAATTAAATTAGCTTAAAAAACCTAATTTTTTGCATATAATTTGAGTTAAAATATTATAAAAAGTAAGTTACTTTAATTTTCAAGTTATTAAATTTCGATATTCGTGTCTCCCTATTGTTCACCGGAACCGACGTTCCTTTATTTTTTATATAGACCAACTAAGTCAACTATTTATAATTACCTGCTTCGAAGTTTTTAATCTAAATTTATATTCCTACAACTTTATGACAATGTATATTACTGTACAGATAATTACAAGCGGAAAACAGTTATTTTTTTAATAATTAATACGAGGCATAAGTTTATAATACCCTGTGTGTGACACCACTGGTAACCGGAAACTTCAAGTCAGCCATACGCAAGAACCATTGCGGACATCGTCAAATCATATTATACTCCTTCCTTTTTATTATTTATTCGTAGCAAGAAACCAATTTTCTTGACAGTGACAGGACTCGAACCTGCAATCTTCGGTGGGAGTGTCAAATATGTTGTCAAGACAACAGTAAAATTTGTATTATAACAGTTTTGTAGATGTCATAAAAAATTAATAAACGTCAAAAAAGGTAGAAAAAATCGTTTTTATTGTCTACATAAGTGGAGAACCATATAGTAGAGACACGGTCTCAAGAAACCAATTTTCTTGACAACAGCGGCAAACCTTAGAACATAAAGTTTATTTCATATTCTGTGGTAAATGTAAAATGTGACGTGTCAACTGCCAAAGTCTTAGACTAGGAAAGAGAGAGGACAGCGCATGGCAATGAAAACCTTATGCGTGTGAGTGAAGCCGATTTTCAAACGTTTGGTGGTAAACAAATTTGGAACGTCGAACTGTATTTTTTTAGTTTTTTTATTAATTTTTACCTTTTTTAATTACCTGAATAGACATTTTAAAATGGTTAATTGTGCAGCTTATAAGTGCAACAGTCAGAGTGCTAAAAAAGAGGAAGGAATTTCATTTCATAGGTAAAAAGTATTGTAAAACTATTTTTTTGAAATTTATTTTTATTAATATTACAGCTTTCAGGTATAATAGATGTTTAACTAAATCACATATGTTATGTATGATAACTTAAATTAATTGTACATACATTTTGAAAATTGTTTTCATTCAGTTTTAAAGATTGTTTTTCAATTAATTGTTATTATTTTCTCATAGATGTAATAGTTTTGCAGTGGCGTGGAACAAAAACATATATTTAAAATAGATAAAATGGATTAAAATTGTAATATTTATTAAATAAATATGTTTTAAAATGATTGTTCTTTTTTGGAGCAGTACATATTTAAAGACTTTTTTAAATTAGATTTGTAATACGAAATAATGAAAATGATTATTTAATAATCGTATAAGAAAAATCGTATGATACGCCTATGTCAATATTGTCCGCCATTAAATTGGTGGTAAGTGGGTTACATAATAAATTGATTCCAATGCGCAGTCCTCTCTCTTTCCTTGTCTAATGCCCATATGCACCGACATAGTTTAATCGCGATAAACGCTTAATCCGGGTTATCTCTACATTTTCTTATGCACCAACACTTTTTCGGCTGTTAAACGAGTTTATCTTTAATCGCTCGAGTTCGGGCGTTTAATCCAATGAAATGTCAATACGCTACGCGATTCGTGAACTCGTGTCATAACCTTAGAACATAAAATAGTAAGGAAGGAGTTTGTGTTATATCTACAATGTTAAAATCTGGTGACGGAAGTCGGCCATATTGTATAACCATTTATGACTCATACTTTGTTTACAAGTTATAAAAATTTAGTTTTCTGTTAAAAATTTGATTTAATTATTTATTGGTAAGTAGTTATTATTATAATAAATGTACATTATATATACGTAAACTTAATTTTTTATGTTTAAATTAAATTAATACTTTGTATTGATCCCTAACCTATCTACTTAAATTGACATAGGCGTATCAATAATGGAAAGAGGATATTTTATTTTAATTATCATTAATTTACAATTTTTTGGTTAATCTCATTACTGTATGTGTCAATTATTTTTATGTCTATGGAGTATTCTAAAGCAACGTTGTACAATAAATGTATTTGTATATTAATTAACACATTATTACATTCACAGTTTCCCACGGGATGAAAATATTAGACGGAAATGGTTAAATATTGTGGATAAAGATAACTGGAGTCCAGCAAGAATAGCTTTTTAGACTCACAACATTTTACAGAACAATCATTTGATAGAATTTCTTCAGTAATTGTTTTACTAGTACCAAATGCTATACCTACAATTAAAATCGCAAGAATGAAATATGTAAGTAATTATTACATCCACAAATTGCTTTAATAACATTGACCAAATCTATATTTTTTTTCAAATCAATTTACAGATATTTTACTTAAACATATATTTCACTAATATATACCTTTTCTATGCAGGTAAGTACTAACGACCCTTATGCTGAAGAGATAATAACTACTAGCAGTGAAACTATTTCACCAGTACCTGTTCCTGTTTCTGAAACTCTACCATCTACTTCTGAAAGTCCTCGTAGGAAACAACTTATAAAAAGCATCTGTGTAGTATATTTAAAAACAAGAATTTATTATAAATCTAAAAGTAAAATAAATAATGTAGAAAAAATTAGACATGTTTACACAAAATTCAATTTAAGGGCCAATAGTGGTAGAATGAAAAATTTTAATAAAAATTGTGTAGTATATAACTGGTTTTATTTCCTTAAATCTAGTACCCCCATTTTAGGCAATGTTATACTATTTTTTTTCCTCTTCTTTCCTTATTAAAGTGCATGGTTATTTTAATAAATAATGATTAGTGTCCATACTGAATAGGAATAAGGACATTATTTTTCTACAAATAAAAATTAGGACGCCACTGTTAAAAAGTAACTTCCGGTAGCCATCTTGGATAACCATCCCGGTCAACTGTCCTTGAACGAGCAATACTTCCTTACTATTTTATGTTCTAAGGTCATAACAGAATTCCATATGAAATGCGTTGTTTAATGTACTATTAGACTTGAATTAAAGTAGTAATAGTAGTTAATTATTTACATATGGAATCATAAGATATTTTATAAAATAGAAAGTTGAATTTATTGCATAAATTTCTAGATTTTCAGTATTCTTAATAATATGGCGGTATATTTGCTTTATGCATTTTCCTATTTTTAAACAAGTATAAGAGACGCTAATGCATATTTACTTGTAAAACGACCTTGATGATTAATTTTCATATTTATATTTACAAATCATACAAACTCTCACCATATAATATATACTCAAATTAATTTAAAAAATGGCTATAAAAGTAATATCCAAACACTATTAAATTTTAAAAATAACTAGATGCAAAACAAATTGACAATAATGGCATATGTGACAATTCGACTTGACACGCAAATTCAAAACGGACCAATCAGATTGCTGGACACTATATGACATTTATTTCCCCCCCTGATACAAAACAAAGCTCATTTGGACGATGTCTCTACGTTGGTATATATGCTCGAAGGATACGGTACGTTAGGTACTGTTAGAACCACTGAACTATAATAGGTTTGTTCCAACAGGCAAATTGTAATCGTTGCTGAATCGTTTTCGAAATCGTTCTTGAGGATTTGTTACGCAGGCGCCAAGCGTTTACCGTTCTAATAACGGCTTCAAAATAAAGTATGGTTTGGTTACTGTCTAAAATCACTGGAATTTATCAAACAGAACATACTTTTATTTTTACATGGTACACGCAGTTAAGCACAAAAAAAGTTTATTTATATATATTATAATGGTTTAATTTAGTCTGATTTTTATTATTTTATTATTTACTTTATTTTCATGTATTAGTTCTTTCTAATCTTTGAAGATAGTTGGATAATCCTTCCATTGTTTTGATGTTATGCAATGCAATAGTTTCCATTACCTCAGTTTTGAAATCCCTGGCTATGTATAAAACTATTTCCTCTTCCCTCATAGTTGGTTCTAAATGTTGAGCATTGTTATAAACTTGCATGGCATACATATTAAAATTTTCCCCCTATTGTAGTCAAATTTCCCAAAATATAATTTTTCCCTAAAATTTGCTTGTTGTATTTCCCCCCAAAAATATTAAATAAACTGTTGTTCAAAATCATTAATATTGTTAATTGATTGTTCCTTGTTACAGAACCATAACAGAGGATGTCCTACTAACATACTTCGAATCATTAATTTTTGATCGATTATATTTTTAATATTATTTAATTTGCCTTTAATTATATTCATAAGATTTTTCGGGTGTATATTGTTGAAGTTCCCATCAAACTTGATTCCTAGATCTTATGTGTTATTTCCATAAATAATGGTATTACCTTCTCCTATTTTTCTTCTGAACTCTTCTAATTCTGTTCCTATTTCTCCTTTTAATTTTTCAAAACTTTCTTCTTGTTTTTCCCCATGAACTTTTAAATCTTCTATTTCTTTTTCTATAATCTCTTCCACTACTTGTATGTTTCTACTTGTCTTCGTTACTTCATTTTCCAATTTTGTTATTTTATCATTGTTTGCTTTAATTTTCTTTTTGTTTTTTGTCACTTCCACTTTTAATTCGTCTTTTTTTTTCTTTAGATTTTCAATTTGTTTGTCTTGTCTACTTTCAACCTCCATTATTCTGCCAATCATTTCATTTCTGACTTCTTCTTTTGTATCCTCAATTTTTTGTTTAATTCCTTCGACTTCTTTTTTAACTTCTTTGTTTTCATATTTTATTTTTCGAATTTCTTCCATTCCTATGCTCATCTCTGTCGTCAATGCAGTAAATCTTCTTTCTACATCTAAAAATTTTTTATCCAATTTCTCCTCTAAATTTTTGTTTAATTTGTCATTCTGTATCTGTATCTGTAGAGTAGGAAGGGTGAGTATAGACCCACAGCACTTAGGCCACAATATGGCCCATTGTACATCCTCCCTAGGAGCCGCCCTCCTAGGACATTGTCCATCCTGCCTTATCCAGGAAGGAAGACAGGTCACCAGGGGACATCTCCTTAATGTCGGCAGGTGTAGGCCAAGACTCACCGAACACACACTCTTTTATCGACGATAGCTCCGGACATTCACATAAGACATGCCTGACAGTTTCATCTTCCTGTTCACACCTCCTGCATAGAGGACAGTGTCCAGTCAGAAATCCCACTGTTAAACGAAGGTTCTTCCTGGTCATCGCCAAATATTTATTCGTATCCAGCTTCTTAGGGTCGCCCAGGGTAATCCTGGCAAAACTGCATCCTTTGGTTTCATCCCATCTCTTAAGGGATTGAGTACGGGTGTAACGTTTGGCTAGTTCCGCAATTGTCGAAGTCGTCAAACCATGGGTATCGCCCGGTCCCAAAATTTTCAATCCAGCCGCCATCCTGGCCAGAGAGTCAACAATACGGTTACCTTTGCTCCTGTCGTGCCCTTTCACCCACCTTAGTACGATATTATTATCTACCGAGGCGTTGGCTAAATCTTGGTGGCACTCTAGTGCTAACCCTGAGATAAAACGTTGTCTATTCAAGGTTAATAGTACTTGTCTACTATCAGTGTAGATTATTATGTTTTTGCCAGAAATTTCTTTTCTGGTTATCTCTTTTGCGGCGATTGAGATACCAGCCAGTTCTGTTTGAACCACGCTGGTATTTTTTCCCATTCCCCATTTAATTCTTAGGCTAAGTGATCTGGAGTAGACTTCACACCCTGATCCTTCCTTGTTTTTTGAGCCGTCTGTGTATATTCGTATTGCATTTGCAGCATCCGCCTCAGTGTTCTTTTTTATTTGTATTTTGTAGGGTTTATTAAACACAAACCTGGGTTCAACTGCGTCACCGGCCGCCTGTAGCAGAGGCACCGCAGTGAGTGCCTCCCTCCACAGGACCAGCCTCAGTTGACCCATTCCTACCTCGGGGTTTACACCAGCCGTGCGCAATCGTAGCATGGCCATTAGCGCAACCTCCTTGACGTGCAGGTCGAGAGGTGTCAGACCAGTAACCAATTCCATTGTCGCGGTTGGTGTTGTTCTCATGGCTCCTGTGATGTTCAGACAAGCCATTCGTTGTATTTGATACAGTTTTTGGATAGCCGTTGCTTGTAGAGTTTTAGGTCCCCATGCAATAGCTCCGTACGTTAGCATAGGTCTTATTATTGCTGTGTAGATCCAGGTGACTACACGGGGCGAGAGACCCCATGTGCGTCCCACTGTCCTCCGACACTGCTCATAGGCCACATATGCTCTTTTTGCTCTGTTCTGAATGTGCGAGTTCCATGTTAACTTCCTGTCGAGGGTAATACCGAGGTATTTCACCTCTTCAGCGAAGTTTAGTTTGCTTTTGAAGATTTCGGGGGGTTTCAAGCCCGATAAGCTTCTTTTCCTAGTGAAAAGGACCATCTCTGTCTTCTTGGGATTGATCGACAGTGAGTGTTCCTTACACCATGTTTCTATTAATTTGAGGCCATCCTGCGCTCTATCGCACAGTGTGTTCACAAATTTGCCGGTCTGCAAGATAACTATGTCATCTGCATATGCAATTGTGTAGAAACCATTACTGTTGAGGTGACTAATCAGGGTATCCAGGACTATGTTCCAAAGAAGGGGTGATAAGACCCCTCCCTGCGGACATCCCCTCATTACCAGTCCCCTCACAGTAATGTCTTCTACATTTATACTTATTGCTCTACTAGAGAGCATCTTGAGTATCCAGTCTCCTACCACCAGGGGTATGTTCCTGGAGTTGAGTTGATGGCTGATTGGTCGGAATGCCTTTGGTAAGGTGTAGTCCATCCTTCCTGGTTTAGGTATAAACACCACTCGTACTTCTCTCCACTTACCGGGAACATACCTCAGAGCTAATGAGGCTCTGAATATTCCGACCAGGTGTGGCATAAGAATGTCCAATCCCCACTGTAGTAGGGCTGGTCTTATACCGTCAGGTCCTGGTGCTTTGAAGGGGGAAAAGCCCGATATGGCCCACCTTATCTTGTCCTCATCAATTATGGTGCTAGCAAGTTGCCAGTCGTATTGTGAGGGTGTTATTGGTACTTCCGTCTGGTTCGTCGTTCCCGGGAAGACAGAACCTGGGAAGTGAGTTTCCATAAGGATTTCAGCGCTCTCTTGGAGGTTGGCGGCTTTGTCGCCATTCTCCCTCTTCAGGATGCCGATACTCCTATGGTGGTCGCTTGAGAGTGCCTTCTGTAGCCTTGAGACTTGCGGAAGATCTTCAATTACCTCGCAATAGGCTCTCCAGGCTTCTCTTTGCTTTTGTCTGCAGACTTTTTTGTACTCTCTGAGGTTGGCTTTATATATTTCCCAGTCTTCTTCGAGTTTTGTTTGTTTTGCTTTATTAAAGGTTGTTCTCGCTGTCTTTCTGAGGTATTCCAGTTCAGGGCACCACCATTTATTGGTTGTCCTTCCTCCTGTCCTCATCGGACAGGATTCCTTATAGGCAATGTCTATTTTGTTTTGAATAGATAACGTGTACCTTTCCAATTCTTCACTATTGCCAGGAGTCAGGGCCTCTGTATCCCGCAGAGCTCCTTTTAAGATTCGATTGTATAGAGCTACATCCGTCCTCTTCGGATCGCGGGATTTCACAGTGGTCCTGAGATCCTGGTTTATCGTATAAGTCAACCAGCGATGGTCTGACATAGAAATATGATCAGACACTTGCCAGTCTTGAATTTTATTTGATATTTTGGCTGTCGCCAGCGTAAGATCTATTACTGTTTGGCTACGCGCGTTAATGAATGTCGGCTCCGTGCCTCTATTCAAGATTATTAGGTCTTTCTTAATTATATATTCGTAAAGAGACTTACCTCGGGCGTTGATATCCTTGCTGCCCCAGCCCAGGTGGTGAGAGTTTGAGTCACAGCCCAAAATCAGCTCCAATCTCTGGTTTAGGCAGTGGTCCACTAGCACTTCCATCTCTCTTGTGGGTGGTAGAGTGGCTGCATCTGAGGGGAGGTACACCGATGCGAGTATCAACGCCGTATATTTGCCCTTTCCGTCTGGACATTCCACTTTAACCGCAGTGAGGTCTGAGGTGCAGAATTGTGCCATCAGAAAGGCTCTGTATTTCCTGGGAGCGTAAACGGCTGTCCTGGGTTGCTGATTGCTTGGTGAGCTAAAAATCTTACCAGTCAAGTAACCGAAACCAGTAATTCTGGTCTTAATTATCCAGGGTTCCTGGATCAAAGCTATTGCATCCTCCAACACATCAAGGCGGCGACATAGTGTTGCCGTAGCCGTCCTGCTGTGTTGGAGGTTGCATTGTATTATATTTACCTTTTTTCCGACGTCCTTGTCCATTGAGAGGTCGTTCGGGTTGAGACTTTATTCTAGGTCCATCTGCTCCTCCGGTACGGGAGCGAGGGCCTCTTTGTTTTCAGGAGCCTCTTCCGTCAGGTCGTCGTCTGTCATCTTTACAGATGTTTCGACGTCCTTTTTGGGACCCTTGGTGATCTCAGTGCCAGTAACCACTCTAGGTGGCTCGACTTACGAGGACCTTGGGTCTTCAGAGGTACCCTCCTTTTTAACCTTTATGGCCAATGTGGTAAACGCGTAGCTTATCCTCATTGACTTTTTCTTGAGGATCGCCATATCCTCGTCTCCGATTCCGAAGACGAAGAGGTGTCCTGAAGGGTTAACTTTCACCTCTTGGTGGAAGGTGCACCACCTCGCTATCCTCAAGTCCGGATTCTGCGCCTTCAGCCTTCCCAACACCCTCTCCTTTTCACCGGATGTCGTCTTGTGGACGTCCTCCGGGATCCAGAGCGAGGCTTTGGTAAGCTTAGGGAGCTCATCCACACCGATGACAGCCAGCGATGCTTTTTCCCACGGCTTGTGGCCTTTTTCAGCCACTGTAGCGTCGCGTCATCATCACAGACCACTCTGATGATTTCACCGGAGTGTGTCCACGATTTAAACGTGGGCGCTTTGGTGTTGCTGCTGGAGGCGAAGAAGATAAACTTGTCCAGTACCTCCAGCAGTTGAGTTTTGACGAGGCTCTCCCGTTCTGCGGTAATTTTACCGTACGGGTTTGTCTCGTCAATAATAGCCACCTTGAGGTGTCTCAAGGCGGCTTCCACAAAGGTTTGGGAAGGTGCAGCGACATTTCTATCGCCGCGCAGCTTCTTCGACCTTCTTGGTGTTGGTGTCCCCTCCGTGGAGGTACTCAGGTGGGGGCGCTTTCCTGCAGAGGTAGCCGCCGGTTTATTGCCTTTATGCAAGGCGGAACCTTTGGCTCCCTCCGCAGAAGGTGCCTCTGCCTTTGGAGGTGGAGGCGGGAGAAGGTGCATTCATAGTTGCAGCCTTCTCTGCCTCCTTTGCCCTTTTCCTCCTTTTGGCCTCGGCGCCGCAGATGCGTTTTCGCCTTGGTTTTTGTGTTTCGTCCTGAGGTGATCTTTGATGTCCAGCCTCGTTCTGAGCAGTGAGTTGGGGTGGGCATTTCTGACCATCCCCAGTCACCGCTTTAGATTGAGGTGAGCATTTCTGTCCATCCTCAGGATTGGTTTTGTTTGTTTGTTGTTTATCCATGTGTGTTCCCACGAGTAGCAGGGGAAAGGGTTGGTCACCTCTGGCAGAGCCCCGCGTTACCAGAGGAAGGCTAGTTACAATGAGGTTCCGCCCTGTTCCTCAAGGGGATCGTTCGCAACCGCATATTACCCTGCGGCCACTCAGCTCTCGGCGCGATACCTTACACCTTAGCTTGGGTAGGCTGGTCCGCGGTGGCATATTTAGCAAAGGCTTTTGGGGAGGTTTAGTTCCCCTCACCCTACTCATTTTGCCACTGACCAAGAGTCCGGTGATCACAACCGTGAGGCCATATTGGCCTCCCGGACAGGGCCCCCATTCTCCTGGCCATTCCCCTATCCGCCACCTGGGGACGCGCCCGATAGGTAGCCCATATTCTTTTTCATTTCTTCTTTAGTTGTATTTAAATCTTTCTTCAAATCTTCTCTGGTTGTATCTAGTTTTCTATTTAAGTCCTCATTCATATTCATCATATTTGTATTTATATTCGTCATAAAGTATTTTGCCCATGATGGCATACCTTTCTCCCCTGTAACCTGTTTTGTTGGAGCCCTTTCTCTGTCTCCATCACTTGTTTCCATTTCTTGACTCTGTTCATCTTCATCTCCTGTTTCCTGTCCTTGTATTGAATGTTCCGATATAAAATCTCCGGCACCTCTGTTCCTTTCTTCATAAACTGGTGTTTCCATCTCAGCCTTATCCCTCTGATCCACTACTTCTCCTTCTTTGACTTCTCCTAACTTCTTTCCATCTCTAAGAATCATCTTCTTGTCCGCCATGTTGTCGTTGGTGTGTTTATGAATTTATTAAGATATTATTATTGTTATTTATTTATTTTATTATTTTCAATGTTATTTTTGCGAGCCCCACGTTGGTTGCGACAATTTATAATGGTTTAATTTAGTCTGATTTTTATTATTTTATTATTTACTTTATTTAATTAGTCTATTATAATTATAACCTCTTTTTGATTCTAACAATTGGTAATGATTAATAATGTTCTATATAATTTTATATCCATTAAATTGATTTATTTTATTGATTTAACAATTTCACAATTCTTATATGTTTTATATGATGATTTTAGTTGAGTTTTATGATTTAATATTATTTACTGATGTAAAGTTTACTTTTTCTTTTGTGTTTTATATAGTTGGGCGCCTTATAAAAATTTTAAACTAGCTCAGTCAAATTGATTTAGGATTGAATTTGAAATCCGACTCTTATCTTGGGTAGGATTCAAGAGAAAATAAATATTTAAAAATTATAATACACTGAATTTAATTATAAATGTTTCTTGAATAAATCGTACAAAAAATAAAAACTATCAATTATGATAATGATAATATGATATATGATAAAAATGGAAACGATATACAAAAATTAATTCACAGTAACAAAAACGAAAATATAAATCCTTAACTATCGGACGTACCTTGTATTACACAGTCTTTTCAAATATCGTCCACGTAAGGCGGAATGTACCGAACACTGAGATCGACTCCAACTTCGTCTTCTCTCGGAAATGGAACAGCATACAAAAACAAGATGTCTACCAGGCTATCGATATGGAAATGACGCTTGAATTTAATCCTATAAATTCTATTGGAATCTGGATTTGTTACGTCCAATTTACTACTTTGGTAAGTAATTTAATATTGTTAAAATACTTTTATACATGTATTTTTGATGTTACATGTATTAATATAACATGAATTGATTTTTGATTAATGTAAATTTTTTTTAGTAACCAATTAATACATACGATGTTAATCAAGCTGCTACCAGAGTGATAAGAGAGTGAATCATCGATTTCCTGGCCTTTTTATAGGCTCGCCGAATAATGACAAATTTGAGGTAAAAGTCGAAATTCAACTGTTCGCTATTTCCAAAAATTAACCTAAATTTTCAAATATTGAGGTAATAATTTTATAATTCTAATCGTACCTTTGATAACATAAAGCTAGCTCTTATTCTTATATTTACAAAAAATCCATTTATATAATTTTTATTTGACTTTTTTCTTTAAAATTTTTGATTTGAAATAAGCAGATTTCTGGAGCTGTCAATTCATTTTATACTTTCAAAATTTTAGTTAAAACTATAAATTATACTTAAAATTACTATAAATCTATTAAACTAGTCCTATTTCAACTGATAAATACTACTTTAAACTCTAATTAAAATTTAAACTTTTAAGTGATTCTATTATTTGTACTATGTACACACTATCTTAGATGAGATCATTAATGTTGTCAAAGATTCACAGCTTACAATTAATATAAAAAACTTACTTAATTATCCTACATACAGTTTTGTTACATAAAATGTCTTTTATTAATGTTTATTAACTATGTTTTGCAATAGTCATTTCACTATCCACTATCTAAGTGTTGTTATCATTAGTTTACTTAATTCTGTCCAATCCTTTAGATATAAGGATTAGTTCACTAAATTTTACTATGTTTGTTACATGTTTTATATTGGTCTTGTGGTTTTTCAGGTAGGAATGATTTATTGGAATAGTTATTCAATATCGAAGACTACAATTGGTCTCCTTATACCTTTGTAAGTACTTCCTTTTATAACACCAATTTAAACACTTAACTACATAAAATTACATTTTATTTATTAAACATATACATACTATTAATAGTTTTAATTTTATTTCTTTTTATTGTTTCAGAATATAACTTTGATTTCAAAAGAAAACTAGGTCAATTGTGAATTGTTACATGAATTGGGACTTGTTATTTGAATTGGAAATATTTTGATTGTGATTAAATAATACCATGGATCCTATCCAAGATAAGTTTGTCAAGTACATTCTCTATTTATTTGAATGTTTATCATTGAAAATTATAATATTGAAAACTTTAAATGTAATAAAGAAAAAGTAACTGATGATTCGATGAAACTTATTAAGATATCCTTTAAATTATAACTCATTGAGGTAAGTTTTACTTATTAAATTTTTTTAGTCTTAGTTGTTTATCTCAATATATACATTTGTACCAACGGAAACAATGTGAAAGTGTAGATATTTTGGACTAAAACGGTTGATGTATAAACTGAAGTATTTTTATTACTAATATTTATTTTTAAATAAGTACGCTCCCACAAAATTCAACAAATACAGAAACAACAAATCAAGCCAAGCCAAGTTGATAGATGGATATATGTACTGCGCAAGTCAGTTACCTTGATACTTGCTTTTCGTCGAGTATCGAAATCATCGTTCTTGAACCGGTTCCATAACGATACCAAATGGGGTTGGAACAAAGTAATTATCGTTTGCTAAACGGTCCTCTCGTGCTTGGAACGCATTTTTGTTATTGCACATACGCGTCACCGTTCTAAGAACGGTTATTTTGTGTGTTGGAACAAACCTTATATTTAAATGGAACGCTAATACCTATGTTTAAACGCACGTAAAATAGGGATGATGACTGATTTTTAAAAACTGATCCACGATGTTTTCACGTATATACTTTATCTAAAATAAATGTTATTTTTGCAAAAAAAGAGTTTTTAAATGAGAAATTTACTTTTTAAAAATGCATTTTAAATTTAACTGCGACCCGTGTCATCTGTGGATTCTGTGGTAAAAACGTCAAACTTCAAACATTTTGCAGGTTAAAAGAGGGTGGTTAATAGTTATTTATGATATAAGTGTTAAAGTACATGTTTAAGGCACGCATGTGAAGGTTCACATGAGTGCCTTAAAATATACTTTTAACACGTATATCATACAATATTTTTTCTACAAACGTTCAAATAAAGTAATTATACAGTTGGAATTTAATTTTAAAAACCTGAATTAATACATCCAAAGGAGATAATTTTAAATTGCATCGTATATTACGGACCCTAGCAATCATTGTTGATATAATTGTTTACGAATCATCATTCTTCCTTAGCCATGGAAAATGGTAAAACAGCAGTGCAAGAAATTAATTTGTCAAATTGCACAAATGTATGTACTGTTAATATTAATGTTAATAAATAAAATCTAAATATTTTGACGTTTGCTTTCAAAATCTGACAATTCACTTTTGACAGCAGTGCCATAAACATTTTAAGGCACTCAGTGCCATAATAGTATATTAAACAACGCATTTCATATGGAATTCTGTTATGAAACGAGTTCAAGTTTAAAAAACGAATCGCGAAGCGATGAGTTTTTTAAAGAACGAGTGTCACAACAGCCATATGAAATAAGTTGTTTATAATATTTTTTATATTTTGCTATTTTATCATTTTTTAAATTAATTTATTATTTTTACGTAATACCGAAAATTTTTATTTTAAAAAGTATGTCGGTAGCACTGTGTTATTTATAACATTTGACAGATCTTGACAGTTTTGACATTTAAATTATAAAATGTTAATGTTTTAAAATATTTTAAAATGACTAATACACCAATAATAATATATTATATAAGTAAAAAATGATATTCATATTCACAAATACTGTTTTAAAGAACAATATAAAATTAATAAATTGCTATTAGCCACAAATGTCATTGTCAATAGTCTTGTCATTAGATACTTCACTCATGTCGCCAACCATTTAAAACAAAAATTTGCGTGCGCAAAAGTTACATTACGATACGCAAATGCGTTTTATAATGAAGATTTTTATAAGTGCAAAATATAAAAACATTTTAAGGCACTCAGTGCCATAAAGTGATTTTAAGTCATTCAGTGCCTTAAAGTGACATTTTTAAGGCTTTTATGGAGTGCTAAAATAGTATATTAAACAACGCATTTCATATGGGCTTCTGTTATGACACGAGTTCAAGTTTAAAAAACGAATCGCGAAGCGATGATTTTTTTAAAGAACGAGTGTCACAACAGCCATATGAAATAAGTTGTTTATAATATTTTTTTCGTACTTCCGGGCCTAAAGTGACAACTTCACTCCCTTGTGACAGGTACTAAAGTGTCACATTTAATCCCTCCGGGATTAAATATTGACGAAACTCCCGGAACGATTAAATCACAAACAAACGAATTTAAGGGATATTTTATTGAAAAATATAATTAATTAGAATGGTAATTAAAGTTAATATTCAAATAAATATTGTGACAGTTCGTCATATTGACCAGTCTTTCCTGGGTGTTTCTTTACAATGACACTAGTAATGACAATGTTTCTAAATTATAACTGTCACAACGCAATGTTACTATGGTAACTTATTTTAAAGACAGTTTATTAAATGAGTTTAAGAGAGAAAAAACTGCTTGAAATTATTGATATAATTAATAAAATCATACCGGAAGTACGAAAAGTATCGTATATACCTTGCGACTGAAGTACATTTAATCCTTCAGGTAAATTATGGTTAGGTTAGGTTTAACCTAACCTAACCATAAACTTTACTAAAATGTTGAATCTGGAACCGTTGGCGAAAATGATACCGAAAACCGTTTACACTACCACTACACCAACACACACTTTTAAACGCTTACGCGCGTTTCGATAACCAAGTTATCTTCTTCAGAGACCGAAGGTAAACAGTTTACCTTCGGTCTCTGAAGAAGATAACTTGGTTATCGAAACGCGCGTCAGGCATATAAAAGTGTGTGTTGGTGTAGTGGTAGTGTAAACGGTTTTCGGTATCATAAACTTTACCTTCAGGATTAAATGTACTACTTCAGTCCCGCGGTATATAATATACTATTATATTTTGCTATTTAATCATTTTTTAAATTAATTTATTATTTTTATGTAAATTACGAAAATTTTGATTTTAAAAAGTATGTCGGTAGCACTGTGTAATTTATGACATTTGACAGTTTTGACATTTAAATTATGAAATGTTAATGTTTTAAAACATTTTAAAATGACTAATACACCAATAATAATATATTATATAAGTAAAAGATGATATTCATATTCACAAATACTCTCTTAAAGAAGAATATAATGTTGTACGAGTACGCCCCTGGCGCTATGACCCAGACGCGAAGGAAACAGATGATGCGAGAGTCTTCCAGAATATACGTTTGTTCGACGACGCCCGATGCGGTCGAATGATCGAGAATAGACAGGAGTATGCTGGAACAATACTTACCTATATATAAAGGACCGATTTGAATATTTGGAGTTAGTTGGTAGTATGTTGTTAGATAAATGCGATTACAAATATTGTTTTATATAAATTAAACAGTGTTAGTGATTTAAATAGTATAAAAATAAATTAAAAAGACTAGTAAAAATAAATAAACGTTACAATAAAATTAATAAATTGCCATTAGCCACAAATGTCATTGTCAATAGTCTTGTCATTAGATACTTCACTCAGGTTGTCAACTTTTTAAAACAAAAATTTGCGTGCGTAAAAGTTACATTACGATACGCAAATGCGTTTTATAATGAAGATTTT
The DNA here is from genome assembly GCA_035357415.1 of Ophraella communa. Classification (NCBI taxonomy): domain Eukaryota; kingdom Metazoa; phylum Arthropoda; class Insecta; order Coleoptera; family Chrysomelidae; genus Ophraella; species Ophraella communa. The sequence continues at coordinate 30,655,885 of CM068981.1, forward strand.
TATAAGTGCAAAATATAAAAATAGCATTTTTAACACGTTTGTAGAAAAAAAAGTTTATTTTGTTTTTACTTATTTTGTGCGTTATCATAGTCATGAATCCTAATGTGTATCGATGGTGTGCGATGGTGTCCACAATGTAAGAATATATCAATAAAAACTCCGAACAAGATATTTGTTTACGTCAAACCGAAATGTCTACAATATTTACGAAAGTTCGACGTCACGCTCTTCTGATTGGTATTTCAGCTAATATGGCGGAATGTTAAACTTAGTGCTTATATTTTTACTAAAATAAATGTAATCGCACATGTAATTTAAACACGAGTAAATTCTTTAGAATCTCCGTATCTTATATAATTATAACAAATCAATATTTTAGTGATTCCTACTTACTGTCATCATGCCTATTGAAGTCGCGCATATCTTCATAGGTGGGCCTATAATCATGCGATGTAAGTTACTGTACAGGTATGGCATAGCCCAAAAAATAACTTACTGACTTATTTAAAAAAAATATGCAAATTATATAAAAATATGCTAAATTTATGTTATTTTAATTTTATTACTTTGCATATCTTCTGAATATAAGATCAAATATCAAGAATTCAGTTTACACAAATTTACAAAAAATGTTCTTTAATATTTTGAAGCATTAAGATATTTAATATGCACAAAATACTTAATTAAAACACTATATATTAATATTAATTAAAAGATAATAAAGTAACTAAACAAAATACCAATCATTAATAACAGTAAAATAAAAAAAAATTGAAACTAATACGAAAGTGTATACTTTAAATATTTCAAATATGCAGACCAAGTTATCCATATAATGTTAGGTACAACTACAACTAGAAATAAAATACCAAATGAGTTTGAATTAATTTATTGGTTTTTAATAATAATTATATGGTTTTATTTTTGACTTATTAACACACCTCTCCCAGACAACAATTTGACATTTTTGCACATAATAAGAACATTCTTTTTGGAACAAGGATGTTCTATTAACATGCGTAAATACCGTTCAGTATATGATCAGAATGTGATAGTCACCTCAAAAGGCCGTACCAAATTACTTGATATGTATATGCAAATAATGTTCTGAAGTATGTAAAGATCAAATTCTCAGCATTAGATGGTAATATTCTATTTTAGTCTAAACAAGAACGTTCTTAGAATATGTCTTGATCTCAGTGCATGATACGTATATTATATTCATGCGATAAAAATTTTCTGGTAGTACGTAAATAGCATATTCTCAGTATTACCATATATTTTTACTGTTACAGTTTAGACTACATACCCTTTTTTCCTGTCTATCGCAGTTTCGATAACCAAGTTATATTCTTCAAATATCAAAAGTAACCTTGTAACTTGCTCACCCAAACAAAAGGAATGAATATCGCACATTATATTCACGTCCCCAAAAGAATATTCCTTTCATCGTTTGTACAACATATTCTTATCATATCATCATATCACTCTCAGTGGAATGATTACATGATACGAACATACAAATTTACAAGAAAAGGAACGTGAAATGGAGTTGTTTAGCATATACCTTTCAGAATGGTCGAAAACGTAATTCATGGGCATATTCTTAGAATGTGAATGTACCATTAGTGTTATGTGGGCTGATACTATCAGTTTGTTTTTTACTTAGAGAATACAATTTAATTTTTGAGTATATTTTTGTCACCATTTTTATTAGTTTTAATTTATGGTCATTAATGATTGTATAATCATAAGAATGGTTATCTAGTTCTGGAAATAGTTTGTATTTAGATAATTCTCTACAAATTTGATTCACAAATATACCTTATTTTTCTTTCACATAAAGTGCAAATTTTTATTAAATCCATAGAGGGTTTCAACAAACCCCCCTACTTTTTCTACTGAGCAACATGAAATGAATTGATTGTCTGAAGAGACATAATGCATTCTGGACATTTCAAGATTTTTGTTATTTTCTTTTAAAACAAAACCTGCTATATATGTCACTATATTTTGGGAAAATATGCCTAAAGATAGCAACTTTTATACGTTCTTATATTATAATATCAGAAATATTAATATTGTATTTATTGATCAAAGAAATATCATTAATGGCAATTTTTTTGTGAAGGCTGTGTTCTCCTTAAGAGATTTTTACCATGTTTGTTCCATCATCTTCTAAGCAATTTCCTTTGATTCCCACAATATCTAGTTTAGTTGCTAGTCTCTTTTATATATAATAAAATTGGTAAGCAATCGGATTGTTATTCCAACCATTTTTACTCCTGGAAAATTTATAAAAATTAATAAATTAAAACGGATAATACTGAATAAAATATATAATTGATAAGTCAAAAAAGACGTTTACCTTATACATCCAAAAATCAGCTCCAAATGATCTTGACTAAATTTTTTTTTCAAAAACATATTCTTCACATATCTTCCTAAGAGATGTTAAGGTAATGGTAAATCCTTTAAAAGGAGTTTTCTCTTTTGTTTCATATAAAAAATATCCTTCTTCACATTTTAAGGTCTTTGTGTATCTAATTGTTTCTTCAAATATATACATCCAGTATGCAGCATTATTTTCCCTAAGAAGAGCTTTTTTAGAGCTCCTTTTCTCCAAGGATTTTAAGAGATACATAAATCAAATGCCTTATCAAATATTCTTGTGAAATTGATAGTGCCTTCAGCATTAAGAAAGTCAGTATGTTTTACAAAACAAAACCATACTTTTTCTCCATTTAGGCACTTTAGGTATGTTACAATAACCACAAAGTCAATACAAGTACACAAAAATAACAATAGCACAACAATAAATTCTAAAACATCCACAACGTAAAGAAAGATTAACTTGAAAGTTGAAAGCCTGATCTGTAAATGTTTGTAATACAAAACACGACAGAAAACCAGAAAGTTACGTTCTGTGCTGCAATTTATCTAAGAGCGCCGGCGCGTTAACCCACCAATATCTCTCCATGTGGGTCGGATTTCTACCACGCGCAGCTTAGATATTAGCGTTTCATTTAAATACTATAGTTCAGTGGTTAGAACTGCTTTATGTCCCTAATAAATATATGCACCGGACCAACTGTTCAAGTGTTTCAAGGGACCCAACATCAATCTCTTGGAAATGTTGGCAATCAATGAAGCAACTAAAAAAAGTACTCTTTTATGTTTAAATAAACAACTAAAACCGAAAGACCCCTTTTATAAGGTTTCTGCACCGCCATTGCAACAATAATTTTGACAACACTGTTTAACATTTGTATTAGAATTTTTTTCTCTGTATAATAATAATTATGTGTCTCTATCTAAATAGCGCCTTAAATCTGTGTATTTTTTGAAAAACATGTCTAGTATTATTAAATTCTATTATATTAATTGGAGAGTAAGAATGTTTAGATTAAAATTATTATCTTCAAGTATTGTTTTGAAATTCTGTAAATATTATAATATCGAGTGTGACATAAGATATTCTTATCGAATTTGATTATATTTATCAATTCAAAATATTGAAGATTTTTTAGGTAAACCTCATTGTGCATATGAAATAACCTAAAATGATACAGTTTAAAGCAAAAATGTTTTTGTTATTAATATTTCCACTAGTAGCTAGTGAATATAGCATTAAAAATAATAATTGTACTATAACAGAATATTCCCAGGTATTAGAGATCATAGGTAGATGTACCGACATCATTGTTTCAAATCTTACAGTACCAGGAGGAAAAACCTTAGATTTAAATTTACTTAATGGATCAAGATTAACTTTCGAGGGAGTTACTGTGTTTGAAGTTGCATATTGGAAAGGTTTCTTATTAAAAATAAGAGGAGATAATTTATTAGTAGAAGGAGTACCAGGTAAATGTTTATGTTTAACAACCTATTAAATATTTACTAAATGTATAATGTAAGTATTTGTATTTAAGGAAGTATTTTAAATGCACAAGGAGAAAAATATTGGGATGGTCAAGGAGGTGATGGTGGAGTTACTAAACCTAGATTTCTAGATATCGTAGCAACTGGAGGATCTATATTTAAAAATTTATATTTACTTAATTGTCCACATTTTTGTGTAGGAGTAGGTGGTTCAGATTTTACAATTACAGGATGGACCCTTGACGTTGTAGCTGGGAATACAGTAAGATATAAAAAATATTTAATATTAGACCAATTATGCCCCTTAGACAACTATCAACTGACCAACCATTGTAGAAACTTGTTCGCAAAAATTATAACGTGCAGGCTAGAAAATAAACTAGAGCTTAATCAGCCAAAACAGCAGGCAGGGTTTAAAAAAGCTTCAGCATGTTTCACCACATCCTTAACATTAAAAATATTACAAACAACTTACCTCTATACCCTATATTCATCGGTTATAAAAAAGCATTCGATAACGTTGAGGCGTGAGCAGTAAAGAAAGCGCTAAACAACAGCAGGAGCAGGGGGATTTAAAGAACCTTAAATTGCTTAATGCAGCCTTGAAAGAACTGCTGAAGGAGCTGAATCATTTTATATATGCAGACGACGTAGTGATAATGTCCGACAACTACAACGAAATTTAACAAATACTAACAGAGCTCCAGCTCACAAAAAATGGGATTTGAGCTAAACTAAAACAAAACGAAAGCTATGAAAATTTTGCAAAACCACAAGTTTTAACAATAAAAGGTAAAACATTGGAATATACAGAATAATTTATCTTTGTTGGACAAATAATAAAAAGCCAACCAGATAGTGGACAGACACAAAGAGCAATAAAGCGAAAAAGGTGAGGCATAAAAATCACGGATATAATAAGGAATGAACACATAAGACAAAAGACTACGTAATAGATGTAAAGGAACACGTAGCAAATCTAAAAGCTGGACATACCATTATGCGTCAACTTAACGAGAGATGGAATAAACAAATTCAAGAATGGAGACCATAGACAGGAAAACCACCCACAGGAAGATCACAAATACGATGAAAAGATGACCTTAAAAGAACAGTGGGCCTAGAATGGACAAGAAAAACCGATAATCGAGAAAACTGGAGAAAAGAAGGCAAGGCCTATGTCCGACAATTGATAGAAAATGAGGGCTAAAATGATGATGAAATCGATAATGTCCTATAAAGGAAAGTTAAAAATTGAGAAATAAAATACTACATATATATGTGGAGATAGAGTGGTTCAAAGTTATAAGGTAGAGTCCAACAATCACCTAAATATAGCAAAATTAAACATTCACATTACAAATTCATGTTGAATTAACCAGTTGTGTAAAATAAACAAAACTCCTGCGTAGAGTTTTCCTTTCTACAGTAATTCTACAGGTAGCACCTATATTCATTGAAACATTATTGCTCCGAATTTTTTTACTGTGAACCGAATTGCATACAATTTTGGAATTAGGTTCGCCTTATATCGGATATTGATAGAAGGCCTAATTTTAAACAAAAAATCATCTATAAAGTTTTTCGAAATATCCAATACTTCTAAAGTTATTGGCAATTGAACATTCGCATTTTTTTCACGTTTCTCATCGGTTTTTTGCAAATATCTCCAAAAATATAGGTTTTATATTTACTACTAATTAACCTGCTACATAATTGTAGCAGGTAAAAAAATGAACAATTTGGTTTTTTATAAAGTATTCTAAGTGCAATATTAAGCTGGATATTAAAGATCAAAGCCGTTTTTATTTTGTCTGAAATTTAATCGATGTGGACAATGCCATCTAGCGGCTAGCAGATGCATTTTATGCATTCTAATAAAAAAGGATTTTGTAGTGCTTGAAATAAGCACTATTAAAAGTCTTTTGCACGTAAAATGCACGTAAAAAGTGAGCTGTATGGCTCATAAGAGGAGCATCTAATATTTTTTCTTTTAAATCAATGAGTTTCATAAGTGCCATTTCCACCAAAATTAAAATTAATCGTATTCCGCTGCTTCAGGTCACATATTTTTCAAAAAAGACATGATTAAAAAAAATTTAAATTTTTAAAATAACCAACTTTTTTTCATAATATCTCAAAAATGACGACAGATACGTATAAAAGTGTGGGGAAAATTTCGGTAAATTTCTGACAAATAATTTGTTTTTTATTGTGTTTTCTGTCAAACAAAAATTGACGGAGATATGATTGTCTAAAGAGCGCGTGGCAGCGCAATCACAGCCTCTCTTAAGCTCTTTACCCTTCACCGTTTTGGAAAAAAGGTTTTTTACTATATATTGCAATGCAGTATGTTGTGGCTCTCTTAATAACCTTTACAATGGTTTTTTATAAATTGTGATAGCATGAAAATTGAAGAAGTTATGGTCCAAAAACTCCGATATTGAGTCATAAATAATATATTTTAATAATAATAGTACAATATGATATAATGTGTAAATATTTTATTCAATAAATGGCAATTTTTTACTCTAAATTAAATTATGTTTAAATATGTAATTATTTATAATTACTGTTTTAATTTAGGGATAGTTTTAAGGGTAGAAAAGCTTAAGAATATGATAATCATTTTCGAGAGTGTGGAATAATATTTAAATCATTTTCATTTTATCAAAAAAACATTTTTTAACAATTTTTTATCAAGGGTTGAAAGGGGGTTAAAAATTTGCCTATAAAACTAAAGAAAAACCCGAAAATAGTAATGCACGATGGAATTTCAATTGTTCACTTACCAAAAAAGTTCCTGCGATATTCACGATGAAAAATATTGCTCCAACTGCCGATTTACAACAGCCTATATGATTGTATTGTAGATTTACTGCCGTTCCACGTGCTACTGACGATCCCAACTATACAGTTAGGGATGTTGTAGGATTATTCTGGATAGACTTACTATCCTATATTGATATTCGTAGCAGTTTACTTACTTAACACTGATTTAATAATAGAATTTAGACTTTTATCACACTTTTAACAAAAATTAAAACATTGACGACGTTATCAAGAGATGTACACAGGTCGATGAGCTGCTTGCAGATCTCTCCCTTTTTCCGAAATTTTCAAAAAAAAAACACTGAACACAGACAGACATCTTGAACATGTTATGATAAGATTGCAATATTGTGCTATGAAATATTAATCTAATAATACTTTTAACCAAGCAAACATTTTTTGAGATTTAAGATATTCTTAATTTTAGAGAGGGGGTCTTAATACAGATGGATTCGGCGTGGGAGGATATAACATTACCATAGAAAATTCAGTTGTGATGAACCAAGACGATTGTGTAGTTATTCATTCTGGATCTAATATGGTATTTAGAAACTTACAATGCTATGGTAGTCACGGGCTAAGTTTTTCTGTTGGAAGTGGCTCTAGCGATAATACAAATTCCAGTACTATTAGTAATATTACTTTTTCTAATTGTTTGGTAGCTAATGGTTTATATGGGATTCATTTAAAAACCAAGAAGGGCACAGGACTGGTTACTAATGTCACATACAAGAATATTGCACTTTTAGGTAAATTATGTTTTTTGAAAAGAAATACCAACTAAAATTGTTTCTAATTGGTTTCTGAACCAATGACCAATTACAAGCCGTGAAGGTGCTGATTGAGAAGTTGATAGAATACAACAGACCGCTGTCTGGCTTTTGTCGACTTCCATAAAGCTTTTGGAAACAGTGTGTTGTTTTGAAAGCACTTGCAAGAATGTCTCATCTCCAAAACTGTTTACTGAGAGGCAAAAGACGTAAGGATAGATGGTAAGAGACTAAAGAACCTGCGTGTGCTGGGGTTTGACTAAATGTCAATACCTCCAAAACAAAATTCATGACGAATCTGGTCCCTAATGCAAACATTGTAATGGAGACCGAAGAGGTAGAACTGGTGAACAACTATCAGTGCTTTTCAGATAAAAATATCCACCTTTAATAACTTTTGTAATACTGGTATTTAGGAAAAATCCAAAAACACGTCAATTTTTGTTGGAAGGGGCAAGCATTATGGCTTATTTAAACTTACTGGCAAAGCCACCCCCTCGCCCCTAGCAGCATCCCTTTTTTTAATTAAATCTCATATTTTTTATGTAAAATTTGGATACTCATCTTTGAGCTGATTTCAGAAATGTGTAATACTTGTAGGTTAAAGTGGTTAGTTTATGAGATAAACAATTTTTCTTTTAATAGCACAAATTTTACTTATTTTCTACTTTCACCTTATTTGCCTGTAATAAAATGGGTTGTACAACAGTTCAAACTCTTTAATTTTTTTGACTGTGCTTTTTATTATGAAGTTACAATAAGTGTTCAAAATGAGTACCATTCACTTCCGTAAAATGGTTTAATCTATTTTGAAATACCTCTCTGACAATGCTTAATACGGCTGGATTTAATTGTCGACATTCATTTTCTATCCTCTCTCGTAAATCATCCAGAGATTCTGGTTGGTAGCATAAACTTCTGTTTTTAAATACCCCCATAAAAAGAAGTCTAGGGGTGTTAAATTCGGTGACCTAGGTGGCCACTCCATCATCTGCCCTCTTCTACCTATCCAACGAGCGGGGAATGTTTCGTTTAAAAATTGTCGGACAGGCATAGCATAGTGTGGGGGAGCTCCGTCTTGTTGAAATACCAGTAAATCTTCGGAAAGGTTATCATCATTTTCTATTATTGTTGTAATAGGTGAGTCAACCTTTTCCCTGAGTAACTCAAGATATAAAATTGATTGTACTAACCCTTACTTTTTGAGTCTTTTAAATAAATATTGGAAGTTTTGTTAAAACGAAGAGTTTTTTATTATCCTTAACTCAAGATATGATTCACCATTTAAATTTCCGTTGATGAAGAAAGGTCCGACAATGTGGTCACCTAGGATACCACACCAAACGTTTAACTTTTGGCGATGTTGTGTATGGAATTCACGCATAATACGTGGATCACTTTCAGCCCAATATCTAGAATTATGCCTATTTACTAAGCCATTTAATGAAAATGAGCATTCATCAGAAAAGCTAATATTGTTTAACAATTGTTGATTGTTGTTGATAAATTGCGTCATTGATTCGCAAAACTCTAGACGACGATCAAAATTATCTTTATTCAACTCGTGCACCAACTTAACTTTGTATGGGTGGTACTTGAATTTATGTAGAACTCGCAAAACGGTAGAAAATGAAACACCGATCGCTCTACTTATTATTGACAACGGTTGGGGTTGTTGAACCTCTAAGCTAACCTACAATTTCAATAATTTCTTGCAAAGAGCAAACCATTTCAGCGAAACAAAATAAATAATGTATCAAAGTACACTATCAATAGTGACTACAAATTCTCGTTGACAATGTCAAACTTTAATAAAAAGTAGAGTTTTTTGCTTTTTGGATTTTTGAAGTAGAATAAATAGCACAGTAAAAAAGATTAAAGTTTATGCTACCAACCAGAATCTCTGGATGATTTACGAGAGAGGATAGAAAATGAATGTCGACAATTAAATCCAGCCGTATTAAGCATTGTCAGAGAGGTATTTCAAAATAGATTAAACCATTTTACGGAAGTGAATGGTACTCATTTTGAACACTTATTGTAACTTCATAATAAAAAGCACAGTCAAAAAAATTAAAGAGTTTCAACTGTTGTACAACCCATTTGATTACAGGCAAATAAGGTGAAAGTAAAAAATAAGTAAAATTTGTGCTATTAAAAGAAAAATTGTTTATCTCATAAACTAACCACTTTAACCTACAAGTATTACACATTATTGAAATCAACTCAAATAGGAGTATCCAAATTTTACATAAAAAATATAAGAAGTAATTAAAAAAAGGGATGCTGCTAGGGGTGAGGGGGTGGCTTTTCCAGTAAGTTTAAATAAGCCATAATGCTTGCCCCTTCCAACATAAATTGACGTGTTTTTGGATTTTTCCTAAATACCAGTATTACAAAAGTTATTAAAGGTGGATACTTTTATCTGAAAAGCATTGACGTTATTACACGTATCGCCAGGCTCAAATGAAAGTTGGCTGAACACGTGGCCCAAATGACGGACGAAACATGGACCGAGAGACTGCTGGAGTGGAGACCTCGAGCGGACAAACGAAGTAGACAGAAGGTAGAAGAGGAGAAGGATATCTGTTCATTGCAGAAATTTACTAAAGACAAAAATTTGAGAAAGTATATCATATCAAACGACCAGCGGATATCGCCCTCAAATTTGAATTAATATATTTAGTCACAATTTTCTTCACCTCAGTAGCATTAAAATACGGTTTCCCTTGTTAATCAAATAAATGTATTTTAAATAGGAAAAATAATAATCAGTAGATATAATTTAACTTATTTATTTATTACAGGAATTCAAGAGGACGGAATATACATAAACCAAGATTACGAAGACATTGGGAATGTCTCTCGTCAGTTTGAAATTACCGATTTAAAAATGATAAATGTATATGGATCTGTACAAGGAGCTCTCACGAGACCGGTACACATTGTATGTAACAACAACAAATGTTCGAATTGGACATGGTCAGATATTAATATTTTAGGAGGTGGAAAAAGTTATTGCAACTTCCTTCCATCGGGGTTTTCTTGTAAATAAGTTGTTTAATTGTGAAAATAAATATACACTTTTATAAATGAAATTTATTATACTAACCCTTACTGTGTGAAAGTCCACCTTATTACGAACAGTAAACAACTAAACGGTTGATATAACTTCAATATGTCAATCTGACGATGCTATATTTTAGCGAAACAGCTGTAATTGAATTTAAAACGTATTTTACGAATAAATAGTGGAAGTTTCATTCAACCGTTTAGTTGTTTACTGTTCTTAATACACTTTTATAAATGTTATTTATTTTGAAAAATATAAATACCTCTATATTTTTAGCAATTAAACAATTTAGCAAATTGTACTTATGAGATACTTTGATAGCTGACCCTAGACATAAATATAATCAGTATGTGAGCTAGCATGTTTATGTGATTATTATGTTCTTATTGTATTTATGGGACAATCAGTTGAAGCAGTTACCTTAGGAAATAAAAAATACAACAGTATCAGAGTGCTGTCAATTTATACATAGAGATATCTCAATGTAGTGTCTCTTCCAAATTAGAGACATAAAGCAATTCTAAAAATTTATCACGTATCCTTATCAACCAACCAACGTAACGTAACCATTCATGTGTTTTAATTTTTAACCTAAAAAATAGCCCCAAAATCTACCTTAACAAAATAATGTCGTCATTGCCACTGTAAAATAATCTTTTTCTTTTTTAATCTATTATCGCATAACGTATATTGGGCTTTCCAACGACCTGTCAAAAATGGCGGCTGTAGGCAAACAGTAGTATTGTTTTGTATTTTTGTCATAGTGCTTTCTTTATTTAAGTTGGTGTAAAAGTTTTTATTGTTTTGAGAAAATAGTTTTTGTGACTTTATAAAATAGATTTTATATATTATTTGGACTTGTTAACGTTATAAGTTGAAAAAATGCCTGTTACATGCCTTGTGATTGGTTGTGCAAGTAGATCAAACAGGGATGACTGACAACAACTGAACAACCCTACGAATAAATAATAAAAAGGAAGGAGTATAATACGATTTGACGATGTCCGCAATGGTTCTTGCATATGGCTGACTTGAAGTTTCCGGTTACCAGTGGTGTCACACACAGGGTATTATAAACTTATGTCTCGTATTCATTATTAAAAAAAATAACTGTTTTCCGCTTGTAATTATCTGTACAGTAATATACATTGTCATAAAGTTGTAGGAATATAAATTTAGATTAAAAACTTCTAAGCAGGTAATTATAAATAGTTGACTTAGTTGGTCTATATAAAAATTAAAGGAACGTCTATGATAACAATGTGGTTGTCATTAAAATATTTTGTAAATTTTTATAATGCAGATAAATAGAACCCTACAAATGAAAGTAATTCCCATTCAAGAGTTGGGTTAACTACTTAAATCAGAAAATAATATATAAAACAGCATGAAAAAACTATACATGTCAAATGTCACGATTCGAATGAGTCATATTTGGTTCTTCAATATGGCCGACTTCCGTCGTGAATATTTGCTAGATTAAAATATGACAACGTTCCTTCCTTTCTATTTTTTATTCGTAGGAACAACCACGTATAGAATGGTTTATGAAACTTTGATTATATGTGTTCTGTGACTTTGACAGTGTTATGTTCTAAGGTTTGCCCACAGACGCCATCTTATTGTCACGTGATTTGGAACAAAAAGAAACAGGAAGGAGTATATGCAAAATGACCTTGAGTCCAGAAAGGAGCTTGCATATGGCGGCCAATTGTCAATTTTAATTTCCGTTTCCATTGACGTACCGAAAAAAAATAAAAATCAGATCAAGGTTTTTATTTTTAATAAATTTCAACCAATCAAGTGTGTGAATACAATTAGTGTTCTAAATAATTTGGTATTTATAAGAAACGAATGATACGCCTACGCGCTCATTTTTGACATTTCTATGCAAATATTGCTTTGACAGTATACTATAAACATAAACAATGAGTCATACTAGGAGCTTCAAGATGGCCGACTTCCGTCGCAAATTTTCCTTAAAGTTAATATATGACAGACTCCTTCCTGTTTCTTTTTGTTCTAAGGGAAAGCCTTATAGAAATGTTTGATATGATTTATGATAATGGAAAATAAGGTTATGATTTTTGAGCATACGCGATCACGGAACACAATAATGCGATACGTACGTTAGGTACGTGTGACGGATTGATACGTTTCACGTAACGTAACGAAACCCACGTATCGCTTCTGCACATGCGCATTGCGATAAGTATACGGATACGTAGTGATTTTTAGAACTTTAGAACTGCTTTAAGTCCCTAATATCTAAATGTAATTAACGTTTTTGGATACTTTATGGTATATGTTACTGTGTTTTAGAAACAGAGAAATGAATAATCTAACTGTAACTTGCAACTACCAGAATCTTAGAAATTGTACAGTTTAAAGCACAAATACTTTTCTTATTAATATTTTCTCTATAGTCTGACAAATAATTGTAAATGATAAAGAAATGTTCACGGGTTGAATATTTGCAAAGGTCAATTATTCCATTCATCCTGTGTTAGTCGAGTAAAAAAGAGATAATCGTATTTTATACATTGTCATTCTTCCCTAATGGGAGAAACAAAAGTAATCCTTTAAATATTGAGTAGGTCTATTGATACGTGATGAACGACACTGCAGATTTTTGTCACGCGGAACAGTTTCTGGGGTTGATGTTCGTGACGTATCAGGAATTAAATCATTTGGTGGGTCCTGAGGTAAATCAGTAGGTAAAGATTGAGATTCTTGTAAGGTCTTGAGAAATTCCAACGTTAGAATCTTCTTCCGTCAGAGATGTATTTCCTCTAGGAGTCAAATATCTGTTAGAGACTGTAGTTTCGGTTCCATCTCGTAACCTTATAAAAGAGTAGTCAGGATTAGATTCGAGTAGCTGTACTTCCTCTACCAAGTAGCTCGTTTATGTCAAAAGAGCTACCCCTGTCTGAATGGATAAAAGATGGTAATCCAAAAATATAAAAAATGCTTTCAAGATGTTTAATCACTGTTTTAGATGATAAATCTGAGCAATGGAATGCGAACGGGAAACGTGAATATTCATCAATAATGGTGAGTGGATAACGATTAGTTGAGTTACTTGGCACAGGTCCTTTGAAAGGTGCTGTAGCTTTAATGAAACGTCCTTGGCCTTTAAAAAATCTAGGCTTTACCACCTGACAAATAGGACATGCTTTAGTAATGCGTTTTATGTCATCAATCGAGTAAGGCGCAGATTCTTAGAACGGATACGGTGAGTCATTCGGGCAACTCCAGGGTGACACAGAGAACGGTGGAGTTCAAACAACTTACTTTCAGAACTAACGCTTGAACATATTCGAGAAAGGGTATCCGCAGCCGCATTCAATTTTCCTGGTCTGTATATTATGTCATATTTGAAACAAGACAATTCCAAACGCCACTTTTCGATATTTTCGTTTTTTATTTTACTTAGTGTTTAGCATAAATGCTACAGATCTTTGATCAGTAATAAGCTGAAAATGTTTAGCATGTAGATAGTGATGCCACTTCCTCACTGACTCCTCGACTATCGCGTAGGCTTCCTTCTTAACAGCCGGAATGCCTTCGTTCACTGTCAGAGAGTGATCTAGAAAAGAAGGCGATTGGTCTCCCAGCTTGCGATAATGTTGCAGCGATAGAATGCTCGGATGCGTCCGTTTCCACAGTAAAAGGTAAATTTTCATCAATTGCTGAAAGTGCAGATCAAGCGATAGAGAATTTTAGTTGCTCGAATAATGTCAGCTTCTTTGCTGAGAGGAAATAACTTGGATTGAACAAATATTTGTATTTTCTCTTAAAAGTTTTTGATCCATTTTGCATAATGCGCAAACACCTAGAGCACGGCGCAATGAAGCAGCATCAGAGGGTACAGGAATATCCATCAATGGTAGCATTCTCTCTTCATCTGGCTTTATTTTGTTGTCACTAATACTATAACCAAGCAGGTTTATCGACTTAGCTGAAATGGTACATTTATTGGTATTAAGTGTTAGATATTTGTCAGCAGCAGCAAGATTTTTTTTTATATTATCATGTTCACATTGGTCTATACCGCAAAATTGATATAGGTTTCCTCTCAGAGTAATAAGTAAACATAGAGTAGGTATATTCCCTACTACTTGTCGTCGACACAGATTTGTTTACCAGCAGAGCATTGCAGACGTTGTGTTTTGTAAGTACAAAGTAGGAAACAAAAACGTAAGAATATAATTTACAACAATTTTATTTTACTTTTAAGAGAAGATTTTTATTCAGAGAAAATATTCTTTAATACATTTTAATATTCACTTTCTTACCTTTCGATAATACTGATGAAAAAGCTCTAGACCAATTGTATCAAATACCCACACCGAAAATGTGGCATCAGTGCCTTTGTTTGTAATTGTTTAGAGGTGATTAGCGCTTTGTTCGATTTTTCTTGAATTTTTGTGTATTTAAGTGAACTTTATAAAGTGTTTTTATTTATTTTCAATATTGAAAATGGTGAAACCTCGAAAAGCGTGTATAATATGTGGTACTTCGCAAAATGATAATCTAACCTATCACTGGTAAGTTATTCACTACATTGGCGTACAATTAGCAGATTTCAATTAAAATTTATTACAATTAAGAAAATCAAATTAATAATGAAACATCTATCCTTTTAGATTTCCTTCCGATAAAAATATGTTAGAAGGTATGGTGCCATGCCATAAGTGTAGATATAAATTCCTATTAATGCGTATTAAATTATTTAACTAACAATTATATAGGTATTACGGTGATACTCTAACCAATTACAAGCCACTGTACAGCTGTGTTTACCTACACCTATAGATTTTCCATCTCTCTCAATTATAGGTTCATTGCTATTGACTACAAACTGAATGTTAATGTGTTGTTGTGGCATCTCTATGTTTACTTATTACTCTGAGGGTTTCCTGCAGCTTCAAATGCAGTAATAGTAATTTACGTAACAAGTCCGGAAAATACTGTTTTCGGACGTGTTGCGTACACTATTTTTTCGGCAACCGTGTAGAATAACAAATCATTTAGACACATTTTTTTATTATATTTTCTCTTTCTAAAACAAAATTTCGAACATTTTAATTTCTAATTCTTATTTATATTAATATTTATATTAAAATTCGAGCAATTGGTGATATTGAAGGGATTCAATTTGTTTGAAATGTTTGGTATATTTAAATCCCTTATGTTGAAGTTAGAACAAGAAGGTACAGGTTCAGTTTCACACTGATTGTTTTCATCTGATGATTTTTGAATGGTTTTGGCAATTTTAATTTTGTTTGTAAGTGAATTGTCTATGTATCATTCAGCGACATTGGTAGACTTCCAGCCACCGTGTCTCTTGAAATTTGTGATGTTTCCACCATTATCAGCAAATAACGTCGCTGAAGTTCGACGAATGCTATGGCCTGTGTAATTTTTAGGATTGGGTAAATTTAAAAATTCTGCGATTCTTAATCCGAGATTACCAAAACTGTGGATACCAACAGGCTGAATCGAACATTTTCCTTTTTTGTAATTCACGAATAATCTATGTGGAGTATGGGATGGTCGTAAAGATAAATATTGCCTATATAACAGCAGGTTTTCTTGCCCAATTACAACAAAAGTTCTCTCAATATCTATGTGTTTTGGAATCTGGTATTGCAACATGTCTTCTTTGTCATTTCTTAGATCAAGTGACATTTTTGTTAGTTCTTCCCGTCTACACGCACCGGCTAACCCAATAATTGTTGCTACCTGAAAATTAAGCAAATTGAGTTGATACTTTTATATCCTATAATCGTAATATTTTGTTAAAATACCTTTAGCATTAGATATGTTTCATTATCTGCTTCCCTAATGAATTTGTTGATCTGCTCGCTGCTGAAGACTCCGGATTTCTTTGCTTTATAACCAATATTCTTCCTTTTAAGAAACGCGATAACTTTTGGGAAAGTTGCTATGTTTACATTTTTCTTCACTAAAATGGTACTTTTCAACATAGAGTACAGTCGGCTTTAGAATAGCATATACATGTTAAATGTGAATTTCGTTTACCCACCGAAATTATAAAAACGCCCTTCTTATACAACAAAGGAATGGCAATTTTTAAAACGCCTTCATTAAATGGTTTTGGGAGATTAAGTGTATTTACAATGGTCGGTCATGTCCCGAATAAATAAGTTTTTTTTTGTATTTTTGTACTGATATAATAAAAAAAGGGATTTTAATCCCAAACAAACATTTATTATTGAGGGTTCCAAACTAAGTGAAGATGTGGGCGTGGACAACTGTTTAACTGATTTCAAATTTATTATTATTTAAACCGTGATTGGTTACACAAAATAAAAAGGCTGTCTATTCAATGTAAACGATTTTAGTTTGAAAATGTATATGCAATTCTGAAGCCGATAGTACATGCTCCAAAGGGTAGAGGATTTGACAGTTTCAGATTTTTGCGCCAAATAAGCCAAAATTACATCCTCTGTAATGGTTTTGCATTTCTTCAAATCCATCCATTTCGTGAACAAATCATAAACGTTTTCGTACCTGGACTTTGATTTTTCAGGCAATAATTGTGCTGTAGCAGCAGCTGCTGCATTGGAAATTTCGCAAGGCACATTTTCAAACTCACTATCGCTGCTGTTTTCCATAGTTTTTTGCAAACTTTGAAAAATCGAAATGTCAACTAATAACTTGTCAAATAGCTGTCAGTCGTTATTTCGTTACTATGGTAATGATAAACTGCCTTCATCAAAACCATACCTACCAAGATTTTCATATTTACAATGACAATGATTCTTCCCGGCCTAGTCTGGGAAGTGCGTACTTCCCGGACTAGGCCGGAAAAATGCAACTTTCTCAAAGAAAAAGTCTCCGGGAAGTAGTTACTTCCTGGACGGTTGCCGAAAAAAGGTTTTTCTGCCGATACTATTGGCACCTGATGATAAGCACTTTTTAGATCTATGGTACTGAATATATTGTATTTTGCTACTTTAGATACGATAGCTTCTAAATTAGCCAAAGGGTAAGCATCCAATTTAGTAAACTTATTTATTGTCTGACAATAATCAATCACCATTCTCTTGTGATTATCATTTGTAGTTATAAGAACTTGAGCACGCCAAGGTGACTGAGTTTCTTCTAAAATACCTTCCGGTTTTAACTGCTTCACTTCGTTTTTGATAAAATCAAGATCTTCGTCAGAATAGTTCCTTGACTTCATAGCGATGTGTTTGTAATTTAAAGATAAATTTCGAAAAAGGGAAATTGGAGGTACGGAAGCTTGAGCGACGACGCTACAAATACGGAGAGGTTTTCGTGGACCACCCAAAGAGATTTCAAGAAAAGCATGATTTCCTAGTATACCGTGTCCTATTATTACTTGTGTGCAGAGATTACTTACAATGAATAGCTTGACATTTTGATAAATATTATATGTCCTAATAGTATTGATACTTCACAGGATTTTTGTATAAAAGCTATATGTCTTAAAGAAGCTAAGATAATAGTTTGTTCACAAGGGATTCTGTTTAGGCCGGGAATTGCATCAGCATTGACGTCATTCAACGAAATTTTAACTGTAGCTTTTTGAAGATAAGGTGATACAGTTGCAATCGTCGTTGAGCTTTGTTCAGGAATTATTTCGGTAATAGCATTGATGCTTACTTTTTTACTTAGACATACATGAGCATAATGCCCTTTTTTAGAACATAATTGAGGCTATCAGCGCAAAAGTGGTGTAACCCACTATTTGTGTTGGTTGCAGTTTTGGTGTAAACTACATTCCATACATTATTAACTTTGAATACAAAAGTGGAGTAAGCCACCTTTTGTTATCAAAACAACAGATGGCGCTAAATAAAAAATAAATTAATAAAAACAAATCTATCTTAGCAAATTTTAAATCCTATTTTTCCTAAGTGCAGGGCCGGGGGTCACACCACTTTTGCGCTGATAGCCTCAATTGGCAAGTGGAGTAAAGAGCAGGGCAACTCTATCTTTGGTGAATTTTTCCTCCGCAAAAGAAACATTTTTTTTTTGCTGTAAACCAGCTACGATTTGGGTTTCATTATTAGAACTCGATTTCTTTCGCTTCAATATTTATTGGATTATGTGGTAAACTCGATTCGAAATACACCGAGTTTTCTTCAGCCATTTCCATTGTAATAGCAACTTTTAAAACTTCTTCTAATCACAGAGTCACATTTTCTAATATACTTTGTCGTATTTTCTGTGATCGTATTCCACCAATAAAAGCTTCTCGAATATGATCATTCGTGTTCTTTTCATCAGACGCAGCTTGGAAATCGCAGTCTTTACTTAGATGTCTTAAGGCTTGCAGATATTGATCTAGCTTTTCATCAGAACCTTGCCTTTGGGAATATAAAAGGCATATCAAGCGTAGAGTTCGCTTTTAGGTTTTATATACGTT
Source organism: Ophraella communa (assembly GCA_035357415.1). Classification (NCBI taxonomy): domain Eukaryota; kingdom Metazoa; phylum Arthropoda; class Insecta; order Coleoptera; family Chrysomelidae; genus Ophraella; species Ophraella communa. Next base: position 30,674,867 of record CM068981.1, read on the forward strand.
TTATGCAGAATTTCAAACGCTTGCTTTAGCGTTGAACAATCACAGATTAATTGGAATACATTTGGAGAAACATAGTGTATCAGTAGTTGCAACTTGGTTTCTTCCGACATACTTTCAGATGCTGTTGCTGTTGCTAATAAAAAGTCTTCGAACGTTCTCTTCCAGTAAAGCCACTGTGGCCCGGCGCTACTGGGTCTGGACGAGTCTGCATTAAATCGTTCTGGACGTAGATATTTATCCATATTAAATATTAGTTGAATACAATGTTATGAATATAAACAGAATCCAGAATAATACACTTTATTCAACTAAAAACATTAATTTCATAATGACAGTGATTAATGATGTAAATAACTAAACATTTGAAATAAATAGGTAACTACTGAAATTTATACATGTCAACTATGTATCTTAACTAAAGGAAAATATGAATACATGCTATAAACTTCAGCAAATTTAGCATACATTTGACTTACGGTTATAGCTGACATAGATAAATGATCCTTGAAATAATTGTATTGGTACCATCGCCCTAGTATCTGAGCTAGCATACTGTCTTTAACAATAATGTCAATAAAAGGGGTAGGATAATAATTTTAGGATTTTGGGAGTAATTTAAGAGTTTACTAACTTTAGTTTTTGCAATAAAAAACTTGAGTATCAAGCTAAAAATTATAATCTGGAATACAAGTTCTCATTTGGGTGTGTTGGTAGAAGCTTCAATTAATTTTTTGAATGTTAACTCGAGAATTTTTCGTGCTACGTTTCATTAAACCTCCTAATCTGATTACCAAGACAAAAACTACAAAATATTACTTGGGAATTTATTCATAATAAATATAAACATTTAGGCTAAATTTGGTTTTAACACAATTAAGGCATATTGAAAAACCATCTCGGTATGTGTCTTAGATAGATATATAAAGTACAAATGCAAATATAAAGCTGGACCTCTTTTGGACACAAAATTCCATTAATTTAAGTTAAATTCTTCACTATCTTCTTTTCTCCGTACACAAAAGTACGTTTCTGACAAAATTCATGGTGTGTAGTACCAAATGGATAAAAATATTTCTAATGTTTCTGTCTACTTTCCTCAAGATCCTTTTGTAGGTAGTGTAATACGTAATGGAGGACAACATCGTAACAATATTTATATTCAGTCTGAAACAATAAAAAATTATATAGCTTGGATTCTGGTGTTTTTACAATTAAATATTATTCAATATAGAATATACAATGTAGTAATAATGCAATGTTTTCAGTAGTAATAACCCAAGGACATTGATAATTGTTCGAAAAAATTTTATAACAGATTTCGAAAGCTTGTTGCTTGGAAACAGACCGACGCCGTAGGCGACACGACTTGACACGCAAATTCACAACGGACCAATGAGATTGCTGGACACTATATGACATTTATTTTTCCCCCCTGATACAAAACAAAGCTCATTTGGATGCTGTCTCTACGTTAGTATATATGCTCGAAGAGTATAATGTTGGTTTTATTGGTTGTATTCAATCAGATGACCACCAATTAATTGATTTCATTGGATTTCTAATCGAGCAAAAAAATTTCAGTGTTGGTTATTGGGCATTTTCCAGTATTCACCGGTGAATGCCACGGGGTCAACCGGTTGCACACCAAAGCGTTCCAAAATTAATCGTTCCTGACTTTGTGAGTGTTTCTAAATTCACCGGTAACTCTACCGGTCAAGCACCGCAACTACCAGGTTTTTGGGTTGGAATATCGGTGTTTTTTCTAACCTTTAATACAATTCGAGGTTTTGTGTCAGATTGGTATTTTTAAAATATAAATATTTGTATAAAAAATGGAAACTTGGAAACCGGTATTTGATTGATGAGAATGGGAAAGTAATGTTGAACGGAAATAATATTGTCCTTCAAAATATAAATAGTCAGTAAAATAATTACTAAAATTTATAAATCAAATTTAATATTATTTCAATTTATTTTGGTCTGTTTAATTGGCTAATAAAATCATAATGATAAACAATCTAAAGAGATAACTCAAGTCTCGTTTACTTCAAAAATATGATAAAACAAATCTAAATACAAATTCATAACACAGAACACAAAAAAAAACAAATTGAAATGTCAAAACATCGGTCATCTACCAAAGCGTTTCAATATTCCACAGAAACCATAGAGAACCTGACATTGACCATAAAAAAACCGGTTTATTCGACCGGTTTATTTACGGTGAATATTGGAAAATGCCCATTACGTACTATTGAACAAATGTGACGTCAAAGAGCCTACGACCTTGAAAACGACAAACCGTTATTTCTTTGACCAGTTGTGAGAACTCTTAGAACAATGACGACTCTATATACATCTTTGAGCATATACATCACATGCTTAGAACAAAAAAAAAACAGGAAGGAGGGTATGCCAAATGGCCTTGAGTCCACGAAGGAGCTTGCATATGGCGGCCAAATGTCAATTTTAATTTCAGTTTTCATTGACGTACCGTAAAAAAATAAAATTTATATTAGGCTTTTTATTTTGAATTAAATTTAACCAATCAGGTGTGTGAATACAATTAGTGTTTTGAATAATTTTGTGTATATAAGAACTGAATGATACGCCTATGCTCTCATTTTTGACATTTCTATGCAAATATTGCTTTGACAGTATACCTTAGACTAGGAAAGAGAGAGAACAGCGCATGTCAATGAAAACCTTATGCGTTTGATTGAAGCCAAGTTTCAAACGTTTGACATATGTTTGGTGGTAAACAAATTTGGAACGTCGAATTGTATTTTTTCTAAGCCCTATCTTTAAAGTACCTTGTATTTCACTAGTTTGTAGCTCTTAAAACGGCTGTTTATGGTGAGAGTGAAAAAAAGTGAAAAAGCGTTAAAAAAAGTGCCATAACGTTAACTTTATTTCACGCTTGCCATAAGCCGATGCAATTGAATAGTGCAATTCATCCACACCTTTACTGGAAAAAATATCAAGTTTGCTTTGACTTTGACAGTACATGAACTATAACTCATTTGACGTTAGTTTTTATAAATAATCCGATTTGTCTAAGAGAATTCAGTAGTTGTTCCTATTATTACAATGGATAGTGAAGATTCCGACTGTGAAATAATATGTACCCCCGAAGAAATTATAGAAAAGGCAAATGTGGCCACATTAAATTTGCTGCCGGAAAAATCCAAAGAAAATTATATAAAAGAGTATGACACTTTTATGAAATGGAGAAACGAGAACAATATTCATAGCTTTACAGAGCGAGTACTGTTAGCTTTTTTGAAGAAAGGTCTAAAAAATTTAAGTGTTCTACATTATGGTCCAGCTATTCCAAACTAAAGGCAACCTTAATTATTAATGATAACATAGATATAAGTAAATACTCTAAGCTAATAGCATTTTTGAAACGAAAGTCGGTTGGGTACAAACCTAAAAAATCTAATACATTCTCAAGAGAGGAAATGAACAGATTTTTATTGAGTGCTCCAGACGACAAGTATTTAATGTTTAAGGTAAAAGTTTTAAAAAGTTAATTTGTTTTTTGCTTACATTATTTATAAATTTGTAGGTAACATTAATATTAGGAATAGCCGGAGGTTGTCGACGAGAAGAGTTGTATAAAATGAAAATCGATGACATTGAAAATAAGGGGGAATTTCTACTCGTCACGATTCCAGATTCAATAACTCATACAAGTCGACGTTTTACAGTTATTGGAGAATCCATTACAAACATTAATTTTATACATTTATTCCAAAAGTATGCTAATCTGAGACCGAAAAATGCAACCAGCAACCATTTCTTTTTATCATATAGAAACGGCAAATGTACAAAACAAGTAGTTGGTATAAATACTTTTTCGAAAATTCCATCGCTAATTGCGAGGTATTTAAATTTACCACATCCAGAAGAATATACAGGTCACACGTTTCGACGAACTTCAGCATCGCTTCTAGTCGATTCGGGTGGAGACATTCTTCAATTAAAGCAACATGGAGGATGGAAATCTACTGCTGTTGCCGAAGGGTATGTGAACAATTCTCTCAATGCAAAAATGAACTGTGCTTCACGAATTTTACAAGGATCTAATGTCAGCAGTTTTTTTAACCTACCTTCAACATCCAATGAGAATCAAGCCGACACGAATTTGAATCAAGCAGAGATGAATTTAAATGTTCCAAATATTCACAATTTAAGTGAAGCTTTATCAATGAATCAAACGGAAACAAATGTGACTGGATCAAAAATTCACATTAATCAACCAAACAATTGCGTTTTCAATATTCACATTGCGAAATAATACTAAAATACAATATGTAGTTGTTAATTTTTCTTAATTATTGTGCACTTTTTCCAATTCATTCTGCATTCATTAGTTGTAATTTACTGAAGGAGTTTAATTAAATTATTTCAAATTTCTATTTTGATTTTATTATTTGTATAGGGCTGTAGAAAAAATATTGTATGCAACATATGCATAAAGTGTCTTTTTTTCACTCATGGAATTTCCGCACTCGCCTGGCGGCTCGTGCGGACAACTTTTCCATTCGTGAAAAAAGTACCACTTTATGCACTTGTTGCATAAATTACTATTTTAGTTTTTTTATTAATTTTCACCTTTTTTAATTACCTGAATAGACATTTGAAAATGGTTAATTGTGCAGCTTATAAGTGCAACAGTCAAAGTGCTAAAAAAGAGGAAGGAATTTCATTTCATAGGTAAAAAGTATTTTAAAACTATTTCCTTGAAATTTATTTTTATTAATATTACAGCTTTCAGGTAATAGATGTTTAACTAAATCACATATGTTATGTATGATAACTTAAATTAATTGTACATACATTTTGAAAATTGTTTTCATTCAGTTTTAAAGATTATTTTTCATTTAATCGTTATTATTTGCTCATAGATGTAATAGTTTTGCAGTGGCGTGGAATAAAAACATATTTAAAATACAGTTGACAGAAGCAAACATGAACCCTTGTCGCTGTAGTTGTATTTTCATCTCACTTATGCAGCCACTAAAATTGATATTATCGTTAACATTGGCTCGTGATTGGCTGATTGTGATAACCTTGAAATTAGTTGGCATATTTTCCGCGGACCATGTTTGCTTCTGTCGACTGTAGATTAAAATTGTAATATTTATTAAATAAATATGTTTTAAAATGATTGCTCATTTTTTTGAAGCAGTATAAATTTAAAGACTTTTTTAAATTAGATTTGTAATACGAAATAATGAAATTGATTATTTAATAATCGTATAAGAAAAATCGTATGATACGCCTATGCCAATATTGTCCGCCATTAGTTTGGTGGTAAGTGGGTTACATAAACTGATTCCAGTGCGCAGTCCTCTCTCTTTCCTAGTCTAAGCAGTATACTGTTAACATAAACAATGCGTCATTCTAAGATCTCATCTAACCTCGAAATCTATGTTGATATTATCTTTGTTATTGCTGTTTTTTGGATTATTTGTTTTTGTTTCTCTTTTGTGTTTCCAAAATGTTCAAAAAGTGCTTTGTACCAACTTGAACAAGTAACAACATACACAAACAAAATTGTCAGCTGAGGGCCTTCTTTGTTGGATTTTTTGGGCTCTGCTGCAGCAATTGGCAAGCCATTCTGACAAATACTGTCAAAATAATTACAGACACTATGACGTCACTTGGCCCAAGGTCAAACTTTGTGACTTTTATTTTCAAAACAAAGCTGCACGAAGTGAAGCTTTCAAGTAAACTTATTTGTTTTGAGAGTTCTTGTTAAATAGTTACGGTTTGTTACTAAATTGTCCCCGCAAGTGTTTCAATAATATCTATATAATTTGACGACAAATACCTTAAATGTTACTAACAACATTAGTTGATTTATGTGCTTAATCCTTAGAACAAAAAGAAACAGGAAGGGGTCTGTCATATATTACCTTTAAGGAAAATTTGCGACGGAAGTCGGCCATCTTGAAGCTCCTTGTATGACTCATTGTTTATGTTTACAGTATGCTGTCAAAGCAATTTTTGCATATAAATGTCAAAAATGAGCGCATAGGCGTATCATTCGGTTTTTATGAATACAAAATGATTTAAAACACTAAATTTATTCACATACTTGATTGGTTGGAAATTAATCAAAATAAAAACCCTAATATAAATTTTATTTTTTTACGGTACGTCATTGGAAACGGAAATTAAAATTGACAATTGGCCGCCATATGCAAGCTCCTTTCTGGACTCAAGGTCATTTTGCATATACTCCTTCCTGTTTCTTTTTGTTCTAAGGCTTAATCACACTGTGAGGTGGTATCATCCACATAACCTTAAACTATACTGCTAATTGTTATATTTCTGCTACTGCAAAAATTCATCCAAATTGAATTTATGAAAATGTCTCTACGCAATGCGCAAAAGGCTCAATACTATAATTTAAGACTTTGACACAAGAGTACGAACATATTATTCATAGGCGCAGTTGGCTTAATAGTTATTATACAAATAAGATTGTAAGGTCAGAAAACGGAGGTACCTATTTAAAAAAAAATATAGTTGTTGTATATATTACTAAGTTATATGAGACCTCCTTGCTGCGATACGCCCATGTGAGTTGGTAACGTCATGAAACTTCATTGCGCATGTCCTAAAGGCTCAATGAAATTTCGTAAATGGATGAAGTTTTGTTATATGGGATAACCAGTCTAGTCTAAAATTATGTCGATGGGTATAGAACGACTAATTATAGATTTAATACTTACAATGTTTTCAATAAGTTGGGGTCGGTGCCTACGAACTGTCCTAACTGCTTGAAATATATCTACTTCTCCGTGTTGAATAACTTGTTCAATGCATGCGTTCGCTGCACAATATATTCCGCATCTACTTCGACCATCTCTAAAATATACATTTTGAATTTGATATCTAAAGGTAAATCTAAAATTTGTAAATATAAAAACTTGTCTGGTAACTAGCTTGTGTAACATGTAATACATTTCTAGTGTTATAATGGCGAGAGCGATTCTTTTACTGAAATTGCTGCGAAATTTACTGCGTTAGGTATATTTTTGTCGGTGCAAATGGCAAGTGTATAAAACTTTCCTTGTCTCCCCTATTATCTTAATTTTATTTGATATGTTAGAATGGTGATTTAGGTTTTTTAATTTCTTAAAACAAATTCGGTCTTCAATATATGTTGTGGATTTTAAGTACTTAATACAATAAAATAATACTCCAAGTAACAAGATAGGAAACTCACAGCTTATATGTCAATTTCTTTTTTGTTTGGGAATGTCATGTGTAATAAATAGGGAATTATTGGAAACGATATCAGGTAATAATGCCTTATTATGGTCCTTCCGAAAATGACAGGTACGCTTGCGCATTGGAAAATATTTAATAACGGAACCATAATAAAATATTGCCTTCCCTTATTTACGACTAGATACGGGAATTATTTAAGGATTCCTTAATTTCCTAATTTGCCAAACCTAACCTAAAAAAGTTTCTCAACTCAAGTAATCGGTTTGTTTTGTTTTGTGTCGTTATATAAAAGTGAATTAATGCAAGCAGAAATTAAAACTATGATTAATTTAAAAGTAAAACTAAGAACATAAAACATGTAATGTAAAGAAGATGTTTATGCAAGAAACTGAGAAATGGCATGTTTATTAGTTTAAGTTTACATTACATTACAAGGTTTTATGTTCTTAGTTTTACTTTTAAATTAATCTTAGTTTTAATTTTTGTTTGCATAAATCCATCTTAAAGGTGAAATAATCTTAGTTTCAATTTTTGCTTACATAAATTTACCTATCTTCAAAGTTTAAATTATAAAGTTCTACTCTAGAAAAATAATGTAACGTTTATTTATTTTTACTAGTCTTTTTAATTTATTTTTATACTATTTAAATCACTAACACTGTTTAATTTATATAACACAATTTATTTACAATACTTTAATTTATGTAAGACAATATTTCTATTCGCATTTATCTAACAACATACTACTAACTAACTAACTAACTCAAAATATTCAAATCGGTCCTTTATATAGGTAAATATTGTTCGAGTATACTCCAGTTTATTCTGGGAATCGTCTCGATGCTTCGAACGCGTCTCTAATCAAGCGCCGTTGAAAGAAACGTATATTCTGGAATATTCTCGCGTCATCTGTATGCTTCGCGTCTGGGTCATAGCGCCAGGGGCGTACTCGCACAACAATAAAAATAAAAAATCCCCCACAATTGAACGTTTTTTTTTAACAAACAATCAAAAGACCCAAGTACAATTATATTCTTTTTTATTAGAAATTAAACAAAGGATAGAAATAAAAACATCGCTGTCCTAAAACTCTCAATATAAAAAAAGAGTTTCACTAATTCAATTTCTACCCTGACATTTAAGGTTTTGCTTTAAAATAAGGCTTAACTTTATTAAGGGATTGGCTTATAGGCCGGCGTTCAATAATTCCCTGATAACATAGATATCATTTGCCTATACTGTCTTATTCACAGAACACAAAGAATATTTTATATTCTCTGGTTATTAAGGATAATAAAAAACTCTTCGTTTTAACAAAACTTCCAATATTTATTTAAAAACTGCTTTTTTAAAAGACTCAATGACAGCCGTTTCGCTAGACAACTAGCATCGTCAGATTGACATATTGAAGTTACTATTTATTTTTGTAGCTAGGTACCTGATGTTTATTAGGTAGTTATAAGGCTAGACCAAGTATGGAAGTAATAAGACATAACAATATTAAAGCCTAGATGTTATTAGCCCTAAGGGATTATCCTGGATGTATTTCCCTCTAAGATCAGTATAACTGTGCAATGATATAGAAAAACCAGGAAAAAACTATATCATGCTGATCTTTACAATAACTTAATATATTTGTGTTACAATTACGTCTTATCTATGTATAAAATGAAGACTCAATCAAAGCAAACACTTTAAAAGTGGAGAACTTCCCAGATTTATTTGTTCATTAACAACTTTAAATTGTGGATCTGCTAGATGTCTTTTTATTCAAGTTCTTCAAGGAAATCTAAATTTTGTTTTTTATTACAAATGTGTAGTATTTGGATGTCATTGGTGTGAAAGAGTGAGGTTGGATGTTCAAGTAGGTGTTTTGCATAATTTGACTTATCTGGTTGTTTTAATCTATATGCTCTTAAATGTTCGTTAAATCTTACTTCAAAATTTCTTTGTGTTTGACCTATATATACAGCATTACACTTTGGACAGTTAATTTTGTAAACACCAGATTTTTTTAATTTAGGTAATTTTGTTTTTACATTTAACAATTTTGTACCAACATTATTTTGTGTTTTAAATGATATTATTGCTGATGTTGCCGAAGATATTATTTTTGAAATTTTATTGGAAATACTTCCACAATATGTAATATTTTTATAACTTTTAATTTCTTTAGTTTGTTTAGGAAATATTAGTTGTAGTGCCACTTTCTGTTCTTTTTTATTTATTAATGTATTTATCAAATGAATTGGGTAGCCATTAGATGTAGCTATTTGTTTTATGATATAAATTTCTGTATCAAAGTCAATTTTGTCCATTGGAATTGAAAATGCCCTATGTATCATAGAATTATAAGCTGCTAATTTATGTGTTATAGGATGATTTGAATTATATGGTATGGTTACATCTGTTTGTGTTGGTTTTCTGTATATTGAATAATTTAGTAAATTATTAACTTTTTCAATTTTTAAATCTAGAAAATTAATTGAATTATTTTCTTCAACTTCTAAAGTAAAATTAATTTTAGGATGCAAGGTATTAATATAATTAAAAAATATATCTAATTGTCGTTAGCTACCTACAAATCCTGCTAACACATCATCAACATATCTATACCAAAATACAATATTGTTTTTATAACTAGAATTAAAGATTTTGTTTTCTAAATTATCCATAAAAATATTTGCTAAAATTGGAGAAATGGGACTTCCCATTGGAAGACCCTCATTTTGAATATATACTTTGTTATCAAAAGTAAAATAATTTTGACTAATGCATACATTAAATAAGTCAATTATATCTGATATTATTCCTGGATGGATATTTCTTTCATCTATCTTTTTAACTAGAACACCAATGACATCCAAATACTACACATTTGTAATAAAAAACAAAATTTAGATTTCCTTGAAGAACTTGAAATAAAAAGACATCTAGCAGATCCACAATTTAAAGTTGTTAATGAACAAATAAATCTGGGAAGTTCTCCACTTTTAAAGTGTTTGCTTTGATTGAGTCTTCATTTTATACATAGATAAGACGTAATTGTAACACAAATATATTAAGTTTTTGTAAAGATCAGCATGATATAGTTTTTTCCTGGTTTTTCTATATCATTGCACAGTTATACTGATCTTAGAGGGAAATACATCCAGGATAATCCCTTAGGGCTAATAACATCTAGGCTTTAATATTGTTATGTCTTATTACTTCCATACTTGGTCTAGCCTTATAACTACCTAATAAACATCAGGTACCTAGCTACAAAAATAAATAGTAACTTCAATATGTCAATCTGACGATGCTAGTTGTCTAGCGAAACGGCTGTCATTGAGTCTTTTAAAAAAGCAGTTTTTAAATAAATATTGGAAGTTTTGTTAAAACGAAGAGTTTTTTATTATCCTTAATAAGATGGACTTCCAAAAAGTAAGGGTTAGTACAATCAACTTAATTCTCTGGTTATGTTTTACTTCTCTATGAATACTTATTTATTTATTGACTTACTGAATTTTACATAAAGAGTTCATGTTAACAAGATAAATACAGTATTACAAAAAAAATGAAAAATAAAAAACCAAAGCAATATACTTAGAAGCTTAACTGATGTAGATAATCTAAATAAATCTAAATTACTTTTATATTTATTAGCAGATTTTAAAATTCTTGTGATTGGTTCAATTTGGCCATAGTTGGGGGGTATGAAATGGAATGTTGAATATCTCAATAGGTATTGCATACGAACATCAAAGGATTTTCGCCGCTTTCACTTGTTAGATTATTCTTTGAAACAATTATTTATTTTATAACCACAAAAAGTTTTTTTTATTAATTTAAAACAGATACTAAACCTTAAACTTTTAATAAAGAAAGTAAAAATAACCTACTAAAAATATTTTAGAGGAAATTGCTTTTAATCATATTAATCAAAAAATTATAGCTGAGAAACGTAAAATGTAATTGCCATTTTTTCATACTTTTAGTTTTAGAAAGAATTAAATTTCCAAATGTCACAATCAATATGAATTAATACGTTGAACCGTATTTAGCTGTAGTTTTCTCTTTTTTTTTATTTCATTGTTTTACTATTAAAAGAATATTTTTCTTTGATGGTTTATAACTCAATTTTATCAACTTCGTTGTCGATTGGTGTATTGTACTGCATCCCCTAAGGCCGCTTCCTCAATGTCAGTATAAAACTCGTATACGCTTTTGCCTTACCTTTGCTCCCTTCAGAATAAAAAAAATAACTGTGTATTTTTTATAATTAGTTTATTTATAGCTTGTTGTTTATATCTAAAGTGTACAACCAAACACCTAAACAAATAAAAACCATACATAATTACCATCAGTTTAAAAAATACACTCGTCACAAAAAGTATCGCAGTATAGTAATATACCAACTTTGATGAGCTGGAAAATTTTTTAATAGAAGAATGGAAAAATTTGGATTTGGATTACATAAGTGACCTGATAAGAAGCCTTCCACGGAAAATGAGAGACGTTATTAGAACAAGAGGTGGCAATACCAGATACTAAAATGTTAAATTTAACGTTTAAATTTTTTATTTTGTTACTTTGTATTATTTGATTTTTCTAGAACAATTGTTATTTTCATTATTTATACCCATTATTTTTTGATTTTTAATTTTAATTAAATAAACTACTTTGAAACATAATTCCAAATTCATCTCTTATCATTTTCCAAAAAAATAAAAAAAAGATAATAATAAAAACTTTATTCATAAATCACTTATGCGATACTTATTCGATACTTTTTGTGACGAGTGTAGTTTGATTTGACCAGAAGATCTTTTTCGGTTTCAAGCCCCAAGTCTTCCAAAATGTCCTGCGACAAGTCCAGTTTGCCACTAAGGCTTTGGATAAGATTTTTTATAAATCATCATACTAAGTTAGTTTTTCATTCACAATCTCTCCCAGATATTTTACCTCCTTGGTAAATTTTACTTCGACATAGTTGGAGCTGTTAAAAAGTATCTGTGTCTTCTGGTGAACGGTATTAAAATTGTTTTGGTCGGATTGACCTTAAATCTACTGGAGATATTTGAAAATGTAGATATCTGTTAACTACGTTTGTATAGTATCAGTCAAAGTTAATTTTTCCTATTGGCATTACATCTATATATATATATTTTGACAAAAAATTTTATGACCCCAACAAAGAAACCCGCTGATAACGATGCATGGTTGAGAAAAAGAGCAGTTGCCAAACTGCAAATAAATGTGATACATTTTATTCTAAGCGAAACAAAATTACGTCTTATTAGCGCTACTCAGAAATAATTATTTGATGCTGGGCACCGTAGAAACACATTTTTAACGTTTCTTATTGGATCAATTGAGTCGTTCGCAAATTACTATTTGTAGTTATCATATTCACCTAACAAAATTTAGTCAGTCCACGTTGACTGCTTTGGCCAATCGTAAAGCCGTGTGCTTGAGAATTAACCAATATTATTAGTGTGATAGTACGTGTTGTTTAGATAATTAAGTCCACGTTGACTATTTAATGACTCAGTGTTGTATTTAGATTATTTTTGAGTTTTGTTATATTTTTTGAATTAATTTTAACTTTTATTTTATATCATGGCTTTTTGGAGACCCTTTGAAAGTAATGCAGATAATGTGGGTATAGAAGGTATGCACTGAAATTATAATTTTAATATTCTTTTTTAAGATTGAAATAAATTCATCATGCAGATCGCATCACAGTTAATGTTTCTTCTGATAGTGAAGAAGAATTGGATGAAAATAGTAATGGTCACCAAAAATTTGGTATGTGGATGTCACCCTCTACACAAAAAGTAGTTAAAAACATGTACCATCAATTGAAACTAGAAAATAATGGGTCTAATTACGGCGTTGTTGAAAGGATACATGTTTTGACAAAAATTTCATAACCATCCATTCGTAAAGTGCTAAAAAGCAAAGAATGTGTGACAAGAAAAAAGCGGAATCAACGGTCTCTAGTCTATCTAGACCACTGTATGATGGAGAATATAAGAAGAAGAGTGTATAATTTTTATTCTCGCAACGTTGTGCCTTCTTTTGATGCTATAAAAAACGATGTCAAATGGTTCCTGGCTCCCCATACAAATCCAAAAATACAATCATAAAAGTCCTCCATTCTTTGGGTTTCAGGTATAGAATGTTGAATCGAAGGCAGTCTATAATGGAATCCCAAAAAATAATTATTCTAAGAAATGAATTTTTAAATAAAATAGATGAAGCTCGTCGGCAAAATAGATTCATCGTTTATTTAGATGAGACTTGGTATGATACGCACGATATTGCAAAGAAAGGCTGGAGTGACCAATCAGCTAAATGTTTAGTAAATGCTCCTCCAAATAGAAGGAAACGCATAATAATTCTACATGTTGGCAATGAAAATGGTTTTTTGCCAAATTGTTTGCTGTTATCGGCCAAAAATATTCTTAGTTGTTCTGCTGATTACCACCAAGACATGACATCTGTGGTTTGAAGAACAACTAATTCCTAATTTGCCCCCAAACGCCGTGATAGTAATGGATAATACCCCTTACCATTCTCGCCAAACTGAAATAATTCCAAAAGCGAAAGCTCGTAAAGGTGTTATTTCAACGTTTTTGGATCAAATGGGTGTATTATATCCACCCACGGCTTTAAAGAAAGATTTACTTGCGCTATTAAAAGGGTTAAATATAAAACCGAATTATGTTGTGGATGAGATGGCTACAGCTTTTGGTCATACTGTTATACGTTTGCCACCTTATTATTGCACGTTTAACCCTATTGAACTAATTTGGAGCCATATTAAGAGGGAAGTCAGAAAAAAATGCTACACCGACATTGCCTGAAAGCGTTTTAAATGTGATTAAGGAAGTTGCTGGAGGGATTTCAAAGGAATTATGGTCCAATTGCCTCCTCCATGTCAAGAAAATTGAAAAACAATTCGGTACATTCTTACATTATTGACCTGAATGACACGTCTAGTGAAGATGACAACTCTGACGAAACTTGACGTGGTGAGAAGGCTTGAGTGCTTTAATCATTTGAAAAATTAAAGCCAGATTAATATGTCCCAGTTTTTATTTATTTTTTACAATGAGAGGATTCAAACAACTTAAAATTAATCAGTTTATCAACGTTCCAAACATCTTGCTTTTATTAGGAAATTTCAATTTCATTAAATGCACCGTCTAGTTATATTGCTAAAAACTAAGAAAAACTATAAAAACTCCACTAAACAATTAAAAACTTGTCTAGCCAGTAGTGAGAAGAAAATGTTGTTATGAATAATAATTATTAAATTAATTTGTTACGCCTGTATAGAAGGTGAAATAATATTTTTATGTTGTACGATGTTTAAAATTATTTTTACTTTCTAGCTATAACGAATTATAGATTCCACAAAAATTGTAGAAACAATTATTTTGATAATACTTATTACACTTTTTTATTTCTTAATAATGTTCAAAGAATTGCAAATTAAATCGTAACATCCAATTTAAGTCCGACCCTGAACCGGTATCTGGTCCAGTGCGAAATTGATAAAATTAAAAAAAGAGAAAAGTTAAATTTGACTTAAACTATACAAATTTTCCTAAAAGTTATTTATTATCACTTTTTACTAGTGTACGTATTCATTATACATTAAAATGTATAAATAGCGATTTTAAAAGCGAAAAAACATGTAAACCTAGTATAAAGTTTATATTAAAAAATTTATAAAACATTATCTGTTGTGTTTATTTAATAAATGCTTATTTCCGTTACTTCTTGTTTTATTTCAATAATATAGTTTAGTGAACAAATAAATACTATTTTTTACAGTAATCCCCTAGTGCCGTAATTAATATTCGATGGCTACCTATAATAAGACATGTATTAAAAAAATGTTTTCTAACAGGGTACGTATTTATTGGCCCCCGTAACAAACACTTAATCCTTAAAACATCAATCTATAATCGTACAACACTCGTAAATAGGAGGCACGATAGCGGCTTTACTTTGAAACATCGACATCAAACAGCCGAAGGGTGAGTTTTTCTATTAGTCTTGTTTATGTACGGTGGTCAAAGTACCTATCTACTAGCTTGTCCTACGTTGTTGGTTTGTCCTTCCTTGGACTGCGCATAGTAGAAAGGTGTAAAAAAATTGGGGAAAAAAGGAGTGTTTATTTCATAACCAACAAGCAGGAAAAACACAAGTTGTCTCCTTTAAATACAAATAAAGTGATTCACTATGACATAATTAAAATAAGGCAGACACTTTTTTGGAGGTTTCATTAGGGAAAACATGAATGTAAATATTATTTCCAAAAGACAGAGATAGGCGCTTGGATACGAGTTCAAATTCAACTTTAGAGTAACATTAAACAAATACGGATATTTTTATAAAAAAATAAAACATTTCTAATCTCTTAAACTTTCAAGATAGTAGAATAGTACCATTACAATAATAATGAAAGAAATTGAATTTTTAGAAAAAATCATGGCTGCTTGGGATTAGCAGTTTGATTCATTTTGTTACAGTTATAAAAAATATAGGTAACACGAGTAGACTTAATAAAAAATTAGATTTTGTCGATTGTTTTTCAACTTCATTTAGTGTCTATATTTAAAATAACCTGAAAATCGATAGAGAGTGGTTGTATGTCGGTAACAATTTCTCTATGTCGCGTCAACGCCTGCGGAAATAGGCCTGCTGTCGAGAAAGTGGTGCAAGTGGATGGATTCTGCATTCTCTTCCAAAAACGATTATCACAAAATGTGGTGGGGTAGATTTTCCCTCCCACCGAAAGTTGCATTGCTGCAGCCCAAAGTGCACGCAAAGAATTTCAAAGTTGATAAAGAAGTGTCAGAACTGGCCCGCATCGGGTACTCGGGGGGTTTCGAGGCCGCTGATTACAAATATAATGTTGAAAATGAAATTCAAATACCTGGTGCACCAGAACCTGATCCTAAACGTCATCTCCGGGGGGTTTTCCTGATACAATCAAAGAAGGTCAACCAAAAATCATTTTGTGTGTTTTTTTGGCCCGCTGCATCCAAATCTGGCATCGGCGAACACCCCACTGGCACCTGGTGCACCGAAATCCGGGCTAGAACCTCATCTCCGAGAGCTTTCTTGAGAAGAGTGCCAAAAACAACCCCCCAAAATGATTTTTGGTTGACCTTCTTTGATTGTGCCAGGAAAACCTCCAGGACAGACGTTTAGGGTCAGGCGTTGACGCGACTAATTGCCAAATCAGTCATTTAAGCTCGATTTCTTTTTAAAGATCATCGATTTTATTAGTTTTACATAAAATCTAGCCATAGGATAAATAGGTTTATTTTGAGAAAGTGTATTTTTTTTGTTTATTTTTAATTGTGGTTTTTTGATATAGGTATTCTATTTCATTATAGAGTAATTTCCACATAATAAAATATTTCTCAAATTGGGTAAAGGTGTATTTTAGGTCACCCCCTTAGGCGCATGCGGCAATTTAAATTCTTAAACTAATTTTATTGGTCGTCGAGAGCAGGAACCGAGCGGTAAACTTTGAATTTTAAGCTACGTTGCCACATTTTTGTGAATTAATAAACTGAGTGAAAGACTAAGAACAATAAAATTACATAGATATTCTTTCATAAATAAGACAAATTAGATATTGTCTGCAAAATTAAGTTTTTTTAAATAAATTTTGCATCTGAAAACATTTCTGGATTTAAACTTGAGGTACATATAAAACATATGAATCACTTACAAAAGTTTTTGCTAATATTTTTTATAGTGCCTTTGCATTAATAGTTTATATTTTTTAATGAATTTTAAACCATAATTAAAATAAGTCCCTTAAGTAAATATGTCATTTACATGAATGAAAACATAAAACATGTTCTATTTCCAATTTTATTTGCTGTTTTATACCTATTTTTAATTGCTGTTTTATGATTTCTATGGCATTTATAGCAGAAGTTTATATATTTTAAATATTATTAAACCATAATAAATTAAAATTACAGAATACCATTAAAGCAAGAGATTTATAGGTAAATTTGTCAATTAAAAAAATAAAAAAAAAGAACACTTTTTATTTATATTTTTAATTACTACTTTCAGCATAAATATAATTTATTATTTATGGATTTATAAAACTCCTTTAATCTTTAAATATTTACCAGCTTCTTTTTTTTAAATCAAATTTACTAAACCCATACCAAACTATTCAGTTTAAGGGAAAAATTATTTAAGCCGACAACATCGCAACTTCAAACTGGTCTAAAATTCAATAAATTTGAAATTGTCGCGCATGCGCCTAGGGGGTGACCTAAAATACACCTTTACCTCAAATTGGACTATGTACCGTCATCGGTCATAATTCTTTAATATATTAGTAGGTACTTATATGTACCTATGCAAAATAACCCAACAACATTTTCAAAATTAAGACCGCAATCTTGGAACGCGTTTTCCGACTTGATGACTCGTTGATGTAAAATCTTAATAAAGTACCATATGATCACTACAAGCTTCTGCTTCGTGAATTATTTCTGTGATCTGATTTATATTATAAAGCATGCGTATTTGTGAATGTAAGCTAAATGCAAAACAAGAACCGTTGCACGTCATAGAATTCAATGACGTCATTCGGCAATAATAACACTACGCCTTCTGGCTCTTAAATTACATGCATGCAACCTTATTCTAACAGTTTGACTAGATATCACTCTTCCGGTAGCAAGCCTAAAGAAGCTGTTAATTCTCGAAGCAGTAAATGTTCGGTTTCTTCTTGCAGTTACAGCTATAAAGCGGCTTGTAGCTCGTTCTCGTCCTCCTCCATGCCTGTACGCTGCAGACCCAGTTTCCAAATATCGATTCCATGTACGACTGACAACACTTTGGGACACATTTAGCCATGTAGCAACTTCTTCTTGACTTAAGCCTTCGTGTATCCAACGTACTAATTGATCGAGTTGCACTGTTTCTAATCGCCGTAGCGCCATTTTTTTTTAGATAAACAGATTTATGGACTACAGTAATAATGTTAAAGTCACTGCAAGCACTTCTACGCGACTAAAATGTTAGTATTTAAAATAGAGTTCCTACAATTCTGATTGAAGAGATAACTGCGTATAAAAAGAAAGAAAACGACAAAAACAATTTGCTATAGACAGAGTTTACTGATAGCATGAAACGTATACCTATTTAAAATGTTATTTTTGTAGGCAATTTTCTGAAATTTAAAATATATCCACTTTAATTGTTGAGCAGTGTATTTCTTATGATTTTATGGTGTTAATAAGATTTAAAAAATCTTATATTATTGAACAAAATAGTATCCTTAACTTTGAAATACACAATACAGCAGGTACAAATAACTATGTAATCATCACTGATATCAATCGAATCTTTTGAATGTTTGATGTATTATGAATTGCCTGATTATTAAACTTTGTAAATCCCGACTAATCTTATTAGTTTATAAATATGCAACATCACAATTATGACTTGCAACGCTTTTTATTTTGCGTTTATTCTGTGGGTGGTTATATTTAAAAATATATTTGTCTTACGGTGAAACTACGCATACAGGTCCGTACTCCGATCTTTGTCTCCATCTTTCGACCATATTCATTAGTTCTACCAGGGAATTCGTTGAAGTAGGCACTTTGTGACCCATCGGCCAACAAGTCAATTGGAATAGTTGAACCGTTTTAGGAGGCGCTTTAACACCTGCCATTAATTCTGTCAAAGAAACTATCTGAAAAGAATAAACGCAAGTTTATCGTTTTATTAAAAATATAATAAAGTAGGTTTAATAATAAAAATTTTGATCTAGTTTTACCTAAAATATTTATAGAAAATTGTTAAAAATAAATATACTGAAACCACAAACAAAAAATAGTAACGAGAAAATAGATGCCAAATCAATTCGATATTTTGTTAACTAATATTATTTTTTTTATTTAATTAAATATTAAAAAAAAAACACTGATTCTTGGGATGGTCCAGTACACCTGAAGAAAACCACAAGAAAGGCTAATAACAAAGCGAAAAATGTAAAACTTGAAGAAATATCGGCTGGATACCAAGCTCAATTCAGTGAATACGAAAATGTTCTTCGACGGAAACAAAAAGAAGCTTGGAGAGCCTACTGCGAAGAGATAGAATTCAAGGTCATTGGAAACACATTTTTCTGGTTCGCCACTATTAAAACAGCGAGAAAGACCTAACGTGGCAGGTGAATAAACATATACACAGATGGATTTAAAACGAAACCATAGAACGTGATGTGGAGTTTACTCAGAATCTCTGGACGGAGCTGACTCGCATTCATTTATACTGACTAAATAAGCACTATTGCTTCTAAAATGTTTTAAAAATGTCACTGAGCCCTTGCGCAGGATCAGTTGACAATAAGGTCACAGTTAGCTGGAACTTCTGGCCAGAAAGTCTGCTCCATCCATGATCTATCGACCCGAACCCTCTATTAGTCTAAGAAAGGCAGCGATTATTCTTACTGTCACACTCCGATCTATTATTCAAAGATATTGGACGATAAAAAAGACTGCAGACTTTCAAAGGAGTTATTTAGCTACCAAACGAGTACTGGCCAACACTAGCCAATATTAGAAAGACTTCCCTGAAGGATGACTACTTTGAATTATAAGGGGCAGGCTTAGGCCGTACCTATATTAGATCCGTATTTCTCCCGATCCGATCCGATCCGATGTTGTCCGACCATCGGTATCCGATAACGTCAGATACGAATGCCTACAATGGTCCCGACGTGATCCGTTTAACTGCAGGGCAGGCTGCACTAGAAGTTGTTGCAGTAAACATGGGTGATTTTGATGATTACCGAATTGTTCAACGGACCCTCTGTCTGTATTAGTACAAAAGTAAAATGCTTAAATATAAAAAAGTGATTAACTACTTATAACTATTTATCTAGAATATTGTAATATTTAATCAATTTAATAAAAAATTTTAATAATACCTATTTTTTTTTTATTTTTTGCTCTTAAATTTATTTAAATTTTATAATTTAGGTACATCACAGCCATTACTTCATCGAGTTTTTACACGTTGAATAATATTGGATTATATTATTATTTATTACCATTACAGCATTTATAATAAATGAGATAAAACTAAAAATAAACATACTTGCTCACTACTATACCTAATAATTATCAAACGAAGTCTCAAATAAATTATTTGCCTAAAATTTGAAATTTCTTTCCAATTGATTTCCATAGCTTACATTTTATATCATGGTTGTGGTTTCATCTCTAATAAGTTGTATTAACAACTTCCTGTCTATTTTTTCCGTCATTTTTAAACAATTTTAAAAATGTTCAACTTTATTTTTTAATTCCTTCACCAACTACGCACGCGTCGGACTAGAAACGTCGAACTGGAAACAAACATGATTGATCGGCCGTCGGATCGGATAGTGTCGGAGGCCGTCGGGACTCGAGAAATCGGGAGCTTCGTTTCAATTGTAGGCCTGTAGGCACTAACATTAATATCAATATGTTTGTTTTTCTTCCGACGTCGTCCGACTATCGGACAACGTCGAGTCGGATCGGATCGGGAGAAATACGGATCTAATGTAGGTGCAGCCTTAGGCGAATCAAGCTTTTGGGTTTCCCCCTTATCGCTTATTATCCAAAAATTCGCTTACAAACCATTTTTAGCCTACTCGGACCCTAAAGACATCTACTATTTTTGTTAATAACATTTTTTGATATCTTCTAAAACAACCCATATACCGAACGTTGTCATAAGGTTGGTACACCCTGTATGATCGTTTTGAGGGTGTGGGTTAGGTAAATATATTTTCAACAGTTAGTTTTTCAATATAAAAATGAGACGGGCTAATTATTGCAGATCGATTATTTTTATCAATGTTTGTACTGACCTAAAAAACTTAGTTTTTGAAGTAAATTTTGATACTGTTGAATATGTAATAAAATAAATAAATAACTTACTTTTTTATTTATTCTGAAAACCCAAGTTCTAATTTTCTGGTAATGACTGTGCGATATATGGTCTATAGTAAAAACAGGACCATATTTTTTTGATGCTCTACCTTCTGGCCAAAAAGTGGGAAACTGTTGCTAGAAACATAACATAAAAATATTACATTATTATTTATTTCACTACTTAAGCAAAAAGAATTGCAGTACACCTACTACGTATACTTACCGAGTTATGAGGTGGTACACATAATATAACAACCGCAGAACAGTCGTAGTCATACACTAACGACCAGAACTCCCCACAAGTGGATTTAATAGGCCATTCCGTTACTATGTATTCTTTAGGTTTAGTGTAACCCTAAAAATAAATTGAAGATCAAAATTTTTCAAAAAAATGATTCATTTCTATTACTAGCCTCATAATTTTGAAATAGCACTATTGTACTATCTTCCTCCAAACTTTTTTTTTACTTGGGCAAATTTTGACCAGTTTCTATTATCATAACGTAACAATAAACAAATAACCCAAGTCTAACCATGCTTACTCTATAGGTTTGTTTTCACATTGGTTTGAAACTTGTTTCTAACGTTTGGAGTGTGCGCATTCGATATTTTGTGTTCGCGCATTAATTTGAATCCAATCACTAGTCGAACATAATACAAATAAATACAAGATGTCACGCATGTTTGGGGCGTGGTGGTTAGTGACGTCACCTTGTGACCAGACGCCATTGTTTACAGGTTATAATTTTAAATTTCTCCGGGAAAATATAAAATAAATTAATTAAAATGCGGTGTGCTGTATACGGCTGTGGTATTATTGACAATAAAACTAAACATTTTTCGAGTCATATAAAATTCTTTAGCTTTCCAAAAGACAAGAAAGTGCAAAATAGTTGGAAACTATGATCCAGTTGGAAAAACTAGAGCAAATATTTAAATCATTAAATGGGAATCATTTATTTATTTCTACAAATTATTTAAAGAATTTAACAGAGATGAGTTCTTCTGTGTTATGTTCAGAAAAAACGAAGATTTTATTTTTTCGTTCACGAATGTTTTTTAGAATAAGAGAATTAAATCGTGATCGTTTTAACGTCCTAGTGCCCAGATTATTATATTATAGGATAGGGTATGAAGGTTATGAATTCAACTCTATCTATTTGTTTGTCCTATAATTTATTTGGAATTTACTATCAATCTAAAAAACACCTTGGCTAATTATTTAATTATTACACCTAGTCTACGTCCACCATCGTTCCCTTTAATTAAATCTCGAATAAAAATATAATTTAATAATTCTCAATTTATTCATTCTCAATTTTAAGCCATAGATGTATGATTTGAATTTTGTTTTAATAAATAATGTTGAATGACCACCAAATAAAAGTTTTAAACAATAAATTGAACAAATAAATATCAAATTCCTATATATTAACGTTGAAACGCGCTATAGAATATCACAAGGTGACGACACATGCGCAGATCGGACAAGTTTTGAACCGCTAGATATCATACCTTATGTTTAGTATATAATACAAATCAGAGTATCGACTCGCTGTCCTTTGATATTCATAAGACAAGAGCAGGCATTTTTTGGGAGTATAAACTACAAAACAGAATATTGGATAGTCTGACGATGCTTCATAGCGAAACAGCTGTCATTGAGTCTTTTAAAAAAGCAATTTTTAAATAAATATTGGAAGTTTTGTTAAAACGAAGAGTTTTTTTATTATCCTTAATAAGTCTGTTTTGTGATAACTAATATTCTGTCTTGTGGTATAAGCTCAGGGTAGTACTAAAAAAAATAAAACCCGTACTTCCGTATTATTACGATAATTCGTTCCTTAAAGTATAATAGTCTCTTTATCAGATACAGAACACTGAGAAGGAGTACATGCATCAGTAGTATTTATTTTAATTTCATTAGATGTAAGTAACATTTGTTCCGCATCTCTTTCGCAGTTTTCTGTACCTGAATTAAATAGTTTAATGCACTATTCCACATAATACAAACGCTACCACTGATTTATTCATATACAACCAACTGCCTACCTTAACCAAAACTAACGGCGATGGCTATGGATACTCCCAAAGTGTCATGGCGATACCTGAAAATGGATGTTTACCTTCTTCCATATAGAGTCGATACTCTGATTTGTATTATTACTCTGTGGTTTAGTTTTAGTTGTATCATGCTAGTCGTATGTTTTCACATCGTTTCCTGACAGTTTGGTGACAGTCCAAGCGGTTTGAGAATTAATTTCCAGCAGATTGTTGGCACATGCGCGTATTAAACATGTCAAATAGTTTCTATATTTTTTGTGGATTTTTTCTCCTGTTTTTTTTTATATTATTAAAAATCTACTTAATCTAAAGACATGTATTCTGATGAATCTTTCTTTTAAATCTTCTTTTTAGATAATGTTGTATAACCTCCCATATTGTATTATTAATGTTTGCCCCGTATACGTGAAGTTTTGCCAACGATTGCATGGCGGTGATACCTGGGTCACCTTCATGTAGCATAGCTAAAACGGCCGTTCGTAAGGCTTTTGGTATACAAATACGACCGTTCCAAAATAACATGTCCTCTTCGAATGATAATTCTGACCTCTTCTCGTAGAATGGAAAAATATCATGATCAAGGTTCTTTTTGTCAGGCCAATACGCTTTAATGTAGCCAATCACGTTGGAAAATATTTTATCCCCTTTCGTTTATTTTTTTAACAATGATTTACTGATGGGCAATACTAAAGGCTTATGATCCGCAATTAGAATGAAAGGTCTTCCATACAAATACTGATGAAACTTCGTCACAGCAAAAATTATACCAAGTGCTTCTTTATCGATTGTGGAGTATCGTTTTTCAACATCGCTGAATGATCTCGAGGCAAAAGCAATTGGTCTCACTGTATCGTCTGGAAATTTATGTGACAGTACCGCACCTGCTCCCTCATTGCTTGCATCGTTTGTTACAACCAACGGTTTTTCCTGATCAAAGTGGACCAGTGAATCACTTCACCTACGGCGTCGGTCTGTTTCCAAGCAACAAGCTTTCGAAATCTGTTATAAAATTTTTTCGAACAATTATCAATGTCCTTGGGTTATTACTACTGAAAACAAACCTTATTACTGTCGGATCGTCTGGCAGACAATTAAAGTTAATTTCTTAAATAAAATAGTGAAAATTTAGTAAACTGTTTTTAATTTTGTATTACATATATAGAGTAAAACAAGGAAAGATGTATGGACTCGTAACCACAGACGTAACAACCGATAGCACTTTGAAGCAAATGTGCACCAAACAATAAACACCAGTGGCGTACCTTTGAAAAGGACATAATTCTATTTATATATCAACCAAATATTTAATTTTAAACGAAATAAATAAGACATATTTAATGTGTCTGGGGTCGACAACGCAGTTACTCATATTATAGTTTTTTTTTAAGATATTATAAATTTTCACTCAATGTGACCCTGCTATAAATGCACACCTATTTAAAAAAATGAAAATTTCAAAGATTAATCTGAAATCCATCATAAAATTATAAATGAAAATTTACAAAATAGATACTGAAATCTTCTTTAACCACCACTGAGTTACATATTTGAAAATCTATACATTTGCATACATAGTTTTTACAAAATAACTATGTTTGTTTAACTGTTCCAAAACATACAAGGGCGCCCGCAGAAATTTTGACAGGGGGGGCGACATACCAGGGGTCAGGATATTTTTGTATATCAACCTCACAATTTTGGCAATTTTTTACCTTAAATCTTTCTTGTTGAAGCTAAATTCTGTATTGGCCTACATTTGCAACTGTGTTATTATTTACCAATATTAAAAAAAATCTTTTTTGATACAGGGGGGGCAAAGGCCCCCATGAAAACAACATGATCTTTTTTTACTTATGAAATGATTTACCACCGGTTTCCTTTTTCCCTCTATTACTACTAGAATTGTAAGATGAGCAGTTTCCACATAAAACAGTTCAAAATTCTCTTAATAATTGCACAAAATCGAACAAGCACCAAAACCATTGTTGGGCAACAATAAAATGGCGGCCACTCGAAAATATGCATCAATTTCGAATCATACGCAAAGGTTGGCGTTATGTATCCTCTACACTAAATATTTTCCAATATGAATTTCTATCGAAATTTTTATTCAGATATTTTGTCACTTACTCATTTTATAATGTAAAGGTGGCTACTCCCTTAACTGTATGTCATAATATACTTGAATGAGAGATTTTCGTCAACACGTTACAAGTGTTACTGCAGTGCAAATGCCATTAATCCACGTCAGTATTTCCTAGCCCGTGGGCTAGTTGAATTTGTCGCTAATTTTGTGAATGTCAGAAACATATGAAAACAACGCATTACCTGCAGCCTCTTGCGATTTAGTTCTTAAAAGGCAACGAAGAAAAAAAAATATTGGTACAAAAGGTGGTTACAACAAATAAATAACATTTCGTAACTTCATCTGTTCCCGCTCAAGAACGTTTTGTTTCCTCAAACTTTTTATTTTCTTTCCTGTGGTTGGTCCTTAGACTGTTTATCTTCTATTCTTCTTTAATCTTCTTTAATTTTATTTTATTATGACAATCTTTTGGTTTGCCATAAACAAGTTATAAACGTTTTTAATAATAAAATATTATTTATGCTGTATTCTTAATCTGATATATTTTCACAAAGCTAGGGTTAGTACAATAATTTTTTTGCTTAATATGCATTATAATCAACAAATAATTTTTTATAAAAAAATGTTATTAAGTTTTAGATATATAAGTTTTCCTTATCATTAATCAGAATGGTTCAACTTATTTTTATGTATATTCTTTGTTTTAAGAGCTTTAAATCTGTCTGTAATTTCATTACACTCAGCTACACTCTCCTTGCATTGCTTCCATATCTGTCCATTCTCGAATTTTCTCAGTTTTTTAATTCATCCTTTTGTTCAATTCTTTGAATTCAACAAGACACGACAACATACAGTTTGTCGTTATTAATACTGAACCAACCAGTTTTAAAAATATTGCAAGTAATGTTTTCTTCATTATTTTTTTGTAACAACAATAAAGGTTCACTTTTATACATTTCTATGAAATTCGCTATAACCTCGAGATTCCCTTTTTTACAATCCGTCTTTATCTTTAACTCTGTCACTACTGCAGACTTGTCTACGCTGGACTATGGGGCACACCTTCAAATATACACGCACAACCTGAACTTGCACAAATACACATTATGAAATTTCTTCGAGTATCAAGTAACTTATACAAGTCAAGAATTGTGCAATATTTTTCATACAGACGCTCAATACATGTCAAGTATAATTGTGCATGCAGTTACGTGAGTAGCACCTAAAGTTTTAAGTTTGATTTAGTTTTTTGAATACATTTTCAATTATACTTACGTCTACAAATACTGCATTAATATAGTCTGTGTAACTGTTTCCCTGGAATGATGTTAGGTATGGTCGAAAGTTATCAGCTAAAAACAAATAAAAATAATAAATTATTATCCCGGTCCTTTAAACCTTTTTATTTTTATTCAAAAAATTCCTTTTTTTAATCAATGACAGCTGTTTCGCTAAAAACAAGCATGGTCAGCTGTCTTTGAATTAAAAAAAGCAATTTTTTGAATACGAAGTGGAAGTTTTGTAAAAAAGTTTTATTTTTTAATATTCTTAGTACGATGGACTTCCACAAGGAAAATGTTAATACAATAAATTTCATTTTATTACCCCCGTGTCTCTTACAGTTTGTGATATTTCCGTTTAGCGCATCAAAATTTAACATATAAAATTCTTTTGCACGCATCATAAAAAACACTGTTTATTTTTTATTCTTATGGTTCTTTTTAGTTTTAGGGGAAGCACAAACTTTTATGAAGAATAACTTTTTATGGAAAACCCCATTTATATATTTAACATAAAACCTAAATACAATGTTACCATTATCACGTTTCAGATTTGGGCGATTCTATAATTTAAGAAAATTAACTACAATTATTTTAAACACCAAAAAGAATTTTTGTATCATCTCCTTAAATCTACAGGCCAAAGTATTTTGTGTTGTTGCTTTTAAAAATTTATCGCAGAAAAAGATAGGGTATTTTATCTACCGGTATTGACGTCTCCATAAAAATGATAAATTCTTTTCAAAAACGTCTGATACCGAAAACTGAAATGAAGGTCTAATAATACATCACTTCGAAGCGTGTGATTTACGTTTCTACATTGGGATAAAAAAACTGCAAAGAAGGAGAGATACAGCGAACCAATCAGTTAACTGTTTCCATCGCTTTTATATATGTTTACGAAGCTATTTATATTTATTTAACATTGAAAAATGGACTATTTTTCCAATTCTAAGATACATCGAAGTGATCGTATTATTAAAATTAAAATAAATTTTCTATTTAGATTCAACAATATGACTTTTTTCCATAGATAATGTTAAAGTGTTGCTATAACAACTGTTATCACTTTCACTGTAAGGGTATATAAAGTGACACTTTAACAGCAAGAGTAGGTAAAATATTTTAACTTTTTTTTATTGAATAAAATCTACAAATTGAAACACATTAAGGATTAAAAACCACTGAAATTTTACAACTAATATTGAAATATCTTTTGGAGCAAGACAACTTGTATACACTTGGATACAGCAATCTTATTGTTTATTGACTCTTCGATGTAAGATTAAACGTTTAAGTTTTACTAGATCAGCTCCAGAATTTGCGAACATAGTAGCTGAAGAACGACGGAAAGCCTCGTGTACATTTCTGAATTTGCAAGTTTCAAAAAATCTGCAATCTTCTTGGGGATATTATATATAGTGTTAATCCTCACCGGTTGAGTACTGCACTTTTGCTGTCGGTAATTCACAAAAAACTTTCTGTGAGGTAGGTACGTTTTTGGGGCGCAAGGCAATATACTTTCTCACAATTTCCAAGAAAATAACTCCAGTTTTCTTGTCAGTAATACAAAACGACCTATCCTGATTGGTTTTAGTATCAGATAATGAAACGATTGTCATCGATTTTCTGTGGTCCACAGTAAACACTTCTAATTTGTACAATTCATCAACAAATAGACGTCAGCAGGAGCTTCTGTCAAAAATGTAATAATGTCATCCGACTCGAGGATTTTAGACGGCTCATTAATGACGAAACTCACATCAACTCTGGCCTCACTACTCTTTGACGAGCTTTGTCTGCAATGGGCTTTGAATATCGCAAAATTTACAAGAGACAAGTAATAATGGAATCCACACGTTTAATAAAGTGGCGTTCTGAATATATAACGTCAATAACATAATACCGGTCTGAAAATCGGTCAATACTCTACCTCGACGAGACGTGGTTTGACACGCATGACACCCCTTCCAAAAGATGGTTCTGATTCCTCTGATAGGTGTAAAACAAAAG
Source organism: Ophraella communa (assembly GCA_035357415.1). Taxonomy (NCBI): domain Eukaryota; kingdom Metazoa; phylum Arthropoda; class Insecta; order Coleoptera; family Chrysomelidae; genus Ophraella; species Ophraella communa. The sequence continues at coordinate 30,703,534 of CM068981.1, forward strand.
CACCATCAAATAAAGGGAAGAGAATCACAATATTACACGTAGGATCAGAAAATGATTGGATCCCAAACGCTATGTGGCTTTCTGCCAAAAATATTAAGGACTCTTGTGTTGATTATTACGAAGATACGACAGCAGAGCTTTTTGAAGATTGGTTTAAAAATTGTTTGTGACCCAACATTCCGCCAAACAGCGTTATAGTAATGGACAACGCAAACTATCATAGTCGACAATTGTAAAAAATTCCTGGCTCAAAGATTACGAAATTGGAGATTCAAAACTTCATGGCTGCAAATGACATATATTTTGAGGAAAATTATACAAAAAAAGAACTTTTACAAGTACTGCAGTCATTTTCTTAAAAAAAAAGTATGTTTGTGATACAACTACTTCCCTAATACTGCGTGTTCAATCCCATAGAGCTTATGTGGCACCAACTTGAAGCGAGTGTGTGAGGAAAAAATACTTCTCCGATTTTAAGTGGTAGTGTGGTAGAATTAATTAGGAACTGTATGAATGATATTCCTACCGAGAGTTGGAAAAGTTCTGTTAGTCATGTTATAAATGTTCAAAACCTTTCTGTAAAATCAATTGCGCCAATTATAATGAATTTAGATTTAGATTCAGTAACGAAATAGCGTCACAGAAAAGAAAACAATTTATTTCCAATAAAATTTATAAAAAATAACCGACGGGAATTAAAAAAAAAATAACAACACATAGAAAAATAAAAAAGAACAGCAGTAATTTTAACTTATCTTACTTAACATAAGTAAGGTGTTCAAAATGACTTCCCAAATTTCATTGCTAATTTAAATTGAATTAATTACTGAATTACTAAATAATAATTGTTGCTAATTTACAGTGTACCACAATATTGAATTAATAAACAATAATGTCAAACTGTCAGTTTCTGACAAACCAATCATGGCCAACTCACAATAATTATTGGTAAACGTTAAAATATCTACCAAATTAATACTTTGATGAAAAAATAAAAATATCTAGAAAACTGATAACTTTAGGTATAGGAAGTACTTCATAAAATTTGAAGAATGATATTAGTACTTTTCGATAGTGATATAAAATACAGGGTATTCTATTTAAAATTACCAAGAACATAATGTACTTGCAGTTTGACTTACCCTGTATTTAATTTAACGAATATTATGAAAACGAATATGTTTTATAATTTTGAACAATTATTAAAAAACTATGGTTGCAATAGATCAATGCTCCTATACTCCTTTTTAATTATATGAAACGATTTTCAGGTAATATTGGTTATAACTTTTTAAATACCTGGTATGAAGAATTTTACTTTGATATGCTTTTCGTCAATACAAAATAATTTTAAGAAATTTAGTAGCTATGATTCCCTCCTCTGGCAGTGATAACAGCCTGCAATCGACAAGGCATGCTTTGGATCAGATTTTAGATCACATTCTGTGGAAGTTTGTACCATTTCTACACCAGTATATCGCCAAGCTCTCAAGAATTTCTGGGGCCGACACATGTTTATGCAAATGCCTCTTTAATTCATCCCAAACATGCTCTATTGGATTTAAATTTGGACTTAGGTCATGCCAAACAAATCGATTTGAACCTCGTCAAGATACGCAGTAACTATTCGATCAGTGAGGGGCTCTCTAAGAATAACCGGTAAAACATGATCTTGTAGAACTATCAGGTACCTATGCGTGGTCAACGTCCCATTCCTGATAAAGGCGAACTCTGTGAGTGTCAACAGATATGCCCCTCCATACCATAACTGATCATTCACCTTATCGTCGCCACACTCTTAGAATTCTTCAGAAAACAGTAGGCTATTGTCCAAAAGTTCTCGTGTAATATTCAACCTAGCAATCCGCTGTGCACGAGAAAGCGGCGGTTCAGCAGCGTTCCAGCAACGTGAAGTCGCCTCCTAACTGTGCACTCACTTATGTTTACATTTATCATCTCTTGGTATCTAAGTTACTTTTCGGTATACAAGATGCTTTTTTAAAACGTGTTTAATAGTGTCAGCACGGGGGCGGTGTTGAGCGCATTGTTGAGGCTCAGAGTGGGTGAGGGGTTGGTTAATTTAGTGGAGGATTACCTATCGGCTCAGGTTATAATAGATTTAAGGGGGAGGAGATATAGAACGGAGGTAGGAGTGCCCCAGGGACCGACGCTCTGAAAGTGTGTGTTTGACAAGGTTTGTGGGGTTGTATGCGAAGAGGGATGTGAGATTACGGATGATGTGTGCCTGGTGTGTACGGCAAAGGGAGAGAAGGAGAAAGAAAGAAAGGTGAAAATATGTATGAAGATTGTGGGGAAGATAGAACGATGCGGATTAAAAGTGGCGGAAGATAGGACGATGGGATTGCTCGTAAAGGGATGAAACAGGACGAGGGAAGTTAGGGTGATAGTGAACGGGAAGAAAATTCGCATGGCGGAGTCAGTGAAGTATCTAGGTATTTGATTGGATAGCCTACTATCCTGCAAGCATCATATGTTAAAGGCGGCAGTTGAAGGCGAGAATACGAGCAGCATTGTTGGGGAGATTGATGCGTAATGTGAAAGGGCCGGGAGAATGGAAGAGAGTTATTGGTAGGACGATTGAGCAGAGTATGCTGTCCGGAGCGAAAGTGTGGGGTGAAAGAGCGAGGATCCATGCGAAGATCCATGCGAGGATCCATGCGAGGATCCATGCGAGGATCCATGCGAGAATCCATGCGAGAATCCATACGAGGATCAATGCGAGGATAAAGCCACTACTGCAGGTGCAGTAGTGAGTAAGATATAGTAACTTGGATACTTCAAAAACTAAGTTACTCTAAAGTAACTAATATATTTTTTCTGACAGCTCTGCATACAAATTAGTATAAATAATCGTTCTAGTTAATTTGAGGTTGAATATTACAAACTTACATACTCGCATATGTAAAATTCAGTGTTAATTATTTCACAAATGATTTAGCAACACCCGAGTGTCCAGAGTTAACTGCAGAATTTAATTACGTATTAGTGTTTCGATTTTTATGAAAACTGTTTGTCTGCATGATGTGTTTAAATTATTTTAATGATAGTCACCAATTTAAAATGAAATATTAATATATTCAGTAATATAAACGTATTATTTAAATATGCATTTATGCTTCAAACAGAAAATACCTAAATAATAATAATATATTGTAACACTTGTAAGAACTTTAAACACAATTTATTTACAAATTGTTTGAATACTGGTTACATATTACTAACTGTCACTTATTACTTTTAAACTTCACAAAAGCTGAACGAACACAACTACTCTAACGCGAATGACCCCCTTTATATACCAAAATTTTTGACATCTCGATTTTTCTCGAAACAACTATTAACTAAAATCCAAATATTACTAGAATGTTCTCGAATAACTACCAACCTAAAATAATAATATATTATGTTAAGTTCCTGTCAAAACCTTCTTCCTCATTCACGGACTCTACCCTTTATGACAAGCAGCTATATCAAAATACATGCATTCCTCTCGCAGCTGTCACAATCATCCGTCACACATCCACAGCACACCCTCCTAGCAGTTTAACTCTTATCTACAATTTGTATCCAAGTTATATTATTGCGCCCACCCACTTGGGGGCGTATCTGTAGCGTGAAGTTACAGTATCGCCCAATCGGAGGAAACGTGAACTGTCATCACATATTTATAAACTAATCATGATTTGTCATTTCATTTTTAATTGTTAACCGTTAACGTTTGAATTTTGAATTGTGTTTCGCCTGTGCTTTTTCCGTTGATTATCGTTAAATTGATTAATTAGTTATTATTTGTGAAAGTTTCTTCCAGTTTATTGAATTTTATATTTTAGTTTATGAACTTTTTAATTGTTTTCTGTATTATAAGAGAATTAGAGCAGTGTAAGTATTGTGTATTGTGTGTTAATATTTAAATGTTAACAATTCTTTAATAATTATATAGTGTAGCATACAATATCATACTATAATATTTTTTACTTTTTTTAGTATAATATAAGCATGGTATCTCGTAAAAGAACGTGTTGTGTTCCTAGTTGTACCAATCAAACAAGTAAGAGGCATCGTTTCACCAAGGATCCCAACTTAATTAATATTTGGATGGAGAATATAAACAATCCTGTGTTAAAGGAGAAAACTTCCAAACAACTTTATGGTAATTATAGAGTGTGCCATCAACATTTTGACCAGCAGTTTCATAACGCAGGATTTCAGAAAGAGTTGAAACCAGGTGCATACCCAACTCTACTTTTATCTGGTAAGTAGATACAACTTCAAGTTATATTATAAGTAAATAAAATTATTTGATTTCAGATACTTCAGTTATTCTACCATCATCCACAACTTTGTCTTTGGAAACTTCATCTATATGTGGAGAAAAAGCCTGCAGGTTGATAATATGCACTATCTTTTTTTGGTGTAAACAAGTGAATAAAATAGCTGCAGGCAAAGACTCCAAATATGAAAAATATTTAAATTGGGTCAAGAATGCCTACTACATTGACCCAATAAAAGTACAGGCACACAAATCCTATATAAATAGAATCAACAGAAAAAAGTAAATTAAATTTTTTATATTTCTTATTTATTTATATATTTTTTATGTATATTTATTTAATACAAACTTGATGAACAACGTCGAAGTTTTCTTTAAAACCCAACTTTCCAACAATATTAATAAAATTTGAATTGTTATGTATAGTTCTGTGTTCTGGGCTGCACGTACACTAGCGCTCGCAACATGAGGCGGGTGGGCCCAGTACTAATATATTAGATCTGATAATTAGTAAAAGAGTTAGCCTGCTAGAGGGTGTGCTGTGCACACATCTGTCACCCGTTGCAATATTTAATTATTGATAGCAATACGAAGATATCTAATTTAGATTAATTTAAGGATTTTTTTATAATCCAAACCTGGTTACGACAAACCAAACTTGATTATACTTTATTATATAGATATTATTATTAACTGAACATAAACTGAACCTTTTCCTGTAAGGTCCTCCTCTGCCTATTCAACGATTTGAGAAGTGAAGAACTATAGACCCATAAAATAAAGGTTATTTAGAAGAACCTCGGTATCTTCCATCTACCTTAAATCTATGAGCATTTCCCAATGAATCAACCTGTATAAACATATATCATTATTATTATTATCAAAAAACTTATGCACTCACTCAGCTTTCTCTGGTAATATTTACCTATCCACTACTACAATGTCGGGTCGATTATTCATCACCTGTTTATCGGTTATAATGGACCTACCGTAGTAGAGTCTAAAATCTGCATTCTCGAGCACCGACTGTGGATTGTACTTGTAATACGGTGTATAGGTATTCAGCAGTTCATATTTGTTGGCCAGTTTCTGGTGGATAATATTACACAGCTGGTTATGCCTGCGTAAATAATCCGTGTTGGCTATGGTTGAACATCCTGATGTGATGTGTTGTATGGTTTCCGACGTTTGTTGGCACCGTCTACACTTGTCCGATGTAATAGTTGGGTCCCTGTTAACAAATTTTTTGTAATTGTTAGTATTAATTACTTGATCCTGAATGGCCATCATAAATCCTTCAGTCTCTGGAAACAAGGTACCATCAGCAAGCATGGAGAGCTTTTTGGGCCCATTGTACTTGTTGTTCAGCATCTGTTCTTATTTCTAAATCCATATTAGGGTCTGCTAAATTTAGAGGCGAGTATTTCTTATCTGCTTCTATGACAGATTTATGTAAATTCGATGACAGTGATTTGGTAATAAAGAAGTCTCGTAATTTATCTGTTTGTTATGTAGATTCATTATATAACATAAAGCTCTTCCTCCCTCCTTTCTCGGTAGTGTTGTTCTGACGATATTGGATGGTGACATCTATACTTTGTCATCATAGTACGGGTTGTTCTCTGAATATCTTCCAATTCGGTTTTTGTCCATTGTAAAATGCCGAAAGAATAGGTCAACACAGGTACGGCATATGTATTAATGGCTCGGTTTAGGTTTCCTGCGTTCCATTCAGATTTTAGTATGGAACTTACCCTTTGTGAAAACTCATCCCTGATTTTGGTCTTGGACTGTTTTTGGTCTAACAATCTGGCTTGTTCAAATCCCAAGTTTTTATATGTTTCTCCATTCTGCGTGGCAGCGATTATATCTCCATTAGGTAGCGCCATATCTCCATTGACAATTTTTCCCTTTTCGATGTTTAAAGTTCGGCACTTATCTAAACCAAATTCCATGTGTATATCACCGGAGAACCTTTCAGTTATATCCAGAAGATGTTGAATTGCGATATTGCTTGCCTTTGTGCTTGCTTTAGGATCACAGAGTCAATGATAAGTTGTTCTTTACATCCCTGATGACCACGTTTACATCCCTTTTGCTCCTCTGCCAAGATGTTATTTTGGTCGGCATGCCTATAAATTCGGTTAGTAATGAAAGATGTTAATATTTTGTAAAGCGTTGGAAGACATGTGATTAGTCTATACTGCGAAGGATCCTGTTTTGGGAAGCATATGGGTCAAACCATGAGTAAAAAAGGCTGGAATGTCTTCTGGATGTTGAAGGATATGGTTAATTTCGATGCCAATACTTCGTGTAAGCTGCTCATTTTTTGTACCAGAATTTTTGGATGTCATCAATTCCCGGAGCTTTCCAACTATTAGTCTGTCACATAGCTTGGTTTACATCAGCTATTGTGATGTTATCAAACATTCTTGGAGCAATGTTTGACTTGTCCCTATCGGATTCTGTTGCTTTTTCTGTGTACATTTAACGTATCGAGATAATCGCTTGGATATCGCATTCAGCTTTGGCCTAAGAAGGTCCATATATGAGCATAAGTGTTCCTTATACCTTGGATGTCCTGTGTTGGTTATAATTCTTTTAAAGATTTTCCTGACTTTATTAGTTAAGCGTCCAGAGGGTTTCGTGTTGTTTTTAAATTTTGTAAGTTGTCCCAACTCCTTCCTTATGTCATTAATGGACTTCTCCAGTCGCTGTTCTCCAGGTTTATGTTCCTTCTTCTTTTCGGAACAATTTTTGTTTAGAAACCAGACTTGTTAGTTATGACTTCGTAGCACTGCAACTGCACCACAGTAGATAAGGGTGTGGCTTCCTTCTAGTGTTGGGCAGTCCTTGGCACGATCATTTAAAAGTAGATTAAAAAGTGCAAGAATCCTATTGGTGTCCTTATTTGATCTTAGCTTGGGCAATATTGGTCGCTGAATTGGGTTGGTACATCAAATTCTGCTATTGCTTTAGAGAGTTCGGCAACAGCATTTTCGTGTTCGTCTGTTTGCGTGTCTATGTTTTGGTTTTTATTCATGTTTGGTGTGTCCTCGCTAGTGTGGTCATCAAGTCTTACATTATCCAGATTATCATTTGTATGTTGAATTACATTAGGCACATCTTCTGCTTGGAGCTCAAGAAGTACTTCGCCTCGTATTTGTTGCATTATCGAATCAGGTAGTAAATTGTTTTTAATAATTGTTCGACGCTGGTCAGCAATACGTTGCTCTGTAACATGTTGAAACTCTGGATATTATTCTTTAAATACTCGATGAAGGGCGAATCTGTAAATTGTTAAATCTGTCTCAATTTTGGTGATTTTAAAATACGCATAATGAATGAATTCATCTCTGTAGTCCACTTTATACGCTTCCTGGGCTTTCCGGCTTAGTAGTCATTAGTAGTCATGAATGTACCGTCCTGCGATACTCCAGAAACAGCAGAAACCGGTGGAGGATCTTCAGTAATAGTTTCCTCTTGTGTTGTCGCAGTAGCCATACTCGATGTCACGCTGCGCATGTCGCTAACCGAGGAAGAAGATGCATCATTTTTCGAACAAGACCTGTGTGATTGTGAGCGTAGTACTCTACCCACTTGGAGTAATTTAGTTTTAAAACTCGACATCTTGATTATAGCATTTTATACCTACTGAAAGGTACTACCATTTTTCCCTGGTAGCCCAAGTAACTCGGACCCGTGGGGACGTCACTCCCCAGGTAAAAAAACTACCCCGTGCAGGGTTATTATTATTATAAAATACATTTTATAATTTATTATACGTAAAAAGTTATCTACGCCGATGGTTACTTTCAAAAACCGACATGTGTTTGCCTTTCCATTAGGTATAATAGAAAAAGTATAACATAGTTGGCAATATCAATATTATTCTTACAGACGTAAAATTCCGATTACAATCGGTTTTATTTGCTTGCTTGAACAAAGTTTGATTGTTCTGTCAAAGCCAAAAAAATCATTTTAACTTACGAGGAACGATCAGGACATCTCTATTTTTCTTTCTGTTGTCTCCCCTGTGTCCTCCGGCACAGTCTCCAATCGTAAATCTCGGCGTCTGTTTGCAAATCAGCATGTATTCTCTTTGATATTCGTTAAGCTTTGTCAACGGATTTTTTTGAGATTTTTGTTTCAATCGTGGAGACAGTTCGCTTACTGGAAACCAGGAATTGCCGCATGTTACGTGTTCCTCCAGAGTATCATAAATAAATTTATACTGATCCTATAACAAAACAATGTAAGTTGCCTAGATAAAAAATATATTTAAAAAAAACATTGACTACCCTTAAAAAATATTTTTTATATTTTGCACTTATAAAAATCTTCATTATAAAACGCATTTGTGTATCGTAATGTAATTTTTACGCACGCAAAATTTTGTTTTAAATGGTTGGGAACATGAGTGAAGTATCTAATGACAAGACTATTGACAGTGACGTTTGTGGCTAATAGCAATTTATTAATTTTATATTGTTCTTTAAGAAAGTATTTGTGAATATGAATATCATCTTTTACCTATGTATATAATATATTATTAGTGGTGTATTATTCATTTTAAAATATTTTAAAATTTTAACATTTGATAATATAAATTTAAAAACTCTCAAATGTTATAAATTACACAGTTCTACCAACATAATTTTTAAAATCAAAATTTTCGTAATTTAAATAAAAATAAATTAATTTAAAAAATGATAAAATGACGAAATATAAAAAAATATTTTAAATTATTTCATATGGCTGTGAAGAAGAACTAACTGATCTAATATTCCAACTCCCCCAACCATATATCCTTCTCGGTGATTTCAATGCCCACAACTCCATGTGGGGCTCCAATCGAACATTTGGCAAAGGGAAAGTTGTAGAAAATGTTTTAAATGCCTTCTGAACACTGGATTAAACACACATCTCAACATTTCATCAGGTACATTTTCCGCAATTGATCTCAGTCTCTGTGACCCAAAATCCGCTTCTTCGCTTACCTGGCAAGTCCTTGACGACCTTCATGGTAGCAACCACTTTCCCATATTTATTTCGAATAATGCCAATAAAGAATCGGTGACCCGAAGCATCTGGAATTTAAAAAATGCCGACTGGTCGGAATTTACTACTCTCTTCCAAAACTACTTATCCTCCCTAGTTTTCACAGAGAATATAAGTGACGATTTAAATAAACTGACCAAATGTAAACTTTCTGCAGCTGACTCTCATATTGGTAAAACAGTTATCTCTTCGTCCCACAAATCTGTACCATGGTGGAATCCAGATTGTGAAGAAGCCATCCGACAATCCAAACGTGCCCTCAATAAGTATCGAAAGAACAAATCCCATGAAAATCTCATTAAACTTAAAAAGCTGAGAGCAAAAACTAAATACATTACTAAGCAAAGCAAAAAATCTTCCTGGCAAAATTATGTCGCGTCCATTTCAATTAATACAGAACCATATCAAGTCTGGAAAAAAATTAAACAGGTACAAGGTTACAAGTCTAATGTCAAAATCCCCAGTCTCATAGATAACGACACAATCATCTCCGACAATCAAGCAATTGCAGATACACTGGCACAAAGTTTCGAGAATAACTTCAGCAGAAGCATCCCCTCTATCAACCCCTCTAATCAAATTCAACAACCGCTCCCTGTCCTCCCAATTGATCAAAACGACGTTTCCTACGTCAATGCTCTCTTCACTCTTAACGAACTGAAATCGTCTTTATCTTCTTGCAAAAATACAGCCACCGGTCCCGATGATATCCCCTATATATTTTTTAAAAATCTCTCAAATCTCTCTCTCCTCAAACTCCTTGAAATATTCAACCTTATCTGGAACACACGGCAATTTCCTGAACCGTGGCGCAACGCTACTATCATACCAATAAAAAAACCCGACCAACCCCCCACAGGGGTAAAATCTTATTGCCCCATATCTCTCACATGTACCACCTGTAAACTTCTGGAAAAAATGATCAATAAAAGACTACTATGGTTTTTAGAAAAGTACAAAATAATCCCTAGTGCCCAATCTGCTTTCAGACGTCATCGATCTACTCGTGATAACCTTGTCTTATTGCAATCCGACATCTCCCTAGCAATAAATAACCAACAGGACCTCGTAGCAACCATTTTTGATATCGAAGGTGCTTTTGATACAATCTCCAGAAATGCAATTATGAATAAACTAATAAAATATAATCTAGATGGCAACATTCTCTTTTTCATACGAAACTTTTTAACTACAAGATCATTCAGAGTCTCTGCAAATGGTAAACTTTCCCAGCTCCACATCCAAAAGGATGGTGTCCCTCAGGGATCAGTATTAAGTCCCACCCTATTCATTTTTGCAATAAATGATTTATGCGCCAACTTTCCAACTCCCATCAAATATGTTCAATACGCTAATGATTTAATTGTTTATTGTCATGGAAAATCCGTTAACACAATCTGCAAACTTTTACAAATTGCAGTAAGTTTGCTGCAAGATAGATCCAACAACCTGCATCTCTCCCTATCTCCAAGTAAATCGAAGGTCATAAAATTTAGCAGAAGATCCCCATCCGGTACACCGCTAATCTTCTTTAATAACTCCCCGTTACCTGCTGTTAATCATTGCAAAATTCTCGGACTGACTTTAGATTCTCGGCTTAATTGGATACTTCATATCAACACACTCAAAGGCATTTGCCTTAAAAGACTTAATATCATCAAAGCTCTCTGCCATTATCACTGGGGATCCGACGAAAATACTTTATTAAGAGTTTACAGATCCCTCATTCGTTCTAAACTAGATTACGGCAGCTTCATTTACATGTCCGCCCACAAATCCTACATCGATTCACTCAACTCAGTTCATAATACAGCCCTTCGACTCTCTCTCGGTGCTTTCCGTTCTAGCCCAGCTGCTAGTCTATACTGTGAAGCGAATGAGCCACCCCTGTTCCTAAGACGTCAATCCCTCCTCCTTTCATACGCTGCATCAATATCTTCCAACCCATCTAACCCTGTTTACCCTTTGATTACATCAAAGCCCCAACACCATCTTACCAACAATACTTACAAACGCAGCACAAAATCTATTGCTCACCCATTACTTGAAAATATCGACCTTGGACTAAACAACTTCCTTTATTCAATACCTCTCTCACCAAGCTCAATAAATATGAAACGCCCAGCATACTTATAAAGAAAGCATTTCTGGAAATACTAGAAAAAATGCCATATGATATAGTTCTCTACACAGACGCCTCAAAAACTTCTGGTGTTGGCTGCTCGGTCACAACCAACAACAAACTAATAAGTTCTTATCGGTTACCCTCAACATGTAGTGTTCACACTGATGAGTTGTATAGCATTTTCCAAGCTTTTAAGCAAATCTCTTCTCCTGTCAAACGCGTCGCCATCTGTACCGATTCACTTTCCTCAATTAATTCACTTAACACCATCTTTACCGACCATCCAATAGTTCAAAACATCCATGACATCTATCAAACTCACTCAGCTCGTGATGTAACAGCCTGCTTATCTGGTTCCCATCTCACGTTGGAATTACTGGCAATGAAAATGCTGACCACCATGCCAAAGAAGCCTCCTTTGCTATCACTACAACAACGTTCCAGCTCCCAAATGACTTAAAACTCCTATTCAAAAAGTCTGTCAAGGAGTCATGGCAAAACTTTTGGCACAACAGCAAAACAGCCCTTAATGATATACAACCATCCATAGGCTGTCCTTCCCTCGATTCCCTAACCAGAAGAGAAGCTGCTATTATTAGACGATTGCGGATCAACTATACCAGATACACACACGGATACCTGATGTCTTCTGAAAATTCTCCCGTCTGCCGCTTCTGCAACAGTGCTCTAAACGTCAAACACATTCTCACCGACTGCCAGGAATACACCAACATATATAAGCGCCTAGACCTAAAGCCAAACCTGAAAGAACTTCTAAACTGCACCGCTGAAATTCCAAAGATATTGAAATTCCTCAAATTAACTAACTTGTTTTATGTTTAAGACTGTTTTTATGTATATTTTTTATAGTGCCAATGGCCATAGTTGTCGAGGCACTTAAATTCAAATAAATAAAAAAAATTTTTTAAACATTAACATTTGATAATTAAAATGTCAAAACTGTCAAATGTTATTACACAGTGCTACCAAAAATCAGATCAGAATCTTCGTAATTTACATACAAGTAATAAATTAATTTAAAAAATGATAACATGGCAAAATATAAAAAATATTATAAACAACTTATTTCATCTAGTTAATATACTATTATATAAAAGGTACTCACAACGTTATCTACCAATCCTTTTCGAGATTGTCTCAATTTTTTTAAATATCCAAATACATCAAACTTGTCTTCCTCTTCGGCCAGCTCCATATTGGCATCTACAGACAAATACACACCAGATCTACCTCCTCCATCACTAGAATATATTAAAAAATACATTTGAATTGTCTATTTATTAAACGGAATTAATTGTTTAACCAACAAAAAAATTAACGTTATTATGAACAATGCGAGGTCTGACTATTAAATAACGAGACTGCTTATGAAAAAAAGTTTTATTTTAAAAATTATTCAACAATCGAATGCTCCCCTTCAATTTACTCCCCTTTCCTCGCCACACACCGTTCCATTCGTTTTTTCCATTGGTCAAAGCAATGCTGGAAGTCTTCTTTTGTAAGAGCATTAGGAGCTTCGCCGATTTTCGCTTCACCTCTTTCATCGACTCGAACCGGGTTTCTTTTGAGGCAGATTTGATCTTCGGAAACAGGAAAAAGTTACAGGGTGCTAAATCAGGCGAGTACGGCGCGTGTTCGAGCACTGGAGTGCCTCTAGCGGCTAAATAACGCTGCACAGACAGCGCGTTATGGGGAGGTGCGTTGTCCTTATCCAAAATTTGTTTTTCCACAACTCCGGCCGTTCCTTACTAACATTCAGTCATCAAGATGCCGTTGATGTCTAAAAAGCATGGCTTTAAATTTTGATTTCGACATGCTTGCTTTTTTCATTCTCGACGATGCAGGAGTTCTCCAGTGCATGGATTGCCGCTTAGTTTCAACATCGTATTGGAATATTCAGATTTCATCGCAAGTGATGATGTTTGATGAGATTTTGGTCAGGAGTCAAATGTTTTGGGACCAACTTCGCACAGATTTTCTTCATGTTCAATTCGTCATGAAAAATTTTTCTGGCAGTTTCTTTATCGGTGTTTACAGTCTCAACAATCATCCGTATGCTCATACGACGATCTCCCCGCACAATTTCATTTATTTTGGTCACTGTTTGCAGAGTTGAAACAGAGACAGGTCGACTTGGACGTTGGTCATCTTCGGTGCCCTCTCGACCTTCAGAAAACCTTTTATACCTTTATAACATGCGCACGAGATAGAAAATTTTCACCATAGGCCTCTTTCAACTTTTTATAGCACTCAGTCGGAGTTTTTTCTTAATTTAACGGGAACGTCAGATTGGGAGAGTCTTGAAAAACGATGGCGGGAGAATATTGTACCTCTATAATCAATTATTTATTTTTTTATTTATATTTTGACATTAAATAATTAATAAATTGGTCAAATGATGAAACCTTAGACTAGGAAAGAGAGAGGACAGCGCATGGCAATGAAAACCTTATGCGTGTGGGTGAAGCCAATTTTCAAACGTTTGGTGGTAAACAAATTTGGAACGTCGAATTGTATTTTTTAGTTTTTTTATTAATTTTCACCTTTTTTAATTACCTGAATAGACATTTTAAAATGGTTAATTGTGCAGTTTATAAGTGCAACAGTCAGAGTGCTAAAAAAGAGGAAGGAATTTCATTTCATAGGTAAAAAGTATTTTAAAACTATTTCCTTGAAATTTATTTTTATTAATATTACAGCTTTCAGGTAATAGATGTTTATAACTTAAATTAATAGTACATACATTTTGAAAATTGTTTTCATTCAGTTTTAAAGATTATTTTTCAATTAATTGTTATTATTTTCTCATAGATGTAATAGTTTTGCAGTGGCGTAGAACAAAAACATATATTTAAAATAGATAAAATGGATTAAAATTGTAATATTTATTAAATAAATATGTTTTAAAATGATTGTTCTATTTTTTGGGGCAGTATAAATTTAAAGACTTTTTTAAATTAGATTTGTAATACGAAATAATGAAATTGATTATTTAATAATCGTATAAGAAAAATCGTATGATACGCCTATGTCAATACTGTCCGCCATTAGTTTGGTGGTAAATGGGTTACATAAATTGATTCCAATGCGCAGTCCTCTCTCTTTCCTTGTCTAAGGATGAAACTGTCAAATGTAAGAGTACGCTATGCCCGGGGCACTCTCCTCAATTGACAGGTCCACGCTTAGTAGTTAATACTCAGGTCACGGAAGTCGCCACTATCGAAAATAAAATCACAACCAACAGGAAATCCGTTAATGACATAACAATTTTGAATTTAAATGTTGTCAACAATATTATTTGATAGTTAGTGTTGTATTTTCTTAGTAACGATTGTATTTTCTCGTTAGTAGTTATATTTTCCAGTTAGAGTTTTTGCAGTTATTTACTAAAATATGGTTTTTATGTGTTCTGTTACGGGTTGCCTTTATAAAAATAACTACAAAAAAGTGCATTGTTTACCAAAGGATCCACTGGTAAGAATTTGATTTTTTAAAGCTTCAGCGTATACCTATGTATAAGCATATAATGCATATTGTATTATTTTTGTTACATTATATTTATAGATCCGAAGAAAATGGCGTGATGCTTTAAATATACCAGATTTGGTTAATGTGACTGGAAAGGACCGTTACAAATTTAGAATCTGCATTGACCACTTTATAAAAGACTGATTTTTCTCACAGAATAGAAATGTTACAGATTTAAAATTAGATGCTGTGCCTACTCTAAAACTTCCAGGTAAGGGAATGATTTTAAAATCTTGATTACGAATTAAAGCAAAAACTTTTTAAATAACAAGAGCTTACATAATTTTTTTCAAGCATCCACCTTCCTGATTCGCATTACTCAGACCTGATCTCTTCAACAAATAGGGAAGTTGAAATACCTACTATTATAGGTTAGTGTAAAATTTTATTCTCAATTTTTAATTATAAGTCTTATATTGACATCTCAGTTTTATAATATTTAATTTTCTTTTTCAGAAACCAGCATCTCATTGTTCTGATGATCCTCTAACAACAGAAGCTACTCTCAGGACACCAGAATGCAATATAAAATTTAAAAATGATTGGGGAAACAAGAAAAATAAATTTGATTCCTAATTGTAATAAAATTATTTTGCAAAAATAAAGAATTATTACTTATTTTATTTTTATTTCTATATAAGTCAATACAAAATCGTTAACAATATTAAAATAAAAATACAATTATATAGTTAGTACCTACTCATGTCACGAGCAGCACTGTAAACACGTTTTTAACAAACCCTAAGAGTCAGCTATCTATAAACTTCTTTCTAATCTATGGAGTACGCCTTTGGCATTTGGCTGCGCATATCAGCTCCAAGTGATTCATGAAAAAGGCAGTAATGACAATGAACTGGACAGGTCAATTTCCTGGGAGGATGTAAAAAGGACCTGCTTTACAGATATAGATACCAAACTTATACATTAAGAAAGTATACTATAACTAAAGCATCATAAGTCTTTATTTTTCGTCCTAACTCATTGCTGGGATAAACCTAAAAACCCTTTTAATCGAGTAAAAAACGATTTTTTTTAATAAAACGCTTACGAAAACAATGTTTATAAAAGAGGGATAAAATGTGAGAAAAAGACCGGTTCAAATGGCCATGTATCCATCAATTTTTTACCAAAATGAATATTACAGCAAAGCATTTTGAAGGAAATTTATTTTCCTCTTTTTTTATTTTTCGCATTGCCTATAGGTACCTATCTCAGGCCAAAAAAGACAAAAAGGAAAAAGCAAAAAAACTCAAAAGAGTGCTTTTTTTTCAAGATTGTTTTGGCGGATTTTTTTAATGATTGGAAATAATACCATTCCGATGGGAACTTTAATTCTCTACAAAAAGTGTTATATACCTTATATTGAAATTTTGCTTTGTTAACGGGATATATTGAAAAAACCAAAAGGGTTGCATTTTTACCCCTATCTTCAATGTCCACCCTCTAATTTATTAGCACTTTTATAATCTATCAAATGATTCCTGCAATAAAATAGTTATTAACTATTAATTATATAGATTAAAAAAAGTAATATAAAACAATTATAAGTGATTGAAAAAGAAAATGAGTTTATGTTCAAATCCTATTTATTTCAAGCGCTTAAAGAAAAATATACTATATGGAGTAGAACACTCTTTTTGTGAGAAACACAAAAAGACTCCCTTCCACTCCTAGAGATATACTCTACTCTTTTCTAAAATTCAAACGCGCTTGCCCAGCTAATTTAGAAATAAAAATAAATTTTACTTACTTGCAATGTACAACCATAGGACCAGCTTCATTCGATTTAATTACGTGTCCCACTACTGCTCTTACTCTTCTCCTAAATTCTAACAGTGCATTGGTGAATGGACAAGAATGACTGTGCCATTGTGTATAGTGAAACTGAAGTATTGTGCGTTCCTCCGTGACAGTCTAGAAATATTTACAGTGACTCAGCTCACTAGATATTATTTACAATAGTATATTACATAACTAGCGGGAAAGTACTCTATTTCAGCCGAACGGCAAGGTAGTTTACCGAGGTGTGAAGCACCGAGACGCGAGGCTAGAATGAGTTCCCGCGAGGTTTGTATACTATTTTACTCCATTTTCATTATGTAATAAGATGAATTATTTTGAGTAACCTGTGAGATCGTTGCTAGGTAACAAAACAAGTTTGTTAAATCTGACATTTAGGCGATAACGATGCCATATAATCAAATTGTGTTTATTTTACAAAAATGTCTGATAGTGAACTTGAATATATGCCACCAGAACCATTAATATTGATAATTCCAAATAGTTTTCTTTTTGTTATTGTTGTTTCTTAATTAAATAAATGTTAAATGGATTCTATTCTTTCTAAACCATATTTTAATCAAAAATGACATTTACATTTGCAGGTAAGAAAAGTGACAGATGCTAGCCGGGAATAGTTATTTACGTTATAAGTCCGGGAAGTGACTTATTACGGTACGAGATAGATGTTTATGGACGAGGCGACGGAGCAGAGTTAAGAATATCTAATCGAATACCGTAATAATCACTTCATGGGCGTGTATCGTACTATATTTTTTTCTCATACTGCCTTTGGTTTTAAACGCAATAAAATATGAAACTGAAATGACATATTTGATCATTTTATTGGGAAGTCATGTAGACTGCTGTGAAAAATTATGTTTTTTGATTTATTCTTAACATGGTTGATTTGCTTTATAAATAAAAAATGAACAGCGGTTACCAAGTAACAATTTAAATAAAGACAGACATATTGAATTTTTCTGCACACACGAAATATCTGCGGAATATCTGAAATTAGATGAAATAGCTGAGAAAACTGCGGAAGCGATAGGGCAAATCATTCCAGTTAAGTCTGCGAAAATATATGAAAAATAATATGCGCTATTTTGAAACTGGCGTGAACAACACAATTTAAAAAGTATAGTGCTGATGAAAATGTGATGTTGGCTTACTTTTTGGATGTGGTAAGAACAGTTTTTTAAAAGAATATTCTTTTCAATAGATTAAATTTTCAATCAAAAACATTCAACCCATCTTCATTTTGGTCCAATTCAATATGGTCCAATATGGTAAAATCAATTATTATGGTTAATGAGAATGACAACATATCAAGTTTCCCAAAGTTGATAGCTTTTTTGATAAAACAAAAGGTAGACCATCAGCCAAACCAGTCGAAGGTGCTGACAAAGCAACAAATTGAAAGCATCATGAGGGACGCTCCAGATAAAGAATACCTATTACTCAAAGTGATAGCACTACTTGGAGTTGCTGGATGTTGCTGAAGGGAAGAGATCTATAATTTAGAAGTTAGTGATGTGGAGGATAAGGATATTTAGCTAGTAGTTAAGATTAACCAGACAAAAACGCATATTCGACGAGTTTTCACTGTGATTAAAAGTGGATGTGTTTAGAAAATACATGAATTTGGTGGGTTATAGATAAGGAAAATGTCTGTTTCAAAGAGCTGGTATACATACTGTTGGCGGAGCACCTAAGAAAATAGCTGAGTTCTTAAAACAAGACCAACCAGAAAAGTATACAGGACATTGCTTCAGGAGGACATCCTCAACGTTGTTGATCAATGCTGGAGCTGACCTTAAAGTTCTAAAACAGCACGGTGGATAGAAGAGTTCTTCAGTTGCAGAAAAGTATATAGAAGAATCGATTGAAGGCAAAAACAATATTTCAAAAATGAAGTCAAAAAAACTTTTGTTGAAGTGCTACATCACAGTCACGATTACAGAGAACACTGTAAATCCATCAACAACTCCATTAATACATATTGTTGGCAAAAGCAGTTGTACAATTAATGTCAAACGAGTCCGGGAAATGGCACTTTCCCGTACAGTACGAAAAAAATACTTTCCCGGCTAGCTGGGAAAGTAAAGTAAGTAATTAGTCGCTTCCTGATTACTTCATAGGTTAGAAATCCATAATTTACTAACCGATTGTGAGTAAACCAAATTTAGTACACAATATTAATTATAATATAAGTTAACTTACATCTCCATCTTTCTTGTAAAGTCTAAACGTCCGTATGTGAAAATTGGCCAATTCTTCTTCTTCAAGGATTTCAATATGAATTCTACCATAAGATTCTTCTAATTCCTTAGACGCAGGCCAATATTGAACACACATAACCTACAAAAAAGCAGTGCAAAACAAAATTTTAAATGTATTATAAATACCCAAAATTACCCGTATAAAATCAAAGGTTTTTGTCAACATAACTATGCAGCTAGCTTTTTCCTGCCAAACCATCCGCCAAAAATCTGTTACTGTTTCTTCAGTTGGACCCTGTGTTACTATATACGCATTGGGTTTTAATAAGCTCTAGAATTATAAAAGAAATATATACATTTTCTGTAAACGTTTAAATATTAGTTCGGTAAACTGTTGTTCCTAAGCAAATTCTTTCAGATTTTATTCGAGGAAGTCATTGTAGAGATGCTTAAAGTAAGGGCCGTTTGGTAACAGAAAAAAATATACTAATAAGAAACAAATGTTATTGTCATAATTATTTAGCTACAAACTTCTATACATAAAACTGGTTCACTTTTAAGCATTTTTCATCACTCCGCCTGCTTCTTTAACCCCTCTGCATAGAAGATTGATGCCTGAGAGTTGAACCAGTTGATAACGGCGTTCTGAGTCCCTTTTCGGTTTTAAAAAAGAGGAAGAAGTCGCTAGGAGAAAGGCTGGGACTGTACGGTGGGTGGTTAAACAGTTACCAACGAAAAACTTGAATTTTCTCTATGGTTTTGGATAGAGACCAGAGTGTGAGGACGTGCGGTATCATGGAGGAGGAATATGCCAGATGACAGTTTCTTGGGGCATTTGTTTTGGTTCACACGTCTTAAACTTTTTCTGTTTTTTGGTGAAATTCTTTGCTCTTTGTAGTGGTCGGTGAGTATTTTTTCCGTAAACAGCAGTGCGTCCAGGTTAAGGAAATTTTTCAGCCAGGTTACTTGCGTGGATCATAAAATACTACTTAAAAAATTGCAGTACTATGGATTTAGAGGCACCTCGATCAGGTGGTTCGAGTCCTTTCTTAGTGATAGACTGCAGCTTGTACGAGTTGATGAATTAAGGTCTTCATGCAAGCAGATAGAATATGGGGTTCCACAAGGTTCGGTATTGGGACCTATTTTGTTTTTGCTATTTATCAATGATATTGCTGACTTGAGCATCGGCGGAAAAATTTGTTTATTCGCAGACGACACTAGCTTTTCTTGGAGTCACCCGGATATCACCGAACTGCATAGAATCGTTTCACATGACTTAACCATCATCAAATCATGGTGTGGTTCTAACCATATGTGTTTGAACGTTTCTAAGACGAAAGTTTTACCATACACATCTGCAATTCAACCTATTATGTTGAATAATTCCACTATAGAGGTCGTTGACTCTGTGAGATTTTTGGGACTAGTCGTTGACAGCTCTCTAAAATGGGATGTACACATTGACGCTTTGTCAAAAAAACTAGGCTCTTCTTGTTACGCGCTGAGAACAATATCTAGGGAGCTTCATCTGTCAGCTTCCAAAACAGTCTATTTTGCCCTCTTCGAGTCACATCTCCGATATGCACTTCTTTTTTGGGGTACATGTTGTGTGACTCAATTTGAACGTATTTTTAAATTACAAAAGAGAGCTGTTCGGTATACGCTGAAACTAAGCAGTAAAACTCACTGTAGGGAAGTCTTTAAAAAACATAAAATATTAACACTTCCATCCCTATTTATCTTTGAATCCATTTCCTTAATTCGGAAACATTTACCTGAAGTCTCAGACAGACCATCTTATAACTACCCTCTTAGAAGTGCAGAGTATGACCTTTATTTACCAAAACTTCGCACGGAACTAATCAAAAGCTCTATTTTTTATAACGCTAAGAAAATGCACAACAATCTACCCTTGGAAATAAAGTCCATTTCATCAATAACCGCATTTCGTATCGCTTTAAAATTATACTTGGTAGAGAGAGCTTTGTATGCAGTTGACGACTTTTTTACATAAATTATTTGGGACCATCTCACGCACTGGAAAGTTAATTTGTGATATTTATCTATTTTGTTGTTTTTTTTTGTTGTTACTCTGACTAAATTAAAATTTTAAATTTTAATTTTTTTTATATTACTTATTAAGTATCACTCTCATTGTATAATGTATACATAAAGTATACATTTATTTTATTTTTTTAACTGACCTTTCGCAATGTTTTATATTGTGAAGTTTTATATGTTTGTATGTTTTATGTTTTATTTACTTGTAGATACTCTTGTATTACTGTTTTAATTATGTTTTGTTCTATGTGATTTGCTTTTTTTTTAAACAGCTTTGTCCACAAATTTAAAAAATTTTTCGACAATAAAGCTTATTATTACTAATCGTCAATCGACTATCAGATCGTATAGCGATTAGTCCACTTGTAAAACGATTTCATTGGTCTTGCTACTGATCTTGCCACTCCAATCTTCATCTTGAATATTTGTTCGGCCATTTTTAAAACCACGACACCATTGTCTAACCTTTCGTTCACTCATAACTTTAGGTTCATAAACCAGGTATAACACTCGATACATTTCAGCAGCCGATGATCTTTTGCACATAAAAAACGAATCACAGTTGGCGGAATCAAAGATTTTCGCGGCAATTATTCTATGCACTCACGCACACTACAACTGCTGCATCAATACAAAAGACGTTGTAGTTTCGCAACGAGTCAGTAGATGGTACTGCAGTAGTAAAACCAGAGAAAACCGTAACAACGAGAAGCGACAGTGAGCCAATTTGCTGGGTATCGTTTTGGTAGGTGCATGTGTAAAATAAGTTGTGTATTTGCATATTAGATGAGTTGTGATGAGTTGTGTTATAGTCCATGAGCTGAAGTTTAACTAATATTGGTCGAAAAAATTATTTTTTTTTAAATGCAAAAACAAATACAACACACTTGTTTTTTTAATTTATAAATATATCTACTATCACGAAATCGTGTATATTTAAAATAAAATAAATTAAATAGGTACACTTCTTAAACATATTTATTCTCGAAATATCGTCGAAATATGTTACATAAAACTATTTAACCCCCACTGGTCGATCCCTGGTTAACATAAACAAATGATAATACTTTTATGTGCCATGTGTTCATTTCAAGAGGAATATTACCTACAATGTTTGTAAGACGTTTTTAAAATAAAAAACAACATCAAAAATATTATAGCTTTAAATTACAGATTTGGCACTTATATATTATTCTGCGATATAAGAAGTGGCCCTTAAGTTGTGAAACTTTGTGAAACCCTGGATTATAATAATTTCTTAACTCATTTTAAAGCCTTCAGCACAGATGACAGTTTATGTGGAATAGGCATGATGACTGATTTTTAAAAACTGATCCACGATGTTTTCACGTATATACTTTATCTAAAATAAATGTTATTTTTTCAAAAAAGAGTTTTAAAATGAGACATTTACTTTTTAAAAATGCATTTTAAATTTGACGCCAAAACGCTAGAATAGTAATGGCGTCTATCTATGAAATCATCGATTCGTAAATACCATTTATACTACACTGCGACCCGTGTCATCTGTGGATTCTGTGGTAAAAACGTCAAACTTCAAACATTTTGCAGGTTAAAAGGGGGTGGTTAAAAAAGTTTATTTTGTTTTTACTTATTTTGTGCGATTATAATAGTTATCATAGTCATGAATCCTAATGTGTATCGATGGTGTGGGGTTCCACAATGTAAGAATATATCAATAAAAACTCCGAACAAGATATTTGTTTACGTTCCAATGTCAATGTCAACTATATTTACGAAAGTTCGACGTCACGCTCTTCTGATTGGTGTTTCAGCTAATATGGCGGATTGTTAAACTAAAATAAATGTAATCACACATGTAATATAAAAATGAGTAAATTCTTTAGAATCTCCGATTCTTCTATAATTATATATAATTTTAGAGATTCTTACTTACTGTCATCATGCCTATTCTTCAGTCACCACCAGGACATTTTATTTATAAATTAGAATGTTTATTTAATGAAGTTTTGAAGAAGTTAGTAAGGGAAAAGCGGTATCAAATATTTTCTTTGCCAAAATGTTCTTTCGAACATCCTTGCGAAAAATTCCCTATTGTATATATAAAAAAATTGTTTATAAGAATGCAGATATTTTACACACTTAAATATGCAAATAGAGAATTTAAAATAATGAAAAACGACAAAAAGGTTTAAATATTTTGTCACATATAGAATTTAGTAGGGTATATCATAAAAAAGAAAATTAAGAATGTAAATAAAATAATAATATTGTTATATAAAATAGGAATAATATTGTGTACTATATAATATAATGTATAAGTGTACTATAATATTAATAGGTAATATTTTTTTTTAATATATGTACACATTGTTATAATTTGTTTATAGTGTTAACATAACAAAAAAAGGTCTATTAGCAGGGGTTGAATAATATCAAAAGAACATTAACTATTTTTTAATTAATTATTTTTAAATAAATGCATAATTATTTAATTTTCAAATGTACGTAACATCTTAATAAACTATTTTAATTTATACATACTTTTCACTTAAAAATTTAGTTGCTTCATGTAATGAATCTTTTTATAATTAAAATTTTAACTTATTAATATAGTTGCTCACAGACTATACTCATGATTTCATATAATTTCGTGAATCTAGTGGTTCAGTGTAAAAAAGTAGTCAGTTTTCTCAGAGTATTAAGTTGTGTACGCCCACATTCGTTGGTACCCCTAACTTCAAAGAAACCGACACACACTGTCGCTTCTCGTTGTTAGGTTTTCTCTGGTAAAACTCTGAAGCGCCAATATTTAAATATAAGCAAAGGGCCCTTACTTAATGAACTTTGTATTAAACAGAAAATTAAAACAATGTGTATTGATTCATAAGGAACTTTATCAATATAATAAGCTACAAAAATTGTCTAAATCTACATTAATATCTAAATTATCAGAGAAATATACGTTAAAAATACGTTAAAAATGAAGACTTTTAAACGGTTAGTTTGCATTAATTTTAATGTTTTCTATTTTTGGTACTGTTTATTTCAGTACTTGTTTATTTAAAAATCTGGAGAGTTTTTATAAAAAAGCAGACAAACCTAAAAATTATGCACTGGTTACCATAACTAAAATACACTGCTCAACAATTGAAGTGGATATTTTTAAAATTTCAAAAATAATATTTAAAATATACGTTTCATGCTATCAGTAAACTCTGTTTATAGCAAATTGTTTATGTAGTTTTTTTTTATAAGGTGTTATCACTTCAACCAGATTTGTAGGAATTCGATTTCAAAATACTAACATTTTAGTCTCGTAGAAATGCTTGCAGTGACTTTAACATTGTTACTGTAGTCCATAAATCTGTTTACCTGAAAAAAAATGGCGCTATACGGCAATTAGAAACAGAAGAAACAGAACATTTACTGCTTCGAGAATTAACAGCTTCTTTAGGCATGCTACTGAAAGAGTGATATCTAGTCAAACTGTTAGAAGAAGGTGCATGCATGTAACTTAAGAGCCAGAAGGCGTAGCTCACATCCAAGGTTGACTGCGGATCTGCGTGCATGTAGATATCGGTGGGCGAGAGAACACAGTCGTTGGAATTTTCAGAACTGGAGGTACTGCGATACAATGAACGTTTGATGGCGCCAACCACTCTTTTTGGTGGTGGCTCAGTTTGCGTAGTGTTAATGAATATGACAATGGCGGCTGTACGATATAGGGACATGGTTATCGAGCAAATAATTGTACCATTTTTTGGTGCGATAGGCGAACAATTTGTCTTTATCGACGATAATGCGCGGCGGCACCGTGCGAGTGTTGTAAATGATCGCATTGAATATCACGGTTTTATAAGAATGAACTGACCACCATGTTCACCCGATATGAATTGCATTGATCATGTCAGGGCCGAAATGTCTAGACAATTAAACCGACTCGAACAGCTCCCCATAACCCTAGAACACCTGCCTTGCAGAGAATATGGGAGAACATACCTCAGCAATTTATTAATAATTTAATAAGCACCATGCCACACGATATTAATTTTCGTTAAAGGACTTTATGACCTGCGCAGTGAATGATTTAACATTTTTCATTTTTTTTGTTTTATTGAAACTTTTTTTTGGGTATCTAGTAACGTAAAAAGAATAAAGATTGACTTATTTTATCGAATTTTCATTTATTATTAACCAATGACAAAAAAAAATTACACATTTTTGTAATATCCACTTCAATTGTTGAGCAGTGTACTTGTATATATAAAATACTTACATCTACGTAAGAAGCATTTATATAGTCTGTATCATGTTCCCCTTCTATAGTATCTAATACTACTCTATTATAATCATCTAAAAAAAATAATCAATATTTACTTTTAATAAAAATATTATTAAAACAACTTTACATTTTATAACCATATTATTAATCACCTTAGAAAGTGTAACAGTAATGATTTGAGATGATAGGTTTTTTAAATCAATATGGACACGTTTATGAACTTTTTAAAACCTTTTAACTAACTTAGGTACATATTCTTAAACATTTTTTAACAGTTTTCTTTCTAAATCTTGTACATACATATGAACGTCAATTTATACTTATACTTATATAGGTACTTATACTTATGTGAAAAGTTGTAGATAAAACTAAGAATAAATTACGAATTATTTGGTTGACATTTTGTTTTTCAAATTCTTATATATATTTTTATTGAATTGTCGACAAATGTGGCTCAATTTCTTTAATCTTTAATCCACATGTAATTAGATTGCTAGCAAAGACCTGTCATTAACCTAAAAATATTATACAGCGATATTAAACACTAAATACCATTTTTACACAATATATCTTGATATAATTATTGATAAAGTGAGGTATGTGCAGGTGCTGAGCACTATCTTTCTCTATTTCTCACTCTCTCGCACACTACTTTCTGCGGCCATGATGCCAACTCAGCTGATCACAATAACAATATAATACAACGAGGTCGTGTTCGTAGATTTGCGACGCTTTGGTTTATTTATTGTGTTTTAAAAAAGTTTAATAAGTTTAATATAAATCTGATGAGCTTGAGTATTTCAAGGTCACTATGCTGTGAGTTCTGACTGCATCCAAATCGTCAGTGTTTTGAATAAAGGTCACTTAACCTAACCCACCCAACTTTACCCCTGAATATCTGATGAGCTTAAATATTTTTTTTTCATTTTCTACCCCTTCGTACTGCCACCCCCAACTTTTAAGCCGGCAGTATAATACTTCTGTTACCGGAAGAACAAATGTCTAACGCACTCGAGTATTTCTTTTTTTACATTTTTGAAAATTAGTACCTACTTCCCCCGGCAGTAAAATAGCATATATCATATGAACTTTCTTTCTTTATTTAATCTTTATGATCTCTCACTCTTTCTCTATCTATTGCTCTCTCATTCTGTCCCCACTCTGGTTTCAGTTGCCATGACGCCATGTCAGCTGATCACATAGACTCGTTCGTGGCATGATATTGTTTAGGTACAACGTATTTCCAACGTTTTTGCTAATTTATTGATTATAATTATTTTTTTATGATAAATATAAATATTGAACTGAAAAAAAAACAATAAACTTTTTTATTTGCATGCTATTTCCTAAGCTTTTAATTAATTAAGTTCAATAATTAGAAAAAAAAAATTGTCAGATTAGGCGAATCCCTCTAGATAATCGTCAGATTATGATACTGCAGCGTCTAGGGCATAAAGATGAACCATATATATCTTAATCTGACACGCTTGAGTATTTAAAAATTGCGATTTTTTTTGCAAATTCTAATAACGGTCGCGAGTCTGCGTCACATCCAAAACGTCAGATTATTATGTAACAGCTTTTTTTAGGTTAATGTAACCTCCCCTCAAAAAATCTGACGGACTTGAAAAATTTTTTTTTCCATTTTCAACCCTTACGTACATTTTTTTAAAATATGCAGAACATACGTGATATCTGACGCGCTCGAGTATGTCCATGCAACAGTTTTTTTTACATTTTTGAAAATCTATAGCCGCTCCCCCCATCGATGAAACTAAGCTGCTCGCATCGACGAATAATTCAAAAATAAAAACCATATAGCAAATAAAATCGTAGGATCGATTGAAAATTTAAGAAATAAACCATATACTTAAAGAACCGAAATTTTACAATCAACGTTGTTAATAAGTATATAATTGGAATTTTCCTTAGCGCACATTAAATAAAACAATTTAAAAGTTTTTCTGGGTATCGGTCAAAATATATCTTTATTCATATTATACTGGAATCACAACGTTTCGGCCATGGGCCATCATCAGGTATATAAAGAAAAATCCAAAATATTCTTAATTAAATCACAATGCAGAATAATATTTTTTCAAAAACTTACAAAATCACTCACTAAGCATACATCTAAAATTATATTCGTTTAAAATATTTGAAGAATATTTGAAGAAATCGAAGTGGAATAAAATTGTAAAAACATACAAAACAGGTAGATGGACAGAGATTTTATACAGAGCATTGGTTTCATTGAAGGTGTCGATTTTTGGTTTGAGATTGGTAAAGAACCTTTTATTTAGATTGTTGATAGATTTATGTGCAACATTTATATTATACTTTTTAAGAAATTTAGAAATATTTTCAGATTTACCTTGTTATATAATGATTGGGTTGGTTTATTTTGGATGACATTGTAAATTGTAAATTGTAAATTCTTTTTTTTTAATTATAGGATTAAAAAATGTGTTGGAAAATTTATTATTTCTTAGAACGCCTTTATTTTTTTTAATATATTTAGTTCTGGTTTTTGGATGAGAAAGTTTAATTGCTTTGTCACTACACTACGTTTGTAGGTGGTGAGAATGCTCGAGTTAAAATTTAGGTATCTTCCAGACCAAATTTCTTTGATAAACTAATTAGTTTCCATTTTTCCACTATTATAATATTTTAACGATATATCAAGAAAATTAATAGTATGGTTATTTTCTTTTTCAAAAGTAAATTGAAGAAGAGGGTGAAAATTATTAAATAATTGGTGTATATTTTCAACTTTATCCTCAAGAACACAAAGTATACAATCATCAACATATCTTTTGTAAAAGTACGGATGAGAATCAAGTTTATTAATACTAGTGGTTTCTAATTCTTCCATAACAAGATTGACTATGGTTGAAGTTATTAGTGAACCCATTGATGTTCCAAAAATCTGAGAATAGAAAAACCATTGTGTCTAAAGAAGATGACAGACAGAATTCAACGCCTTCAATAAAATCATGGATGGGAAGCGTTTCTTCAAACAAGTAATGGCAAGGTCTATGGGAACATTGGTAAACAATGAGACAACATCAAAAGAAACAAGAATGTGTTTCGGTGGAACTATTTTATTTTTAATAAAGTCGTGGAAATGGCAAGAATCTTTAACATGATAGTTGCTTTTCCAAGAATATTTGAAATTATATCGGAAAAATGTTTAAACAGGTTGGAAAGGGATATTTTCATTTATTTAGTTTAGGTAACCCATAGAAAGATAGATAAGGGGTTACATATGAGTCTGTTTTTAAGTCTTAGGTAAATATATTCATTTTTATATCATAATTTGATGTTTATTTAATTTTTGTTGTATTTTATTAGTTGGATTCGTTTTTTCAATTTTGTATGTATTGTATTGTATGTATTGGTATCAACCAAAAATCGACACTTTAAATCAAACCAATGTTGTGTATAAAATCTCTTGCAAAGACTGTCCATCTACCTATACAGGACAAACCAAGCAATATTTGGACATAAATATGATGTTGACAAAAAACGAAGATGCAACTGCCTTATCCAAACATTCCATCAATAATTTTCATCATTTTGATTTCGAAAATGTTAAAATTGTTTCTAAGGAAAGTGATTTAACCAAACGAAACTTTCTGGAAATGGTCGAAATAAAGAGAGATTTATACAGTATTAAGAGCTACACTGATTTGTGTGTTTATCACCAATTTATTTTCCTTTGAGTAATTCGTGTGCTCTTGTATCTTATATCTATCTCGATTTTGATTTGAATTTATTTAAAATATTTACCTATGTGAAAGTTTTACATCTTTTACTTTTTTGTATGTTTTTACAATTTTATTCCACTTCGATTTCTTTAAATATTCTTCAAATATTTTAAACTAATATAATTTTAGATGTATGCTTAGTGAGTGATTTTGTAAGTTTTTGAAAAAATGTTATTCTGCATTGTGATTTTTATTTTATTTTAGTAGAATATTTGATCACGTTGTTTATTTATTGTAATATCAACCTAGCTGATAGTAAATAAAAACTTCCTTCTCTTTATAAATATTTCAGTATGGTCGTAGGAAAAGTATAGTGTACAAGATGCATAGAATGTGCACTTCCACTCGAAGTGATACATTCGTATCATTCCATGATTTTTGCACAATATACTATATTACACATTCATATAACCTAACCTAATGCCATTCATCCAACTCTCTTCAGTGTGGAATTTTATTAGGTTTTGGTTCTAGAATTAAAGCTTCATTTGCAACTTTCGTCCATACGAGGTGTATTAACAAAATGACGGAATTTTAAATTTTGCGGCTTTGGAGAGTTCAACGGCAGTATAAACCATTCCTAGTTAATTCGTATTTATTGACTAAATAGCTAATTGAGTAGGGTTACCTATGTTACAAATTATTCATGTATCAAACAATCATACGACAGTTTAACAATAGTTTTGTTCGTAGACAAACGCCAAATAATCAATGCCCCCTAGTTCCTCCCAAAAAAAAACAAAAAAATGTTTGCAAACCTTGTTAGCGAGGAAGATTATGACTACTGCTTTTTGGGATAGGCAAGGTGTGCTACTTATTGACTTTCTCGAACGTGGTGCAACAATCAACTCTGATCGGTACTGCCAAACATTGCGCAAACTTAGAAGAGCAGTGCAAAACCAGCGCCGAAGAAAGTGATCGTCAAAAATTTTGTTTTTACTCGACAATACCCGACCTCACACGGCAAATCGAACTGCAGAACTTGACTCTTTCTAATGGCATATTTTCCCATATCCACCCTACAGTCCCGACCTAGCACCGAGTGATTTTCACTTGTTCCCGAAAATGAAGAACTGGCTAGCGACACAGCGTTTTGATGACGACGACGAGCTCCGGGCGTGCGTCACTGACTGGCTGAGATTGCAGTCGGCGGATTTCTATGACGAAGGAATTTCGAAACTTGTCCACCGCTACGTTAAGTGCCTTAATTTGTTTGGTGACTATGTAGAAAAGTAGCATTTTAGTCACTCTTTCAGATGTATATAATAAAATATTTTTCCTGTACCTAGTTTTTGTTTTATTACAAAACGTTCCTCACTTTCTGAATAACCCTCGTTACGTCAGTAGGTGACATTTACTAGCAACTCGACGGTAAGTAATCCAACTCGACAGTAAGTACACCAACTCGACGATTTAAAAAATCTCTTGATTTTAATTTATTTTTTGAGAATAAAGAATACTAATAAATTATTTATTAATATTGAAACTTATGGTACCATTTGTTAAATTATTTAATGAAATCCCACTTGTTTGGGCTGTGGTTTCATTTCTAAACTAGCTTACATTACTTTGTGAATTAGAAATTCTTCATCCGGTGCTTCCATCAGAAATTTTTCAAATTGCTCCCGTGTAAAAATGCTCGCTTTCTCATTATAAAGGAAAACGGTGGATTTAATCATTGAATATTCTGCCCAGAGGCTTCCAGGAGCTTTTAACTGCATATGTCTTTGAACGAAATATGCCAATAGTCTTTTTATTGATTCTTAAATTCTTGCCTTCGCACCATTTTTTAAAACTTTGGTAGGTATTTTGATAACGGATTTTTCGGGAATAATTGCGGAACACCCTTCTTTCCAAGCCTGTTCAATTTCTTCAAATTCACTTTCCCTCATATTTTAATTTATAATAATCAAAGTTGTACTTAAAATTATTGACAACTAGATAAAAACTAAATTCTCCATTGTTGTTATGCACCTTAGTTACTACAACCTAAGTATCTATCTTGACAAAATGAATAAAACTCTACGAATAAAGAATTGAAAGGAAGTAACGTTGTCATATTTTAATGTAGCAAATAATCGCGACGGAAGTCGGCCATATTGAAGAACCAAATATGACTCATTCGAATCGTGACATTTGACATGTATAGTTTTTTCATGCTGTTTTATATATTATTTTCTGATTTAAGTAATTAATCCAACTCTTGAATGGGAATTACTTTTCATCTGTAGGGTTCTATTTATCTGAATTATTAAAAATTAACAAAATATTTTAATGACAACCACATTGTTATCATAGACGTTCCTTTATTTTTTATTTAGACCATCTAAGTCAACTATTTAATTACCTACTTAGAAGTTTTTAATCTAAATTTATATATTACTGTACATATATATTACTGTACAGATAATTACAAGCGGAAAACAGTTATTTTTTTTGAACAATTAATACGAGTCATAAGTATATAATACCCTGTGTGTGACACCACTGGTAACCGGAAACTTCAAGTCAACCATATGCAAGAACCATTGCGGACATCGTCAAATCGTATTATGCTCCTTCCTTTTTATTCTTTATTCGTAGATAAAACTAGTCAATATGACGAAAATGTTTAATTTATAATGGTATCAATCGTGCAAAAAACGTTATAAGCATGTCGAACGTTAAGGGTAACCGATCTCAGAGTCGTCGCTCCGCTCCTCTTCCAATTGTCTTCGATCGGTATAAAACCCTTACCGTTCTCCATACTTAATATACCATAATGAAAGCCAATGTCAAACCACAGTGAACATTTTTGCTATATAAATAAACAGGTCACATGTAAATGTAAACATTCAAGCTCCAATTGTAGGTGTGTACTTAGGTATATCTGGGTAAAGAATTTTTCAATTTAATGTCACTGCCTTCAAAAGACAAATATTATACTATTATTAATATAGCTGTTATAATTTTTCATTTTATATGTTAAACCATAACCTCACCATATTTATTTCTAAAATTTAAAATACCTCAACTACCAACTAAAAATATTGAAAATCTCATGGGCTACGAGTCACCCTTGCGCAGTCTACACGATTCGGTTTCTAATAAACCCTATTAACTATTGTGAGATATTAGATAATTTTAGTATAAACTAAATTGCCAGTTATCGTGGCATCGTGGCGCATACGGAGTATTAGTACAGTCGAAGTTTTAGTATTTTAATAGTTAGTTGATTTTTGTGGTTTTGTATTTAAACATTAGTATTTTGTTAGTTAGTTGTATTTTTAGTAGACTTAAGTGAATTTTAGTGTTAAGTGCTGGTTGAAAATAATTATTTCTCGGAATTATTTCGGCTTTTAGAGATTGACAAACATAAATTTATATTTCTTATTAATTCCAATAACATAATGGAGAAACATAACATCCAAACAAAACGGATTGAATACTTGAGAAATTAAAAAAAATATAAAAAAGAAGAACGAAACGTACATTCACGGCTCACATACTGTACCTAAAATGTGGGACGATAGACAAAATATCTGTTTGAAATCACCAGTAGCCAAAGGTAAAAGATTGATTATTTTACATGCTGGAGGTGTACCGGGTTTTGTATCTGATACTTTGTTGATATTCAAATCAGGACTTAAAACGGGCTATTATCACAACGAAATAAATACCAACAATTTTTGCAAATGGTTAAAGGAAAAATTTATTCCGAACGCTCCGAAAAAATGAGTACTAGTATTAGATAATGCTTATTACCATAATACTTTCGTTGAACCACTGCCCAATTTATCATGGAAGAAAGATGCGATGCAAAAGTGGCTAGGCTAAGTGAAAGAAAATTTTTTTATAATATGGCTGACACTAAAACAGAATTGTACAATTTAATTCTAATGCACACACAAATAAAAGATATGTAATCGACGAAATATTAGCAGAAAATGACATGCTAAAATTGCGTTTGTCACCTTTACCATCCGGAACTGAATCCAATAGAAAAAATTTGGGCACTGGTAAAGAGTGACGTAGCTTCCTGTAACGTCACTTTCAGGATAGACGATGTGTGAAAGTTAACGGAAGAAAAATGAGCCAATGTAAAATTAGAACATTGGGAGGTAAAGTTGAAAATGAATACATGGAAAGAGAGCATATTATGGATGATGTGCACAATTTAGTAATAAATATAGGAACCGAAAGTAGCGAGAGCGAATGGGAATATGAAGACAATGAAGATGATTTGGGTTGTCAACCATTGTTGTGATTTGTATTTTTGTGTATCTTAACACATATTTTTAAATTTATTTGTAATGTGATTAAATAAATATATTTATCTATATAATGTACAATTTTTATTAAATTCATTTAAACAATTCTATAATCAACCAACTTCGACTGGACTATCGAATTTAACGTGCAATTGAGTCAACGTTTTCAGATCGCATTTTAATCATTTTGACCATTGTTGCCATCAAGTTCGGCGCATAAATTTTCAAGGCCATAGCCCATGAGATTTTCAATTGCCTCTAACATTTAATTAT
Organism: Ophraella communa; assembly: GCA_035357415.1. NCBI lineage: Eukaryota > Metazoa > Arthropoda > Insecta > Coleoptera > Chrysomelidae > Ophraella > Ophraella communa. Next base: position 30,737,188 of record CM068981.1, read on the forward strand.
TTAAATTAATTAAAATAAAATCGACTTTTCAATTTGCGACGGTTTACATATGTACTTTTTTTTAAATTATCAGAATAATTTTCATCAGTGATTTGTGGTATTTTATTTTTTTAAAGATACAGTCATAAACAAAAGTTGTTTTATTGTTTGCCAAATATTGGAAAATTTGCTGAAAAATGAATTAAATGCAAACTTAATCTGATTTTTTCACAAACTTGATATCAAAAATAAAATTATAAAAAATAAATGCTGCATTTAAATAATTTAGTTTCTTTTTTGCTTCCGATTGTATCGACAAATCATCCTCGAATGGCTTTTTGTAATTTATATTTGTTGATAAGTACTTAATTTAATTATAAATACTTTTGTTTGGTTCGTATTTCTATATAAAACTTTATTCTTAAACGGCTCCGCGCCTAATAGTAAACGGATGTTGTTAATAACTCTTATGAAAATATGCTGGATATAAAGTTAAATTCAAATTTGACATTGAGAACAAAGTTTACAATTATACCAGGAGTAGTTTTTAAGTATTAAATACCCGTACTTGCCATTGGAAAATGATCGATGGCCAAAAGGGTTATTAATCAATTTTGGAGACATGGTAATCTTTGAATGTACTATTTAATAAAACAATTTCCATGCAAATCACCTAAATTAAGTCTCCGACCTTGATGCTGAGGACGTCACGTTCATGAATTGGGATTTGCAGAATAAAGAAAAGTGTAAATAGCTCGAGAACTAAGGGATCAATAAACACTTAAGAGTTGTGGAGAGTTAATGCATGTAAACGAGAATTATTGATTAAAAAAAACGTGGAAAATTTTCCTAATACGTCATTTTTATCTGCCAGATTTTATTTGCACTAAATTTTCTCAATTAAACGTGCATCAGCACGAAAATATAAATGATGTTTTATCCGAACATTTGAACTTTAATACTTTTTTATTTGATTTAAACCTTTCTCTTTATATGCATTATTTTAAATTACTTGATTGATCTGTTTTTTTACTTACCTCACTTAACAGTTAATCTTATTCTCGTTTGTCTGTTTTTTCTTTGATTTTAATACATTATCGTTTCAAAGCTGTCGCTATTAGGTGTTCATTTTCAGAAAGTAAAGTTAAGTGCAAGTGCAAGTTTACTAAAAGCTTTTGAGTCAGAATTAATTTAATATTTTGTATGCGTTAGCTTTGTAAAGACCTTACAATAAATAGGTCAGACAACAAAGTTGAATTTTCCATTTATCGTAAACTTACTCAGACCGATCATTTGATTCCTTACTCTTCCAACCATCCTTACAGGTACAAAATGGCAGCTATTAATTGTTATGTTTACAGACTTTTAAAAATACCAATGTCTGATCTTAATTTTAACAGGGAAGTTAACATCTTAAAAACCTTGGCTATTAATAATGGTTATTATCCTCGTATTATAGACAGCAGAGTTAAGAAAATTAAATATAGAATTAGAAGACAATTAGCCTTTAATCAACAACTCTCTTTTCCTATTGATAAAATTTACGGATCTCTTCCTTCTTTAGGTAAGATTTCTGATAACATATCTAAAATTCTTACTGCTAATGTTGCCAATTTGATAATTTCATTTAAGAGTCAAAATAGCATTAAACCACTTTTCTCTAAAACTAAAGATAATATTCCCAAACTTTCTAAAAGGGGTGTCTACAAATTGCAATGCGATGATTGTCCTGTTTCCTATGTTGGCAGAACCACCAGGGCCTCAAAGACTAGGATAAAGGAACATTTGGATAGACCCAATATATCTAGTTTTCCATCACATTTTTTTCAGTGGCCATAATTTCTCTCCTAATAAAAAAAGCACTCTTCTTCATAGACTACCGAACAACAATTATAATAAAATTGACACTTTGGAGGATTTGGAGAATTGAAGAGAACAGGATAAGAATCCCACTTATTGTGTTAACACTCAAGTACACCTTAATTGTAAATTTACGCCCATTTTTAAGTTTCTTTGGAGCTCTCATAATGAATAGTCTTCTTATATTGATTAATATGTCAGACAGGTTTGATATAGCAGGTGTGATATAAGGATTTTTTGTTTATTTTGATTTTCATTTTATTATATTTGTTCTTAATTTTTATCTTATTTATATAATTTAAGTGTAATTGTCGGAAAAATACTTATAAATATGTTTGTTTTGAGGATTTGCTATTAATTGCTTGTTGAAAATTCTTTGAAAACATTTTTACTATTGACGGTCATTATTTTGGACCAACCAACATATATTTTTTAATTTAAATATAATCATTAACCTTACTGTATAAAAAGGTTTCATTGAATTTTAAATGACAATTGGTTCAAAGCTTGTAGACCGTTTTAATTTCATTTATTACTTAGACATAGTTTTTAACGTTGATTTTATTTAAATGTTTTAAATCGCCTTTTAAATTGTTGTGGATGTCCGTATTTGATGTGTCCTATTTGTTAGTGTGTTTTTGATGATCTCTCTTGGGAAATATTTAACTTGATGTAAGTTACTTTATTTATATTTAAACTAAATTCATATAATTTATACACATATTTTGCAATTTAGATTTAGCGCTTAGCTAAGAAATAAATTTTAAATTATTAATATATACACTTATTAAAAATACAAGTTTTTCTCTTTTTCTCCACTCTATCCAAAGTGTGTACTAAGTACTACAGTCCTTTACTTCTTTGTAAAAACCGTTAGGAATAAATGCAAGCATAAAATATGAGAATATTTACTTCACAAAATGTTAAACTATACTAAAGAGTAAAAAATAAATAAAAATAAAAGGTAAAATAATTATTTTGAACATGTGTATCTTGTAACGTACGAATATTTCTACCCGAAATATACGGACGTAGATGAAAGATTGTAAAAAGAAACTATTGGAAAATAGCAAATATTTAATTGTCTTTCAAAAACCGATAGTTCATTAAAATCAACAACATAGTAATTTTTTGCGTAGCAATCACAACCTTGATGCACACCGTTTTTTAATAAAATATACGATGTCTTTGCAACATACTCCCACTTGCAGATCCTGTTTTGGTAAATGGAACTAAAGTTACTCCACGGCTGGAGAAAAAGAATGATGAAACGATTTGTCAGAATACGTATGAGGTCGCTAACATTCTCGCTGATACATTTTCTAAAGTTTTTGCTGTTGAACCGTCTCAAAATCAGTTTCCTATAATCAGTAATCCACGAGTTATTCCCAAAATAGATTATATCGATTTTTCACCTGAAATTCAGCGCCATATTGACAAGTTAAAAAACAACTCATCTCCAGGGCCCGATAAAATTTCTACACTATTTTTAAAAAAATGCTCAGATGTTCTCTCTGCTCCACTATCACTAATGATGCGTTCATCTTTTAATGCACACTCTTTGCCTTCAATTTGGAAAAGTGCTTCAGTGACACCTATATTTAAAAAAGGAAATAAGTTAGATCCCAATAATTACAGACCAATAAGCCTTACACCTGTTATTTGTAAAGTTATGGAATCAATTATCACAGAGTGTCTTTCAGAATTTTTACTTCGAGAAAATATTATTCCTCCACAACAACATGGCTTTGTGAAAAGTAGATCGACCATGACTAATTTACTGTGGTGTGTTAATGAGTGGACAGCAGCATTAGATAAAAAACGACCTGTGGATGTAATATATTTAGACTTTGCAAAAGCATTTGATCGAGTACCAAGAAGAAAATTGATGTATAAACTAGAACATTTTGGCATTCGCGGACAACTTCTTGAGTGGATTAATGATTTTTTAATAAACCGGGAGTTTTGTGTTAGAGTTGGCAAGTCGCTGTCATCTAAAAAACCGGTTTTAAGTGGTGTTCCACAAGGATCTGTTTTGAGTCCACTACTATTTGTGTTGTATGCCAGTGATCTTGAATCTCATATCAAATCTAAGAAAGCTTTCTACGCAGACGATACAAAAATATTTGCTGACCCACTCTTCAATGGGCAAGACTTACAAAGTGACTTAGATTCGATCTTCAGGTGGTGTTCGGATTGGATGTTACCTCTAAATAGAGATAAGTGTGTGGTTTTACATTTGGGGAAAAATAACCCTCATTTGTCTTACTCGATAGACGGGCATTTATTGGATACCGTGAAATCATATAGTGACCTTGGAGTAACAATTACTGAAAATTTGAGTTGGTCGGAGCATATTTCAAACGTTACCAAGAAAGCGAATAGTAAGTTATACTTACTTAGTAAAACTTTTAAAACATATCATTTTCGGCTTCTATTCGTTTGTATAAAACTTATATTCGACCCCAACTGGAGTACTGTGGAACGGTTTGGTGCCCAGAACTAGTACGCGATAGAACTCTTCTCGAAAACATCCAAAAGAAGGCCACCAGACTATCTTTTACACGAAGAAGGCCAGATTACCAACAAAGACTTTCTCTAGCAGGGCTACCAACTTTTGAAGCTCGTCGACTCCGTGGTGACTTAATTATCACCTTCCGAATTTTAAAGTATGGATATGGAGATTTTCAACACTTGTTCATTTTAGATGATCACAGCAGACTACGTGGACATAGTTTGAAAGTGAAGAAGGAACCCTTTTTATCGATAAGACGCCAACATTTTCTGTGTAATCGTATTTTTAGTATATGGAACAGTCTCCCAATGGAAATTATAAATTCTGCATCTATAAATGTTTTTAAAAACCAACTAGACAGTTATTTGTTTGTAAACTGATCAGTGTTGTGCACAATCTATTAGTCTATAGTTTATTTACGAAACCAATTTTTATAATGTAGGTACTATTTCATTTACCTTGTAAATGGGCTTATGGGTCTCCATGACCTCAGCCCTTATTTCTATGTAATAATAATAATAATAATAATAATAATAATAATAATAATAATAATAATAATAATAATAATAATAATAATAATAATAATAATAATAATAATAATAATAATAATAATAATAATAATAATAATAATAATAATAATCATAATAATAATAATAATAATAATAATAAGCAGAAAAGAAGGAGGAAGAGGAATAATAGATCTACACCAGCTACTCACAAAACAGGTAGAAACACTGAAAACATATTTCCTTACCAAAAATCACCCACTACATAAAGCAATAGTACAAGCAGACAAAAATTACACCCCACTTAATCTATCATCAGATAAAATAACGAATACACAGGGAAAAACTTTAGAACAGAAAAAGACAATGTGGGCATCCAAAGCTCTTCACGGAAAACACTATAACCAAGTAAACAATCACAATGTCAATAAAGATCTCTCATATAAATTCCTTCAAAAAGGTCAACTCTACCCAGAAACCGAAGGGTTTATTCTCGCTATTCAAGATCAGGTCATAGCCACCAACAACTACAGAAAATATATTCTTAAAGACCCAACAATAACTGATGATAAATGCAGAAAATGTCACCAATACCCAGAGACAATAGATCACATCACATCAGGATGTAAACTCCTCGCCGGCACAGAATACACCAATCGACACAATACAGTAGCTAAAATAATTCATAGATCAATTGCTTTACAATACAAATTACATGCAGACAAAAAACCCTATTATGAATATTGCCCACAGACAGTGCTCGAAAACCAGGAATATAAGTTATATTGGGACCTCACAATTCACACAGATAAAACAGTTACTAGCAATAGACCAGACATCACTCTCATAGACAAGGCAAATCAAACAACATATATTATAGACATTGCAGTTCCATCAGACTCAAACATAGACAGCAAACACTCTGAAAAAGAAAACCAAATACCAACCTTTGGCAATAGAAATTGCAAGAATCTGGAAACAAAAAACTGTACATATAATACCTTTCATAATATCTGTTACCGGAATCACTCCACATACGTTCATTCAATATCTCACACAGCTGAAACTACCCCATTACATACATACACAGATACAGAAAGCCACTATACTCCACACATGTAACATCACCAGAAACTTCCTACAACAACAATAAACAACTTTGTATGAACTTGGCAAACGCCCGCTCATGCAAAGATTACCAGCAAGAATGTTGAGAAACAACAAAATAATAATAATAATAATAATAATTATAATAATAATAATAATAATTAATAATAATAATAATAATAATAATAATAATAATAATAATAATAATAATAATAATAATAATAATAATAATAATAATAATAATAAAATTTTGCAGGTGTTTTAATTTTTCGGCCGTACCTTGACATTTTCAATTCTTCTTTTTTCTCCTTCTTCGCTTCTTTAGATGGTTCTTCAACGTTAGCTAGTTCTTTGACTTTTGTTTTTACCTGAAGATATGTAAGTTCTAAAGTAAGTTTAGTTTTAACTTCCGTATCAATTTCAACTGGAAAAAGTTTCTGAATTGGGCGAAGTATACTACCATTTGAAGTTTTATTATTATTTATTATTATCTCGTCCCTTTATCACTTCTTCTACTAGTCCCAAAGGCCAATTCAACCTCTTCAACTTTTCACTGTCAATCAAATATACATCGCCGATTTGAATGTTAGTCGTTGCTATTTTCTTTTGACTAAGGCCGCACTTATATTAGATCCGTATTTCTTCCGATATGATCCGATCCGATCCGACGTTGTCCGACCATCGGTATCCGATAACGTCAGACATGAATGCCTACAATGATCCCGACGTGATCCGTTTAACTGCAGGCTGCAGTAGAAGCTGTTGCAGTAAACATAAGTGATTTTGATGATTACCAATTGTTCAACGGACACTCTCTTTATATTAGTATATATCAATATGTTTGTTTTTCTTCCGACGTCGTCCGACTATCGGACAACCTCGAGTCGGATCGGGAGAAATACGGATCTAATATAAGTGCGGCCTTAGTAACAAATTACTTAAATATTCTGTTTAAAATCTGTTTTTTAAGTCTTCTCTTGCGATGTCTTCGCAACATATCTAACCTAATTATGGAAAAACTAAGTTTTACTAAGGAAATGGGCTAAATCTACAGTTTAAAGTAAATAATTTCTATTAATATTAATTTCTGTCTTCCACGCTTGTCAAACCACTGTAACTTAACAACGTGTTAACTCTATGTTTAATTGGTTAAAGTTACATCCCCCTGAGACATGCATAAGAATAATTTGATTAGTCGACGAGAGATGTAAAAATTTATTCTTAGACTACGTTGTTACTTTTCCTAGAGTGAATGAGTAGACTAGACTTTGGAAAGACGAAAATTGTATTGGGTTTTGAAATTTAAATGGACTTCTTTGTTTTGTTATTGAACTTACTAGATTCTTGACTTAATTTTAATTATTTTAAAGCTTTATTGGTTTTGATCTTATAAGTAAATGGCAGTTTAGTTCATCAAAATTACATATTACTATTAAAACAAGAGATTTAAATATTAACTAAATTTATAAAACAAACCTGTTTCATTTCTATATTTAATACTAGTTTCCTATGTATTTATTCTAGTAGTTTATATATATTTATTAATTTGAAACAATATTAAAAAATTAAAATTTTGGCATTTAAAGTCCATCAATCTAAAAATATTAAGGTTTGTTTCTTTTAACATAAAATTAAATAAACTAAAATCTACCCTGTTCGGTTTCAGGGAAAAATTATTTAAGCCGACAACACCGGACCACATCTAAAAATCAGTAAATATGAAATGCCTGCACACGCGATATCGTTGCATATATAATTGTTAAAAGTTAACAGAATGTTAGCTAACACAGATTTAACGAACGTTTATGCAATTGGATCTATCTGTATTAGTCCGGGCGTCACAGGGAGGTGGTTGTGGCCAATGGAGTCACAGGTTCCACCCAATTTTGTTTAAATAACTTCACCTTCTGAATCTAAATTTCGAGGATGGACAGATGTAAAAAGGGACCCCTGTTTTTCTTGCACATATTTTACAGTTACTCGGTATAACTCGGTGAAAAATGAACCGATTAAAAAACAATCAAAGTTTAAATTAATCCTCTAGGTTTTAATCAACAATTTTTAAAGTTTTTAGTGAGATTGGTCAAGTCTAAATTTTTTTAAAAACCCCTACAAACAAATTAGTCTCGAAAATGTTTAATAAAATTTAACTGTATCAACAATTTAAATATTATAAAACGCAATAAGCTTTGGTTTGCTCAATTTGGTTGAATAGAAAAAAAGTTAGAAACAAAATAGTGAGCGCGCGATACCCGAGTTGAAGGTTATAAGCGCTTAGAACGGTTTTTTTTCTAGAAGCAAGATAGAGAAAAAATTCTTAAGATAAAAGTTTTTAAATTAAAAAAGGAACAATTTAAGCTTGGCTGGAAAGGATCACGCACTTTTCTTATGGAAACGGGAGCACCGTCAAATTGTCTGAATTTTTGATATATATAATCGAAAACCTTGTTGTACCCGAAGGTGTCAAGGTAGAAAAGCAATTACTTATAAACGAAATTTGCCCAGTTCTTTTTGTTTTTTGCCAGGACCTTTCCATCATTCCACGTTGTATTCCTTTTGTTTAAGATGTCTGCAACTACGTTGTCCCATTTTTTCCTAGGTCTTCCCCGCTTTCTTTTGTTGGTATTCTTCGCCTGCCATATTTGCTTGGTTTGCCTGTTATCGTTCATTCTTATAATGTGTCCGAACCACTTTAATTGCTGTCTTTCAATAATACTAAGAATTGGGTCTACGTGAAGCTCTTTTCTTATGTTATCATTTTTTATTTTATCTTTTTTGGTTATTCCCTTTACTGCTCTTAAATACTTCATTTCCATTGCCTGGATTTTACTCTTTTGTTGTTTTGTAAGTACCCAGCTCTCACAACCGAAAATTAGTGTTGGTGTATAAATCGTTTTAAAGATTGTTAGTTTTGTTTTGACCGATATTTCTTTTTTCCGAATAAAGTTTTTATTTAACGAGTAATAAAGCTTAGATGTTTTGTCAAATCTTTCATTTATTTCTGCTTCGTTACTTCCATCCTTTTGTATTTTTATTCCTAAGTACTTAAAAGTGTTAGCTTGATCTATCTCTAAGTTGTTTAATTTTATGTTAGCTTTTATGGCAGTTTTCCCTATTGTCATTATTTTCGTTTTCTCGGTGTTTATTTTCAAGTTTCTTTGTGCAAGTGCTCTGTAGTACAGCAATAAATTATGTTGTAACTCCTTCTCGGTTTTAGCAAATATTACTAAATCATCAGCAAATGCACATTCTGACAAATATATTGGTTGCATATTTCTATATCCCACTTTTTAATTTCTTTTTTAACTTGTTTAATGGCATCATCTAATATTATATTGAAGAGAGTTGGACTAAGAACACCGCCTTGCCTAAGACCTTCTTTAGTTTGAAATTCTTGCGATTCTAAATTTTTGGTCCTAACGTAGTTTCTTGTATTCTTATAGAGACTGGCAATACTTCCTATTAAATTGTTGTTAACTGCTTTTTTTTTCAGACTCGCCCATACCAAACTTCTTTGTACACTGTCGAACGCTTTTTCTAAATCTATGAATGCTACGTAGATATTCCTGTCAATGTTATTTTCTATAAGTTGTTTCAGACTAAAAATGTGATCCTGTATACCTCTACCTTTGCGAAATCCACTTTGAGATTCTTCTAGCTGTGGTTCTATTATTGTTTTTAGTTTGTTATCTAGTAGCCTTTCATATACCTTAGATACAATGCTTAAGAGAGATATACCTCTGTAATTGTGGCAGTTCTTTGTGTCTCCTTTTTTAAATACAGGTATAACTACGCCTAATTCCCAGTCCTTAGGTATACAGTGTTCTGTCGATGCTTTATTGAAAATATTTGTTAAAACTGTTAGGCAGTTGTCATCTAAGCTTAATATCATTTCGGGTATCAATCCATCGTGTCCCGCTGCTTTGCTCTTTTTATTGTTTTTACTGCCGTTTTTACTGCTTCTAATTCAAAAAGAAGTGGTTCTGACTCATCTTGTATTATTTCTTCAGTTGATGCTATTTCTTGTATATCTCGGTCCACATTTAGAATTTCATTGAAATGTTCTTTCCATCGCTCCATGATTTCTCGCTCATTTGTTAGAAGTTTTCCTGATTTTGCTTTTATAGTTATAGGTATACCTTGTTTTTCTGTTCTTAATGTTTTCAGAACTTTGTAAAAGAGCTTTTGGTTTCCGAAACTATCTCTTTCCATTTTTTCTCCGAATTCCTCCCACGATCTCTGCTTTTCTTTATCTACCAGTTCTTTCTCTGTTCTTTGTAAGCTTTGTAGCTATTTTCATTTTTACAGCTTAGGTAACTTTTCCATTTTTGTTTTTTTAACTTAATTTCTCTTTTAATCTCGTCGTTCCACCATGTTGTTTGCTTTTTTTTGTTATTTATAATCTTTGTCCCGCATACTTCTTCTGCTATTCTCAAAATTGTTTCTTTAAATTTTGTCCAAAGATTTTCCAACGAGTATTTGTTTATGTTATCCATTATTTTCTTCATTTCAGTTTTTGTTCTTTCTGTATACTGTTCCGCTACTTCTTTTTGTTTTAGCTTATAGGTTTTTATGACTACTTTCTTGTTTGTTGATGTTTCTTGTTTGCTTTTAACAGTGTGCTCATACTTGATTTTTATTTTTATCTTTGTTAGTACTAGGTAGTGATCGGTGAAAAGTTCAGCCCCCCTTCTCGCTCTGGTATCATTTACTTCATTTTTAAATTTGTCATTAATTATTATATAATCTATAATAGACCTTTCCCCTCTACTCGGCATCTCCCTTGTGAATTTGTGAATATCTTTGTGTTTGAAGAAAGTATTTGTTATAACTAAATTATGGACTAAGCAAAAATCAATTAATCTTCTACCGTTATTGTTCCTTATCTGTTCTCCATATGTTCCTATTACGTTGCCTGATTCTTCATCTTTAATCCCAACCCTTCCATTTAGGTCTCCCATTATTATTAATCTACCTGTAACATCGTCTATGGTTTCTGAAAGTTGTTCCCAAAAGTTGTCTTTGATTAACGCTTTCTCATCTTCTCCCGGTCCGTATACAACCAATATAGTTGTACTAGCTTCACTAATCCCGCCCAGTTCTATTTTAAGAATTCTTTCTGTAATACCGGACCAACTTTTTATATGTCGTTGTATTTCAGACTTCAAAATACAACCAACTCCCTCTCGTGCTCTTTATTGTTGCTCAACTCCTGAGTATATTAATATATGTCCTCCGTCTAGTAACTTTTCCCCTTTTCCTTTTAGTTTAGTTTCGGTTATTCCTAGAATATCTATATTTTGATTAACGATTTCATTTTCCAATTCATTTTCCTTTCCTGTTAGGCTTCTGACATTCCAAGTTCCTAGTCTCCATATACGATCTTTTAAATGTTGTTGTGAATTTTGTTTAACCTCTTTACCATGTCCATTGCTGCGGTCGTCTTTGTCGTAGTGCTTTTTATCTTTTTTTACATGTTTTTTGCTACGCGCGTGATTTTGGATAGTTGTTCATTTATCTTATGACTGCTTGGGGATCGTTCACTAACAGTACGCTTATTATCTTTAATGTTATGGAGCTCTTCTATATCCTCATTCTCAAGATCATTCAATTTATATATTTTATTGTTGATTATTAGTTTATTGTATCTTAAATTTGCTTTGTAGCCTTTAGTTCTTGCTTCTTTTAAATGTGGTATTAAACATTTCCGCTCGTTCAAAACTTCTTTTGTATAGTCTTCATCTACCCAAATGTTTGTCCCTTTTAAACCTTTGGATTTACTAAGTATCTCTGCTTTTTTGTTGGACGTAGTTAGTTTCAGAATAATTGGCCTGGGTTTGTCATCACCTCTGAATTTTCCCATTCTTTTGATTTCATCAATATCGATATCTTTATTAATTTGAACTTCAAGTTTTTCCATTATATTAATTACGACTTTAGTTGTTTCTTCTCTGTTTTCATTTTCTTCATCGTGTACTCCTTTTATTACGATATTTTTTCTTCCAATATCCTTCTCCAACAAATCAATTTTTATTTCTTGAGCAGTTATTTTTTCTTTCATTAATTTGTTTTCCTCTTTTATTTCTTTATTTTCTTTCATTAGGTGTTCCAATTTATCATTCATTGATTGTAATTTGGAATTTATCTGCGAAAACAGTTCAGATATTTTTGCTAGCTCAGACTTGTCCATCTTCAGATCGCGGAAGAAGATAGTCTCACTTCAACAGTTCGGAAGAACGTATCTCCTATCGATCTTTGCTTATAGGTATTTTTTGGACACTCTGGCAACGTCGCAAATAAATTCGATGTGTTATCAGTAGTTTAATTTGTTATCTAGATTAGTTTTGGTTAATTTCTAGTCTTTTTATTCACTTCACTAAGCTAATAAATTATGATTTACTGGTCGTTTTTAACGTTTTTTTATAATGTTTTGCACTCAAGCCACTTTTGGTATTACTATTTGACGGTTTTCACAATTATTTATCTCTACACCACTCGAATAATCGGGAAAAATGTAGGAGATATATTAATTATGTTTGTACCACTTGAACGCCACGTTGCTGAATTTTTGATATGTACTAATATTTGATGTCCTGATCAAAAGTCTCCATGGACCCAACCTTATCATATGGCTAGATTTTGAGATACAGGGCGTTGATGTTCAAAATCCCGACTTTTTTAAAATGGTCCCCAAAAAGTTGCTCTTAAGAGCCAATGCTGCATTAGCGCTTTCACCATTTAAATATTTTATCAAATATCAGCTAATAAAATGTTTATATATTTAAAACTTGCTGATAATTAATAGCAATAAGTAAATATACGTGAACTTGCACAAATAGACCTCAAAATAAAGTAAAATAATTGGACAAATCTATGAAAAATTGTCTTTTTTTCAAAAAACCCCTTTTTTTTGTTAATATTGCATGAAAATTTCCCAAATTTTCAGGACGTATGTGGTTCACGATAGCGCATAAGCTATGCATATTTAAATTTTAAATATTGTTGATATTGATTACGAATGGTAATTAATTTCTATAAATAAAAAAAAGTTAAGATTAAACATGCATAGCTTCTGCAACTAGCTGTCAGTAATATGCCCTTAAAATTTTATCCAAATATGTTTTCTCTTAACGGAGAAAAACGGTACCAAAGAAGAGATCAAATTCAAATTTTTAAACTACTGATAAAAGCGTCCTCATACAGATTAATTCCTGTACACTCCGCAAATCTTAAGTGTTTTAATGTGCCGATGTGCGTGAACCCTTGAATTGTAAGAATTAGCGGACCAGCTGGAAAAATAAACTATTATAGACGAATATACGTTAATAATTTATTTGGCCAACCGATGGGTGTATTGCTTAGGGGATGCAAGCTTTATTCCTAATGTTTGATTGTAAGATTGCAGTTCTATTGTTATTGTTTGTTGGCGTTTTTAAATAGTAAAATTTTTAAATTTGTGGACATTTTTTATATATTATTAAGACATTTGGACAAATATTTTAAACTTGTTTATATATTATTAAAGAAAAGTAAACAAATACAAATATTGGTTATATAGGGTGTATTTATGTATATATACAGGGTGATTGATTAATGTGAGGAAGCTCAGTAGATCTGTTATAGTGAAAAATACAAAAAAAACTTATTGACAAAAATTGTAGGCAACTTTAAACTCCACATTTTAAAATTAGTTACAATCTTACAGGGTGTTCCATAAGATGGTGGCACACCAAACTTATGTTTTTTTTAATGGAACACCCTGTATTTTATTTTAAATTCGAAATCTGCATCACTTCCACATCACAACAATGTAAAGTTTTATTATGTTATACCAGGTATTTAAAAAGTTATAACCAATATTACCTGAAAATCGTATCAAGTTTAACTTCCTGTATAATTCAAAAGGAGTGTAGGAGCATTGATCTATTGAAACCATAGATTTTTATTAATTGTTAAAAATTAGAAAACATACTCCTTTCATAATTTTTGTTAAGTCAAAATGCAAGTACATTATTATTTTCTTGGTAATTTTAAATACAGCATCCTGTATTTTATATCACTATCGAAAAATACTAATGTCATACTTCAAATTTTATGAAGTACTCCTTATACCTAAGGTTATCAGTTTTCAAGATATTTTTATTTTTCTATGGACGTATTAATTTGGTAGATATTTTAATATATACAAATAATTATTATGAGTTGGCCATGATTGGTTTGTTAGAAACTGACAGTTGGACATTATTGTTTATTAAATCAATCTGTGGTACACCGTTAATTAGCAACAATTATTATTTAGTAATTCAGTAATTAATTTAATTTAAATTAGTAATAATAAATGTAGCTACTGATGAAATTATAGATATCACCTGGATATTAGGGGAATGCAATAAAAATTCTTTACTATTATTTGGGAGATCATTTTGAATGATGAAAAAATAAAAATATCTAGAAAACGGATAACTTTAGTTATAGGGAGTACTTCATAAAATTTGAAGAATGATATGAGTACTATTCGATAGTGATATAAAATACAGGGTGTTCTATTTAAAATTACCAAGAATATAATGTACTTGCATTTTAACTTACCCTGTATTTAATTTAACGAATATTATAAAAACGAATATTTTTTATAATTTTTAACAATAATTAAAAACTATGGTTAATTTTCATATCGAAAAAATTGAAAAGCAAGATCAGTTTTGGGAAACTAACATGAGGAAACAGTTTGTGATTTTTTCACCTCATATTATATAACAGAGATTATAAAATCTATATACCCTATGTGAATGTCATTTATTGTATGAACTCTTACTCTGTGGAAGTCCATTGTGTTCTGAACGTTAAATAAAATTATTTTTTATATTTTGTATCTATAAAAATCTTCATTATAAAACACATTTGCGTATCGTAATGTAACTTTTACGCACGCAAATTTTTGTTTTAAATGGTTGGCGACATGAGTGAAGTATCTAAAGGCAAGACTATTGACATTGACATTTGTGGCTAATAGCATTTTATTCATTTTTTATATTGTTCTTTAAGAAAGTATCTGTGAATATGAATATAATATTTTATTTATATAATATATTATTATTGGTATATTATTCTTTTTAAAATATTTTAAAACATTAACATTTGATAATTTAAATGTCACAACTGTCAAATTTTATAAATTACACAGTGCTGCCGACATACTTTTTAAAATAAAAATTTTCGTAATTACAACATAAAAATAAAAAATTAATTTTAAAAATGGTAAAAAGGGCAAAATATAAAAAATATTATAAACAACTTATTTCATATGGCTGTTGTGACACTCGTTCTTTAAAAAACTCATCGCTTCGCGATTCGTTTTTTAAACTTGAACTCGTGTCATAACAGAATTCCATATGAAATGCGTTGTTTAATATAGGTACTATTTACGCACGCAAATTTTTGTTTTAAATGGTTGGCGATATGAGTGAAGTATCTAATGACAGGACTTTTGACAATGACATTTGTGGCTAATAGCAATTTATTAATTTTATTTTGTTCTTTAAGAAAATATTTGTGAATTTGAATATCATTTTTTACTTATATAATATATTATTATTGGTGTATTAGTAATTTTAAAATATTTGAAAACATTAACATTTCATAATTTAAATGTCAAAACTGTCAAATGTTATAAATTGCACAGTGCTACCGACATACTTTTTAAAATCAAAATTTTCGTAATTACATAAAAATAATAAATTTAAAAAATGATAAAATGACAAAATATAAAAAATATCATAAACAACTTATTTCATAAGGCTGTTGTGACACTCGTTCTTTAAAAAACTCATCGCTTGGCGATTCGTTTTTTAAACTTGAACTCGTGTCATAACAGAATTTCATAAGAAATGCGTTGTTTAATATACTATTATTTAACGTTCAGATCCCTATCTGAATCTGACTATATATATATATATTTTTATTCATACTATAAGCTGGAAATTAAATGCTAATTTTCAGTTTCATAATGATACTCATTATAATACTGGTATTCATTATGGAGCTGAAAAATTGACCTCTAAAGCCTACATTTTGTAATATCTAGTAGACGGACCCAATATTTTGTGTAGAAAGTTTAAAGGTTTCTTAGAGATTTGTGTGCGTCAGTTTGGATCTTTTGCAGTAATCAAGGTACTTTACTTTTAAAAAAGATGTCTAGATAGTTTTTCATGCACACCATCTGAAATTTAGTGATTACTTGATTATTTCTTTCATATTTTATTTGCTATTGTTTACAAAAAATGTAACAAAAATTTTAAAAAAATAAAACAATGTTAAATTGAAGTAGTGTATTTGTAGAAAAAACAGTGTACCAATGCAACTCTCATGTAATGGTTATTAATACACGAGCATTAACCGGAATACCAAACGAGCCGAAGGCCTAATATTATAATTTATTTTTTTTTTAAATTTTTTTTATTGAAATTTGTAATAATCTTACTTGTTTTTATATTATTTCATTCAAATGTCGTGAAATACAGACCTAGAAAATAAAATAAAAAATATGTATGACCAAAGTAAAAGATAAATACTGAAATCGGATACCGATTACCATAAATAAATGGCTTTCTGCCTAAAAAAGATTCAATTTTTATACCTGCGTAGCAAACGACAATCTTACAAACTTGGATAGATCAATTACCTACGATATATAAAATTTCATGAACTCTTTATTTGTTTTTGATAACATTTCATAAGGCATTTTCGGAAACCTACTCCGGGTTACCAACCCGATCCACTTAGGTCACGTGACGGATCACCATGGATCACTTACCCACCAGCCATGTTTACGAACATCACAGGTTTCAGATCGGAGTATTCAATACGCTGTCATGTCATTCAAATTATCAACCCTAACCCAACTATTTTCAATTATTTACTTTTTTTATCTTGTTCTTGGTGTTAGATGTTGTTGATTTTTTTGGTATTTTTCAAATCTTTTTTGTAATTTTGGTTATTTATTCATCAACGTGAAACAATTATTAAAAAAAAATTGATCCAATTAAAAATCTCAGAAAAGAGATTATGAAAATGCTGAATTCCCGCGCTTTTAGAGAATGACAAAATTTAAAAATGGTTCGAAATGCGCATGCGGTGTCTGAAGCGATATGAACGACCCTACTTTTCGATAGGGTTATTGTAGATCAACCCGAGTCGGTGATCGAGTTAACAGCTCTGTGGTTTACGAACACGGGTAGGTAATTCGGGTTAGGTAAACGAACGCGTAGGTTAGGGATCGGGCCAACCCGAGTAGGTTTCCGAAAACGCCTATATTCTCTTACTTTGTGTTTCACTACAGTAATAGCGAAATCCGTATCGGCATCTAGTTGGAGCTAGTCAGCTGAATAGATATACGCTGTGAGTGACGTTCATAACCGAGTTGTATGTGGTCCGCTAAATTAATTCTGTTGTACTAACAATAGTCGCACAAAGGTATTACGTTAAGTATACACAACAGAAAGCTTCGCTATACAACTGACTGACTACATAATGCAACTATTCTGAATTTCTCATACCTACACCTACTTTTGACTTGGTGTGTACAAGCGTTTTTTATGAATAGAGTTTTACTCGTAGGTTGTCTTGCTCGCATCGATATGCTGTCCTTTAGCTTCCCGCCCAAAATTTCATGCATTGACTCTTAAATATTTTTTGATGTTACTGCCATATATATTAAGACAAAATACATAGATACCTAATAGAGAAAATATAAAATTTATCGTTTACAGGGTGATTCGTGCTTTCACAGACCTGTTTTTGTTAAAATACGTATTTTTGCAGTAGAAAAAAACATCAAATATCAATAAAAAAAAAATCACCGTCAAAGTTTGTGAATATTGAATATAGTGTAGATCTCGATGTTCTCGTTAAAAGTTCTTATAGGTAAAATTAGATCCCATGACTACTTTTCTAAGTATTAAATGTTTAGTCTGTAAAAAAACTGTAAACTAAAAATATTTAGTTTACAATATTTCTTATTTTGTATTTATATTGTATTACCAAAAAATGTTATTTTATAGACTAAACATTTAATATTTAGAAAAGTAGTCATAGGATCTAATTTTAAGAACTTTTAACGAGAACTTCGAGATCTACACTATATCCAATATTCAAAAACTTTGAAGGTGATCTTTTTTCGACTGCAAAAATACGTATTTTAACAAAAACAGGTCTGTGAAAGCACGAATCACCCTGTAAACAACAGATATTTTATTTTCTCTATTAGGTATGTATTTTGACATAATATATATGGCAGTAACATCAAAAAATATTTAAGAGCAACTTTTTGGGGACCCTTTTTAAAAAAGTCGGTATTTTGAACTTCAACGCCCTGTATCTCAAAATCTAGCCATATGATAAGGTTGGGCCCATGGGAATATACAGAGTAATTCTATGAGCACTACAACATGAGTAATCAATATATACAACAGAACTAATTTGCGAGTAATGGACTGATTAACAACACCGTCCAGACAATCAAGAAACAGGAGAAGAAAGCATCAAAACAAGTCAAAACAAGTCAAAAGGAAAATTCAAGAAAATGTAGTTCATTGGGTTGTATTTGTTCATTAAGACAAATGACTGAGGTATTTAACAAAGTAGAGCTAATCTCTAAAAATTCTAACAAATTCAACCTATTGCCCTTATTACATGTATGTAAAAGTTTGATGTCGAATGCATCACTAGAATGATTTTCTAATAAAATATGATTAGCAAAGTTAGAAGGTGAGTTCTTATATTCCAAATCACTATATATTTTCTAATCTGTGTTCCAGAATGCGATAGTCAAGTCTTCTTCCACATTGACCAACATATACTGCATTACAATCAGAGCAGGATAATTTGTAAACTTCAGATTTGTGTAGCAAAGGTGTAAGATCTTTTGTATTAACTAAGCGGGAAATGTAGTTGTTTGTTTTAAAAGCAAAATTGATATTATATTCTGATTGTTTAAACATTTAAATTAATAATAACAATTAGGGGTCCCATTTTACAGCTGTCCACCCTTGAAATTCGAATTCATGAGATTAAAATTTATAAAATAAACTTTGGTGGAACCGATGACATCCATCGACCACGAACAACCTGTAAAACTATGTGGGGCTCGATTCTTGAATCTCAACCGAAGTTTGTCGAATTCGTAATTTCTCATTTTTAATGTCGGTCTATTTGTACGGGACATATTCTTCAGTGCGAATCGATATTCGAAATTCAATCGACAACACCGTATTATTCTGACACGAAATACCATAAACAAGATTCTGTTTACGTCAAGTGTCACATTTATTTGCAGATGCCCGTGTTCGCTCTTTCATATAAGATGTAACCATTTCGATTAACTGGTGGGTAACAGCTTTTATTAATCTGATTCTTTTTAAAATTATAATCACTGTTGTGAAACGCCTTTATATAGTTTATAATTTGTCTGGGAGCATTATCTTCCAAGTTCTCTATTGCCACTCCTAATGCTGTTAAAACTTTTTTATGTTATATCTGTGTTTATGACAGACACATGACAGAATGAGAATAAAATTAGACAATTCATTATGTCGGACGGTTTCACCCATTCAATGCAATCTCGAACAACAATTGTCGAATTTATCTCGAATTCAACTTCCAAGAATCGCCTTTATACAAAACTATTGACATAAGTCGAAAGTCAACACTTTTTATTTCGTATATTTTTGTAATATTTAGATCCTGATTAACTGTTATTGGATGAATGGAAAAACCATCCTTGTACGCTCTCCTTCAACCTCTAAAACCAGAATTCACTATGTTTCCTGCACACTATTTAACAGTTATACTACAAGCACCCAATGGCTTTATTCAGAATCATTTAATCTTAGACAAATAGAAAAAATCCCACCAAAAACATTGTGTAAAAAACTAGCCATTTCTCCATGGAACTGCTTGTTTATCTCTAAAAAGTAATGAAATCAATGTAGGCTTATTGTTTTATTTTATTAGATTTCATTATTTGACACAATTTTTTTCTTTTTGGGATTAGTTTTTTTTATTATTACAAATCTTTCTTTTCTTTCTTTTCCGGTTCTGATTCTTGTATAGTAGGAACAGTTTTTCGTATTGCCCATTCAAGTTCATTATTTATTCTTTTACACGGTCTAAACGTTTTAATTTCTGAAAGATCGGAGAGGTATCGGAAAAACAAATCAGACAGCGCCACCTAGCTTCGTGTTATGGTATCACCGCCACTCTCAGTCCAATGCATTATATTTTGACCAAAATTTTAACGAAATCAATATTTTAGTGTAATTTGTTTATTAAATTTGTGTAATTTTATAGTAGAAAACAAACGATTCTTTTATTATCAACAGTAGAAGGGGACTTTACCATATATCTACTTCAGATCTTCAATTTTTGACATCTAATGAAGCGGCCCACCAAGTTGAATACTTTTTGTAAAGGCGGTATGTAGATCTCTAATAGTTTGGTTGGGCTCTTCTAATCAGGGTCACCAGGTCCTCCCAATTTTCGATTATCCTAGTTTTTATAGTTTTCCGTTTGTGGCCATTAAATCTCTATACCAAATTTCAGCTCTCTGAGTTTATGGAAAGTACTAGTTCTATTCTGATGATCATAATCTTTCTTACCTTCGGAACTAAATGACCTACAGACTTGAAATTTTGGATTTTAAATATGTGATTATAGCTGACTGGATGACAAAAATTTCTGCGTACTGATTATATCCAGAGGTTCTCAAATCGGGCCTTAAGAATGGTAAAGGATGTAACAGTATCTGTTAATATTTTAAGCACCTGGTATCCTAAATATGTAGGTAATTAAATTAGTACCGTGAGCTCCATCTTTCCGAAAGAATTCTTAATAATAAAATAATGAATATGGTCTCTATAATTGGAAGTTCAAAGTAGCTACGCTACGAGGTGTGCTAATGAGTTGCCATTATGGGGTTCAAGGGTTTTAATTACCTCCAGTCTCATTTATTCGATTGGTTTGCTGTAATATACAAGTAGGTTTTTTTCCAATTTTATAATTTCTTCTTGTTAAAATATTTATAAAATATCGAAAGTTATATTATATTTTATTATATCAGATGAGAATTTCAACATATTTCTTTATTATTCGAAGAATCTTTTTATGGTAATTTAAAAGTATTAATGATAATTTTTATAACGAAAAAAACATAAAATGGCTAGTGAAAGTACCTTTCTGGAATTTTAATTAATCTCTTAAACTCGAACATTTTTAACTGGATCATCTCTACATTTTGGGCATTAATTAAACCTGAACATATTAACTTGATCATCTCTATGAATTGATAGACATTTTGAACCACCTAGACAGTGCCGTAGCAATCCCAAGATACGGCGAAGGATCTCCCGTCAACTAATAAAAGATAAGTTTTATTGGTATACCAAGTTTACTGTTCACGTATTTTTTTTTCTCTCAATTTATATTTATCTATATCAATACAACTATATTAGAATAATTATTAGAATAAATCGTTTTATTTTGTTTTGTAATAAATCGTTTTATATCGTTATATTTTGTTTTAGTTTGTTAGCGGATTATTTTTTTTGTAACTTATTATCAACTTAATTCATATTAGCATCAAGGAAATCTATTTATCTTTTATCGGTTGGTACATTTTCATCTCAATTTTTTGTTCTTAGACACTTTTTCTGGCGTCTTTCTGTCATGTTATGAAACTTATTTAAAAAACTCAATTTAAAACAACTTTCCTTAGTAGTATCTTAAAAATAAAAAGATTTCGGTGGCGCCCTTATTATTTTTTAGAGAACCAAATATTATATCATAGTCAGAGCTAATGAACTAATTACCCCTAGCCGAGGTATTTAACTATCATAATTTTTGCCGTGATAAACATTTATAAATTTTAATTATTGAAATATCTAATTAAAGACGCAATTAAGATTAATACTTAGTTGTTTTATTGTAAATTACATTTTTTTTGGTACATTGTTATTTATTAAAAGTTAACTAAATATTTTTATTAATTTAGGGGAGAGTTTGGTAAAACAGGTTGGTCTGGAAAAACGGGATACCCTGCTTTATTTCAAGACGAGTAGTGCGATCTATCGGATATGACCGTAACTGATAACTCTTGGTACCACTGATGGCCAGCAAGTCATCTACCAACTCTAGTTTCACTCTAGACGGCGTAAGAGGTGAATGTGTCAAATTGTGAGGTTATACTAAAATATTTAGTGTGCTTTCAAACGGTGATTTTTTACTCTACAGTAAAAATTAATTGAAGGTAAGTAGATTTAGGGGATACTGTGTTTGTTTACTATAGTTATGCAAAATAGGTTTTAGGAATTTGCTTTGTTTTTTATTAAAATATAGTCACATGTTTTAGCAATCCACAGTTGGGTAAAACCGGTTACTGTGTGGTTGGGTAAAACGGGAGGTATCCCGGGAGGTATCCCGTTTTACCCAACTACATCGTCAATGTCTTTTTCAGGCTAGAATTCCAATGGGAAAGTATAACAGAAAAACGCAAAGGCAGTCTTGGGATGAGAACAGTATGCGTCAGGCTGTTGAGGACGTACTGGAGGGAAGAATGGGGTATCTTAAAGCTTCTAAAGAACATGGGGTTCCTCGTACAACCATTGAAGCAAGGGTGAAGAAAATTAAACAGGGTGCTCTTAACAGAGAGGATTCATCAAAAAAAGGACTAGGACGACTTAAACCTGTTTTTAGTCCTGCTCAGGAAAAGGAATTAGTGGAGTATATTTTGTGTATGGAATCACGCCTGTTTGGTTTAACTCTAGATGCATTAAGAAGTTTGGCATTTGAATTAGCAGAACGCAACGGCTTGCCTAATACATTTAATAAGAGCAAGAAAACGGCTGGTAAAGCATGGCTGTATGCCTTTCTCAATCGGAATCCGAATATTAAACTTCGATCTCCTGAGCCAACCTCACTAGCTAGGGCAATGGGTTTCAATAGGCCTTGCGTAAACAAATTCTTCTCGCTGATTACTGAAACGATGGAGAAACACAAAATACCCCCTGAGCGCATTTATAACGTCGATGAGACAGGGATTATGACAGTACCAAAAAAACGGTCTAAATGTTTATCATTGCGTGGAAAGCGACAAGTTGGCTGCTTGTCTTCGGCTGAACGTGGAGTTCTGGTTACAGTGGAGATCTGCATGAGTGCTAGTGGTGCATTCATGCCACCATTGTTCGTTTTCCCAAGAGCTAGGGCAAAGCCAGAACTGTTGGATGATGCTCCTCCTGGTAGTATAGCTCATTACCATCCATCAGGGTGGATGCAAACGGAAATATTTTTGAGTTGGTTCGAAAAATTCATTGCTTTTTCCAACCCTTCTAAAGAAAATCCCTAGACGTAAGTTTTATGTCACCACTCAGCACGTATTACAGTTCAGAGGTCCAAAGATGGATGCAAGAACATCCAGGCAGGCCTATTACTATTTCTCAAATAGGCAAACTTTTTGGAAATGCTTTTATGAAAGCCGCTAGCGTCCAAACCGCAGTTAGCGGATTTAGAAAAACGGGGATACATCCACTAAATCCAGAGATCTTCCCAGACTGGATGTTTGAACCGGCCGAGACTACAAATAGGCCCACTCAAGGTGAAATAAATGATAACCAGTTTCCAGAACCTAGAAACTCTCCACCTAGAACACCACCAAGGACACCACTAAGAACACCACCGAGGACATCACCAAGAAGTTTACCGAGATCACCACTGAGAACACCACCAAGCACAAGACCGATTCCTACAGAGCAGTTTTATGCAAATTCGACTCCTTCATGTTCCCATACCACCCAGAATTTCGTTATAACGCCACAACAGATTGTTCCAGTTCCTCATTGTGAACGAAAATTAAATCTTAATGACAGAAGAAGGGGTAAAACTGCAGTTCTAACATCTACACCATATAAAAAGGAACTAGAGGATTCAATTTCTAAGAGACTTCCTGTAAAGAAACGAAAGTTAAACTTAGGAGATACTGAAAAAACAGCCCATATAGCTAAACTGAATAAAAAAAGCAAAATAAATGACAATGAGATTCATTTAAAGATTAATAAAAATGATTGTTGATGTTGTCATCTTAGGGTACTCAAATAGTAAACAAAGGACCCTATAGTTAAGACAAATTAAAGAAAACAAATTAAAAGTTTGTGAAATATATGCTGTTGGAGAATATAAAATAAACAAAAACAGAGATATGCGACAAATTAAAAAAAAGTGTTTTTCTTCAAGCGGTCAATAAATGCATCTTTATGTGCATGTGTATACGTAGTAAAAGTACGTCTTTATTGATTACTGGGAGATAAAGTCTTTAAAAGACCATGGGAGATTAAGCAAATTATGGGCGGAGCCTATGACGTCATAAAGTAAGGTTCATTTAAAATTTCTTAAATAATAACACCGATTTATTGATCAATATTTATACAGAATATTTAATTAATATTTGTCAATTATCCAAATTAAAAAAATATATATTAAACAACAGTTACGTCATTGTTATTGTTAATGAATATTATTTTCCGATACGCGAATACCAACTACTTTGAAAACTGTCAAAAAAAAGTAAGATGGCGACAACTATTTCAGTGAGAACTAAAGTTTGTTGTTTAAGGTAGGTAAAATATATTTGTTTAATTTTTATTTATTTTACACGATTGAAGAAAAAAATAGTATATATTACACGGAGTAGAACGTTCTTTTTGTGTTTCGTCCTGATTGCAGCCTCAGCTTCGCTTCGGCTGCAAACTAAGGACTCAACACAAAAAGAGTCACTTCTACTCCTAGTGATATAATCTACTATTATTAATTTCAACATTTTTTTTAACAAATAAATACGGTTTAAAAGAAAGTATAGGTAATAAATATGGTATACTTACAAGGAATGCATCTTTGGTTTTGATTTTTTTCTAAACTACTCTTTTTGGTACCATGTCTACAGGAATGAGTTTCTACCTTAATGGCAATCTGCAACAAAAAACAACTAATTTGGAAAAAGTAGTTTAAATTTAACTTTTTGACTTTTTTATTTACATCATTGTATAGCTTTATAAAAAAGCAAAATGGTTTCGTAAAAAGTAAGTTTATTTATGCTTTAATAGTATTATATATATAATTCATAAACCATAAGTCACTTCTTGATCTAATTAAAAAAAAACAATTAGATATTAATTAATTAAAAAAAATTGTAACTTCTGTGCAGTGAAATTAAATTTTGAAAAGTAAATATTATATTATGGCTAATTCTTTGATAATATCTGTTTTCTTCTTCTTTACTTCAGGTTTTAGGCACTTTGCCTGTTAGGGTACCCATCTTTTTTTCGGCCTTCCACTATCTCTTCTTCCATGGCATTGATAAAGTCTGATTTTGGCTGGTATCCTCTTCTCGTGCATCCGCTCTACGTGTTCCTTCCACTTACTTTTATTTTCTGGTTTATATCAAAGATGTTTAATTCTGTTCTTATATCTATGTTTCTTATTCTGTCTAATTTTGTGCAAATTTTCATTTTTCTTAAAAATTTCATTTCTTGTGCTTGTATTCTACTTTCTTCTTTTTTCGTTGTTGTCCATGTTTCACTACAATGTAAAAGGGTTGGTACAGTTACCGTTTTGTAAAATTATAGCCGTGTTTCTTCTACGTCATTGCTTCGATCATATGAAAGCATCCAATAGAATAGATTGATTTCCTATGCGGGCGTTAAAGTCTACTTGGTCAGTTTTGTTGTATTTGTCCATTAAAGGCTGTAGTTGTTTGTAGAAGATTTTGGACTAAGCTTTTCCATCCTCTGGTGCGTTTATGGCAATCAATGTTACGTTTCCTCTTGCACATTTTATTCTTGCTGTGATAATGAGCTCGTTAATACACACGCCTCCAAAATTCTTGCCCCCCCTGGTATATTCTTAAAACGTTAACTATAGAACGAAAAAAATGCTAATAAAATCTGTATTGCCTTATCAAAATGTAAAAAAAATTGATAGCAAAAAGTTGTTTTTGTCAGAAAATAAACGGTTATCTTTACAAGAATACAGTTTTAAATTTTGGTCGAAAGAGAACGTTTCAGTGAATTTTATACAAAATGCCAGGAAATCCGATTAGTGAGTTTAACAGAGCAAGAATAGTGGCTTTACACCAAGAAGGTTTGTCAGCCCACCGAATTTCGGACCGTCTTAATATCCCCAGGACGTCAGTGCGGCGCATAATAACTTTATTTCAAGAAACTGGTGGCGTTGGCAGAAGACGAGGAACCGGCCGTCCTAGAGTAACTACACAAAGAGAAGACCGATATGTTACTGGTTATGTTCAGAGGAATAGGAGAATATAGGTACCAGCTGTCCGAAGTCACTTTTTACTTACGTACCGTAGACGAATTTCGACAAGCACAATACGAAGGCGATTACATTCTGACAAGTTGAGAGTGTCCATGCTTTTACCCCGACATAAAGCTGCACGACTTCAATGGGAGCAGAATCATAGAAATTGGCTTTTGCAAGAATAGAGAAATGTCCTTTTCTCCAATGAGACAAGATTTGGACTGGAAAGTTACAGCCGCCGGGAAATGGTATGGAGGAGTCCAGGTAGACTGGAAAGATTAATTTTTGCCAGAGAAATTGTTCCCTACCAAGGGGGGACAGTCATGTTTTGGGGGGGTATAATATACGGGCGCCGTACTCCACTTGTTATTATCGAGCGGAGCATGACAGGTGCCATATACGCCGAAAACATTATCGAACCAATTATACAACCCTTGCGCACCGAATTTGGTGAAAATTTTAATTTTCAAGATGATAATGCCAGGCCTCACCGTACCCAGAGAGTACGAAATATGCTTCGACAAGGAAATATTGAACGATTGTACTGGCCTGTGAACTCTCCAGATTTGAATCCGATCGAACATGTTTGGGATCATATTGCTAGGGCAATTCAAGATAGAGAAAATCCTCCTGTAACCCTTCAGGAATTAATTATAGCCGCTCAAGAGGAATGGGCCAACATGGATCAATATTATATTGATAACCTTATTCGAAGCATGCCAAGACGTGTTGGTCAACTTATAGAGCAAAGGGGTGATCATACTGATTATTAAAGACCTTTTATGTTAAAAGCTTTATTTTTTTATTTAAAAATTGAAATAGATGTTTCTATGTTTTTGGATATTTTTTTTTTTTTTTAACAAAACTTATTAAGCAAAATAAAAAAATTTAGGGCTACAAAATGTTAATAGTGAAGCACCGAATTAAATCTACTACATTTTGAAACTTTAGTTATATTAGATTTTTAAATAAGGACAATACTTGATGTTGATACGTAGTTAAGGCTAGACCAAGCAAGGAAGTAATAAGACATAACAATATTAAAGCCTAGCAACAAACAAATAAAATGTAACTTCAATATGTCAATCTGACGATGCTAGTTATTAGCGAAACAGCTGTAATTGCATTTTAAAACGATTTTTCGAATAAATAGTGGAAGTTTGGTTCAGAACCGTTCAGTTGGAGGTGTGAGTATATTCATAATTTTTATATTTTTTGTGTCTGTTTTATTTCATAAATATAAAGTTCCACACTGTATAAACAAATAGTTTGAAGACAATATGGACTACCTTTTAAAAAGTGTACATTTGTACACGTCATTTTAGTTTTTAAATATTTTACAATTTGTCATAATGTAGGTATATAATAAGTATTTATTTAACTAAGAGATTAGAACAGAAATATTTCGTTTACAGGATATTTCATTAACAACTGTCATTACTTGTTGGTTTATTTAATAGTTTTTCTGATACTGTAACAAGAAAACTACTATTTTAACCGTTATTTTTTAAATGTTTGCCAAATTATTAATATTTCTCTGTAGGGTTTAATAAGAAAGATATGATTTTAATATTGGAAACGAAGATGTAACCATGGAAACATTTCCAGTCTTTTACCAAACATTTTTTTGTACATTTAGTTTTTTTATTGTTTAAACAGATTATTATAAAAAATAATCTAAATATTTTCTTTTTTTAGTTTTGTAGCATCTCTTTTCATCTCAGTTAGATATTATCAATTAGTTAGGTAACACAACTTATGTAATATATTGCTAGTCAAAAATACAATAATTATTTTTTAATTTATTTTCTATATTTAAGGGATAAATCTCACTGTTTTAAGTCAAGGCTTTGTTATATTATAAAAATATTTTAGGAAATTGAAAATTCATTTGAGCTGAACTTAAAATTATAATAGATATTTTTTTATATTATATTAATGTAGTTATCCATGGCAAAAATTAAGAAATTCTTGTAATATTTATATTTAAATATAATATCAGTTGAATTTGCATAAGGAATTTTTTAAATTATATTTAACCACATAAATGTCACAATTTTTTTTTAATTTTCTCACAATACCTACACTTTAACAAACTTAAATTTTGGTACTCAATTACTGAACTCAATTAAATAACTGAAATTCCAAGCGATAATCTTTGATTCATTGACCAAACCGAGTTAGTTTAGAGCTGTTTCAAAAATTGAAGCTAGCTTTATTTTCACTTTTAGCGTATTGATTATAGGCACAATAAAATGCAGATATTCTAAATTAAATTTCATCAATTTTTTACATATTTCTTTCGAAAGGTTTTTTTATACTTAACACTAGCCATAAAACACATAAAACATTCTTGATAGTTCTTTTTATGTTCCTAAAATATTAATATTAATCTAAATTTTTTCATTTACGAAAACAAAACTAATAGATCACGTTTATTTTTTGTTTTTGAACTTTTATTACGTTTTTTATCTAAACATTATGTTGCATTGAATGTTAGATTATCCACAGTAGGTTATTTTCTGCAGATAAAAGTTTTTTGTGACCCTATTATATCTAAATTGTTTATTTTACTATTTTATTATAATTTAGTTTACATTATATGTTATATGTTCTTTATACAGTGCTTTTCAGATAAAAGTATCCACCTTTAATCACTTTTGTAATACTGGTATTTAGGAAAAATCCAAAAACACGTGAATTTATGTTGGAAGGGGTAAGCATTATGGCTTATTTAATCTTACTGGAAAAGCCACCCCCTCACCCCTAGCAGCATCCCTTTTTTTAAATTACTTCTCATATTTTTTATGTGAAATTTGGATACTCCTGTATAATGTATAATACTTGTAGGTTATAGTGGTTAGTTTATGAGATAAACAATTTTTCTTTTAATAGCACAAATTTTACTTATTTTTTACTGTCTCCTTATTTGCCTGTAATAAAATGGGTTGTACAACAGTTCAAACTCTTTAATCTTTTTAACTGTGCTATTTATTATGAAGTTAGAATAAGTGTTCAAAATGAGTACCATTCACTTCCATACAATGGTATAATCTATTTTGAAATGCCCCTCTGACATTGCTTAATACGGCTGGATTTAATTGTCGACATTCATTTTCTATCCTCTCTCGTCCAGAGATTCTGGTTGGGTAGCATTAATTTTTGTTTTTAAATACCCCCATAAATAGAAGTCTAGGTGTGTTAAATCCGGTGACCTACGTCGCCACTCCATCATCTGCCCTCTTCTATCTATCCAACGAGCGGGGAATGTTTCGTTTAAAAATTGTCGGACAGGCATAGCTTAGTGTGGGGGAGCTCCGTTTTGTTGTAATACCAGTAAATCTTCGGAAAGGTATCATCATTTTCTATTTTTGTTGTAATACGTGGGTCAACCCTTTCCCTGACTAATTCAAGATATGAATCACCATTTAAATTCCCGTTGATGAAGAAAGGTCCGATAATGTAGTTACCTAAGATACCACACCAAACGTTTAACTTTTGGGAATGTTGTGTAAGGAATTCACGCTTTTAGCCCAATGTCTAAAATTATGCCTATTTACTAAGCCATTTAATGAAAATGAGCATTCATCAGAAAAGCAAATATTGTTTAACAATTGTAGATTGTTATTGATAAATTTAGTCATTGATTCGCAAAACTCTAGACAACGTTCAAAATTATCTTCATTCAACTCGTGCACCAACTTAACTTTGTATGGGTGGTACTTGAATTTATGTAGAACTCGGAAAACTGTAGAAAATGAAACACCGATCGCTCTAATTATTGATGACAACGATTGGGGTTGTTGAGTCTCTAAGCTGACTTGCCCTAAAATTGCTACTTGGATTGCTTCGTTATTTACGAGTCCCTCTGACTTATGCACTTTATTGCAAACAGACCCTATTGTGGTAAATTTCTTCTTCAGTTGAATTACAAACTTATGAGTTGCATGTCTTCTTTCATGTAATTCGTTAAATATTCTAACAGCAGCTCTTGCACAATTATTATTTTGGTAGTATAAACCAACAATTCCAATTCTTTCTTGCAAAGAGTAAACCATTTCAGCGAAACAAAATAAATAATGTATCAAAGTAAACTATCAATAGTGACTACAAATTCTAGTTGACAATGTGAAACGTTAATAAAACGTAGAGTTTTTTGTTGTTTGGATTTTTGAAATAGAATAAATAGCACAGTTAAAAAGATTAAAGAGTTTGAACTGTTGTACAACCCATTTTTTACAGGCAAATAAGACGAAAGAAAAAATAAGTAAAATTTGTGCTATTAAAAGAAAAATTATTTATCTCATAAACTAACCACTTTAACCTACAAGTATTATACATTTTTGCAATCAGCTCAAAGAGGAGTATGCAAATTTTACATAAAAAATATGAGAAGTAATTTAAAAAAAGGGATGCTGCTAGGAGTGAGGGGGTAGCTTTTCCAGTAAGTTTAAATAAGCCATAATGCTTGCCCCTTCCAACATAAATTGACGTGTTTTTGGATTTTTCCTAAATACCAGAATTACAAGTTATTAAAGGTGGATACTTTTATCTGAAAAGCACTGTATATACTTCAATTTTCTTTTCTTCTATTTATTTTATTTAACTATTTTTATTTCAAATTTAACATAAATCTCAAAGTTTATGGTAATTTAAATAATAGGGTAGACCGGGGTCGAAAGTAACAGAGGGCGAAAGTAACACTACGATTTTTTTTCAATACGCTAGGTGGAGCTGCGAGTACATTAGCTGTTTTAGAAGAGAATAGCATCTTCCTCTATGCTTCAGTTCATTTGCGACAAGGACGATAGTTGTTAGAGTGCTAGGGTCAAAGTTTGATTTCGGTATCGCCATCTACCTATTTTATAATGTGTATCGTACGTACTGACAATTGGTAATTTTTGTGCGGTAACATCATGAAAATGTTGAAATATGTTAGTAGGCATGGTCGGGGTCGATTGTAACGAGAATGTTACTTAGCTGAAATCAACAATGAAAATATATAATAATAATAATATATAATAACAATGAAAATAATGTAATATCAGGCGCACCAACAGAAATAGCAAAGGAATCTTCATCATCGGTT
The DNA here is from genome assembly GCA_035357415.1 of Ophraella communa. Lineage (NCBI taxonomy): Eukaryota > Metazoa > Arthropoda > Insecta > Coleoptera > Chrysomelidae > Ophraella > Ophraella communa. Next base: position 30,768,599 of record CM068981.1, read on the forward strand.
GCTAGGTTGACCTTAGCTGAAAAAACTGAATCTAAATCCTCAACATCTTGTTCAGCTGAAACCAACAAGCAAACGGAAACTGAATGTGTACCTTCAACATCTTTTAACTTAAAGAGTTTACTCCAGAAACAGAGAAAAGAAGAAAAGGAAGTCTGTAATATATACAGACACATCTGAAAAGGAGCAGATTACATTGGAATATGAAGAGAAGAAGAAAAAGAGTATGTAGAGAAATTTTCCAAAGATAAACCAAGAAAACGAAGATTTAAACAGATAACTCAAAAAGCAAAATACAAACTGAGGAATATATTTGTCACAATTGTGATGATTCGGATTGATTTAAGTATATTTATTATTTAATTATGTGTTACAATAGACCCCATGTAGTGTGTTACAATCGCTGCGCGGTTGGGAGCGGTTGTAACACTTTGCACCATTGTGCTTTTTTGAAATTTTGTTTTTTTACGTTTTAATGTTTAATATATGTGCATACTTACTGCACAAAAAGTTTTTCGTTTGTTACAATACCCTATTCTTAATTGAATGTGAAACTCAACTTGTTACTTTCGACCCCGGTCTACCCTATATCTTTACTGTTTACCCTTTAGGTAAATTTGTTAAATTGTTATAGTACATTACGCACCGTATAGGATAAGAACCCAATTACCCACGAGCGAAAATAATAATAAATGGCGAGTGGACTTAATTGTCTTTATTTACGAGGTGCGTACTATACTTTTCCTACAATTTATAGATATAATCTAATATCTTTGTTTAAGATTATGAGTTTGGATAATACTCATTGAGTACCTGCTGAGTTAAAACTTAATCAAATTATTTAAAAATTGGTAACGTTATTTCCACAAATTATTTTGTTAGGGTTAATTTCTGTTAAAATTATATAGATTACAGTTATTTACAATATTGAATGACATTATAATTAAAACAAGTAGTTGTTGATTTCCGGATATTAACTAGATTCATTATTAACCCACAAACTGTTGAACAATAAATTTAGTATAACTGTGATTTTTATTTCCATTTTACAGAGAATTTTTGAAGAAAATTCATTAATTTTGTTTTTTGGACTAATAAATATAGTTATTTATTAGAGTAAATGTTACATATTTCATTATTTTTTGAAATTTCTGTAGAAGTGGTTGCTATTAATTTCAATAATATACTTATTCTAAAGCTGCCAATACCTACCCACTGTCAAATAAGTAATGATTAGTTTAAAATGGAGGGATTATAAAAAAACTATTTCTATTTTTTTATTCAAATCAAATTTGAATAAAATAAATAATAAATTTTCTTTATAAATTAAGTTCAATGAGATCACCTTTTAATATGACTCTTTCAAAACGTTTTATAAGATAATTTCTATTGATTCTTAATTATAATGATTATTTCCTTTTTTATTATGTCCAAAGATTGATGAAATACACTTCTTTTTAAAATATATATTTATTAATTTTTTGGATGTGGATCAATTTTATAAAACACCCTATGGAGATCCCGAAATCCAATCTTATCGGAACAAATTTAGTCAATCCAATTTACAATGATTTGAAATGACAGACACAGATCGAAAATCGATTAGTACAACTCAAACATTTTAACTACAATTGAACCATTCATCTCTTTACATTGGCATATGATATGGGTATTGTCTAATAAATATTAATTAAAATTAATGGCTTGTCTATTAACCTTGGCAGTATTCGTCGCAGCAGTTTCTAAATACAGAAAACAAGAAATTATTTCAAACTAGCCGCTTTTAAAATAAATATTTAAATGCTGACAAATAATTAGTTTAATACGACGATAACACAAAACTAGATTTTTTTAAGAGGGGCGTCTAAAATGTGACAGCTGAAAACTGGTGGCAAGCCTGAATTTGTACCCAAAATTTCTATAATTTTGTAAACAACAAATCTAAAGAACCCCTTTAAATTACGTATTCAAATTTTAATAGGATATAGTTTAGAATTTTCTCTAGGAGATAAAGTTTTTTAGTTGAATTTTATATTGTAATAAAAGAGATATTGGCGTTTAAGTGATGGTATGTTTTGAAAAAGTTTGATCACAAATCTTAACGTCAGAAGCTTAACTCCTAAATAAAGCAAAGAGAATGCGACTAGCAAAATATGAAGTTAAAAAAAGGTATATTTTTTGAGATATGTTGCAAAATTTGAACATTGCACCAAACTGTCAATTTATTTCAACAGTTTTGGTAGCGCTTTTTTCCGAGACGTATGTCTATTCTAATTCTCTAAACGCAAACTTCACTTGACACTTAATATAACCTAACCTTATATTTTTCGTTTATAACGTCGAAATATATTAATTTTAGTGTTTTGCTTATAAATATATAATTGTCTATATTTATAATTTACCAGAAGTAAAAAAAAAATTTTTGAAGTATATTTTCACAATTTGCGTTGGTTTTTACATAACATTTACATAGCATTATCCAACTGTGATATGTGCAAGGTGTTTTGTTGGAATTTGGTGTTATGAACAGTTGTTATTTCCTAAATTACTTTTTACTTAAACACAGTTGTCTTATTTTAGTCGAATTGGTAACAATGTGAGTTATTATCTTAATCTTTATTTTTTATATAACATAAACCCAATGTCTAAGGGATTTACATTTATAAATTAAAACCACATATGTATTAACAGCTAAGTGTTAAAAGTGTTTTTCTAAATAGGCATGATAATATACTGCCTATATTGTTTATACAATATGTTTCATTTGTTGAATATGTATAAATATAATAGCTTTCTCTTTAGATAATAATAAGTATTAAAAAATAAATATTTTTGTTACAACCCTTATTTATATATCGTTTACTTTATACCTACATATCTACTTTCATAGAGTTCGTTGATTATTATTATATACGTCACGTCATATATATTTTATATTTGTCAACTTGCGTTGTAAAAAACATAATTAAATATTTCATAATAAATAGGTGATTTATATCAGTGGAAGACATAGACACACATGTTAAGCTTTGCCACAAATGCCAAGAAAATCGGCCTAATACTTCTGATTTACCAATTTTCTCGTGGTCAATGCCAGACGAAGCCTGGGAAAGGATTCACATTGACTTTGCTGGACCATTCCAAGGTTTTTATTGGCTTGTTTTGTCAGATGCGTTTTCTAAATGGATAGAGATTAAACCGATGACCAAAATTACTACTTCTAAACTTTGCGACGAACTGTACAATCTTTACTACATTTGGCGTTCCTTAATTTTTAGTATCTGACAATGGTCCACAATTCATATCCCAGAGTTTCCAGGAGTACTGCAAAGGTAAAGGCATTAATCACATCACGTCTTCGCCTTATCATCCTCGTACAAATGGGTTAGCAGAAAGGCTCGTGAGAACTTTTAAGACCAGAATGTCATCAAGCACAGAATGCCTCAAAAAACGATTAGAACATTTTCTTTTTGCTTATCGCATCACGCCTCATAGCACCACGGGTAAGACCCCGGGTGAACTAATGTTTGGGAGGTGGCTACATTGCGAGCTTGACAATGTTCGACCAAGTACTAGGGGGTCATTACAATATAAGCAAATACAAGCGAATATTAACTCCGATAACCAGACACCAAACTATAAGCCAGGTGATGCTGTATATGTGCGAGCCAGGGATCAGTCACGATGGGAGCCAGCCACTGTATCTCGACGTACTCATCGGTATTCGTATGTGATAAATACTCCAGCCAGTGGCGAAAAGAGGTACCATGCAGATCACATGCGCCCTCGTCTAGAAAATCCTACTGAATGCCCCGCTAGAAGAACGTCAACCAGCTCAATACCCGTTACCTCCTCGACTCCACTACAAGAAGCTAGTAGGTTTCCCGTATCTTGCCAATCATCAGGAACTCAAGGGAAATCTGCGCTATAAAATTCTCCACTTAGCTCACCACAGACTATGGCGGACATGGGCTCAACTCCCATGGCACCGCGTCGGAGTAAACGCACCGTTAAACCACCCAGGCGCCTAATTGATGAGATAGAGAGTTGAATCTTAGAAGGCGGACGAATGTTACAACCCTTATTTATATATCGTTTACTTTATACCTACAGCTACTTTCTACTTTCTACTTTCATAGAGTTCGTTGATTATTATTATATACCTCACGTCATATATATTTTATATTTGTCATATTGATTAACTTGCGTTGTAAAAAACATAATTAAATATTTCATAATAAATAGGTGATTTATATCAATTTTTATATAAAATGGTGTTACAAATTTGGGTCAGATACTGGATATGTCTGTTATCTTTATTCATCCATGGCAATACCATCTTATTTTCTTTACTTTCACCATTAAAAGTTTGCCAGTAAATAATAGAACAGACAAACAGTTTCCATTCAGAACAATAAACAACTAAAAAGTGGAATTAACTTTCACTATTTATTTGTTAAATACTTTAAATGTAATGACAGCCGTTTCGCTATCGAAATAGCATCAACCTTTTAGTTGTTTATTGTTCTGAATAAGATGAACTTTCACATAGTAAGGGTTAGTACAATAAATTTCAAACAGTTTCCATATTCAAGTTAGAATGAATTTCATATTTATCCATATTGTGAACCCAGTACATATATTATGAATGAGAAAATGAAACATAAAAAAGAAAAACACAAAACATTTTTTTTTTATTCAATAAAATGCAGGTATTATTATTATTTTGGAATGTTTAAAATGAAATTAAACACTAAAATAAACATTTATAATTTAAAACAGTAGGCAGCAGCAAAATCCCAAGTAGCAATTTTGAAATATAAATATGTTATAAATAATATATTAAATAATCTATTTATAATTTATAAACTATATATAAAACATATAAAAGGTAACCACTTTCAGTATATTTATAACTTATTTTTAAAATATTTTAAAGATATAAATCAAATATAATTAATATAGTAAAAAACTTATTTATAATTTATAAAATATATAGTAAATAATTTTTATAGTCAAAAATATTTTTGCAAATATTGTATTTATATGTTATAAGATATATGTAAAACACATTAAAAGTTAATATTTATGATGTATTTATGTGTTATAAAAATGTTTTATATATTTGTTAAAAGTTACTGTTTTAAGTAAAATTATAACTTATTTATAGGATATTTTAATTATTAAAAAACATTTGATTTTTAATTATTTATTTTTTAAACAATTACAAAAAAATGGTTTTCTCCATAGTAGAACAGCTTTCTGCTTGGGCTGAAGATGAATCTCTCTCTATAGGCTTCAGCTGGCGTTTTCGTTTTCCGGATACCGACAGGAAATGGAAAGGTATCATAACTATTTGCATATAAATTTCAATGGTATGTTGAAGTCTACAAAAAGTAAAACATAAAACATCAGATATTTTATTATGTTTATGGTTGATGGAATTGTGTAGGTACTAAACTAATATTTGGGATATTAACTCAAGTTATTTAGGTATATGGATTCAAAAATAAGAGAAAAATCACTACAGTAACAATTTACTTATAGAACTAATCTTTTTTTCTATCTAAATAAAATAGGTATACTTAAAATGAAAACTTGGAAAAATATTAATATTTAACCTAACACCTAATTAACCTCTATAGAAAAACAACTAATAACAATATAATTTTCACTACATATACGTATATTCTTTGAGGCTAGATAATTAATATATTACCTTTAATAAAAAGCCATAAAATTGGTTCAAAACATTCAACAGGTGTATAAATTATAGGCACGCTTCATTCTAATACAATATTATTATTACTATTACACTTACCGATTTTATTGAAGTATTCGCCATCACGACAGAACGTTTTTCTCACAACACCATTCAACTTTTCAACAATTTAACCCAAACGGCAAACAGTTAGTAACAAACAAAACAACGATACAAAATACAAACGGCAAAGCAAAATGCTAAATGAAATGCTGCCAAAAATGGTGGATATCGAGGCCAAAACGAGGAGGATGAAAGCGTTCGTGCGACTTCGTGCATCATATCGGTTGAACGAAATATGCGACCAATACCGGAGCGGGAGAGCACTGACGTAAAATAAACTGAAATGAAATACGATACCGACTTACGTTATTCAAGTGTATGAAGATAAATAAAAGAGAAACAAATTTGGGTATGTCCAATTATTATGCAAAAGGAACAAAAATGTGGGAAAGCATTCCATTTGTCGAAATATGGCGCGAAAATATATTTTTTTTAAATTTCTATTCAAAATAAAAAAAAGAAATAAATTTATTTTGAAGAATTGAAAAAAACTAAAGTTTATTAAATAAATTTTGTTATTATGAGCATTTTCCTCCAAATTTCCCAAAAATCGGACTATAGTTGATTCATTTTCAAAAGTCCAACGATGTAAACATATTAGATTCCCGCTCGTTATATAAATATGTTATACATGTTATTTAAAAAATATATTTAATATGAAATGTACATATATTTTAAAGGAAAAGAATATACATATATTAAATATATAACATATATTTAATGAATAAAGTCATGAAATTGTTATGCAAATATGTTATACTATATTTAATAAATTTATATAATTAAAGTATAAAAGATATATTTTAAATAAAATTTAAATATGTTTTGAAGGAGAAAACCACATATGTATTTAATATATAAAAAATATATTAAATATATTCCTAGAGTATACATATATATAAAATATATATATAATATATAAATATATTATAAATTTTATAAATACATATTAAATATTTATTAATTAAAATTTAAAAAATATATTTAATATGAAATGTATATATATTCTGAAAGGGAAAGAATATATAGTAAATATATAACATATATATTATGAATAAAATCATGAAATTGTTATACAAATATCTTATATATTTAATAAATTTATCTAATGAAAATATAAAAAATATGTTTTATATGAAATTTAAATATGTTTGAAGGAGAAAAGCATATATGTATTTAATATATAAAATATATATTAAATATATTCCTAGAGTATACATATATATAAAAAATATATATAATGTATAAATATATTATAAATACATATTAAATATTTATTAATTAAAATTTAAAAAATATATTTAATATGAAATGTATATATATTTTGAAAGGGAAAGAATATATAGTAAATATATAACATATATATTATGAATAAAGTCATGAAATTGTTATACAAATATCTTATATATTTAATAAATTTATATAATGAAAGTATAAAAAATATGTTTCATATGAAATTTAAATATGTTTTGAAGGAGAAAAGCACATATGTATTTAATATATAAAATATATATTAAATATATTCCTAGAATATATATCTGACTACTCATTCAAAATTGGTTTAAAACATGTATAAAAGATATATAAATATTTTGTAAATATTATATAAATAACATATTCTTCAAAATAGATATTTAATATGTTCCATATATTTTTGAGATATATTCCCTTGCTACTTGGGATGGTTTCCATGTTGATTTATAATTTTACATGCATACTAGGTACCTACTATAAATTGAGTATAACCTGTTTGGGCTATTACTCCAGGTTCAAAATTAATCCTAGCTTTTAAAGTAGACAAAGGAAAAAATAACGCATTTACACTTCTCTGAGATGTCCTAATTACAGCCTTTTATATGAATCCAAAGACTACATATACTGTCCAGGTAATGCTTATTATTTACTTACAAAAAACAAATTTACAGGGGAATAGACACCAAAAAATGTCAATTTTACAAACAAATTACTATTATGTTACTACATAGGCTAATTTTATTAATAAGAAAAAGTTTCATATAACTAATATGCAAAATAGCTATATCAATACATATTTTAAAAATAAATTTAGATCTGCATCACTTAGTCATTATAGTTTAGAAGTAGTTTCCCCCAAGTAAAATGTACCTTAGCCATTTTTATGAAATTCCTTTCTTTAATTATCTATAAAAATATATGTACTTGATTTATTGTAAGTTGTAGGTAGGTAATAATAGTTTATTAAAATAAATTGTGACAGATAGTAAAACAATACCTTATTAGGATATCAATATCACAATGTTTATTACTTTGAAAAACTGAAAGTGCTTTTAAATATAAATAAAATATGGTACCTTAATAAATAGGTATTGCTCAGAGAAATAAACCAGTTAAAAAATTAAAGTTACAATCCTATTGGATACATTTTAATTTCAATTGATTCCACAGTCTGGGGTTTGACAGTTTTGGAATATAATTAATAAAGTCATAATTTAATAATACAATTAATTTTATTAAGATATACCCAAGAGTAGTTAGCTAATTGTTGATAGTCAGCTTATCCCACTTCTTCAGTTATCTTGAAAACTGGTGCACAAAGTATATTTCTATAGATACTAGATTGAATAGTTATCATCGTAGGTTATTGAAAACATGGAAATATTTTTTTCTTGCGCCACATTCTTAAAATAAAAATAAACTAAAGCTTTATTGTAGGGTGTACTTTACTTTGTACCCAATTTTTCATTACATCATGGATTTGGGTGGTAATTTACGTAGATATGTCCAATACTCTTTAAAGAATAAATGATATTTATTTATTTAGGTTGTAAATAATTAGCAAAGTACCTACTTAAAGTCATATTGAAGTCTTAAATAAAAAATTCATTGACCATTTCACTTTATCTCAATTTTAGACGATTGAAGAGCTTATTATTCTTGAGTTCTTTTGTGGAAAATAATAGTAAATGTTATTGTATGTATTTAATTATTTTCATTTTCATATCTATAAAACTATATACATACTGAAATTGTATAAAATTTTAAAATTAAATTTATTGTACTAACCCTTATTGTAATTATAATATGTAATTTACAACATAATTTTTTCAAATAAACTTGGAAGTTAAGTTTAAACGAAGAGTTTTTTATTATTCTTAAAATTTTAAAACATATTGTCTTTGTGAAATATAATATATTTACCGTAATGTTTTTACTATAATTAGGTAAAATTTTTAGTAGGTGTAATAAATATCGTATTTTTTAATTATTTGTTATTCAGAAAAAAAATTTTTATATAGGTATTGATATTTTAAACCCTTAAAAAATAAATTTGTTCATCTGCGCTCACGAAACACAACAAAGTACCAAAGTGGATACAAATAATAATTAATAAAAAATATACACAAGTGTTTTCATCTGTTTATGGTCTCAAGGTCAAATGTATGTGTATGTCGTGAAAATATTCAAAGAATTACTAAGCAAAATTCATATTTTCATCTCTGTCTTAGATAAAGAAAGTCAACAGGCTCTAAAATATTTGAATTTATAATAAAAATACTAATTTGAAACCTCTATCGCCATTTACCCCTCATTCTTGTAATTTAGAAATAACCAGAATGTTCACTAAATTCAGGCAGTCTTACCCTCTTAAGCATCAAATTTCGAAAACTTTACCCACCTTATTAAACAGTTGGTCGATCGTATTTTTCCAAAACTCAATCTGTCGCTTTGGCCAATTCCAATTATCCATAATGTTGGATTTATATAAAAATTTTGTAATTTTAAATTTTTATTACCAACAGCAAATGCAAAAAGAAGCAATCACATTGTTCAGAATATACAGAGGTTAGGTTAGGTTAGATTCTATGCTATTCGATGTGCCTAGGAAGGGCTCTGGACCTATAAATATTCCTTCAGCACCTTTACTGGCTAGAAGGTCCGCTTTTTCGCTCCTCTGAATGCCGGTATGCCCCAAAGTAAGGCTACTTTGTTATTTTCCCCTAGACATATTAGATCCTGAATGCATTTCCAAACTAACTTGGAGTCGATCCGATTTGATTCCAGTAATTTTACTGCTGTCTATAGAAATTATTGTTAAAGTTTTGTTTTTGCACTCACGCTGAAACATCTCCTGCAAAGCATCTCCATTACAAAAACCTCTGCTTTCCTTTACATACAGACATAGTTACAACCCAAGCTAATATAAAGCATGTTAATAAAAACTTCGGCAGTACATATTATACTAAAATTGGAACGATATAGAGAAGATTAGCATGGCCCCTGCGCAAAGGATGACACCCAAAATCGTGAAGCATTCCACATTTTTAGGCCTTTGCTTGCAGCTAAACTTTACCTCAGACTCTCGATCCAATCTTTCAATTTTAAAAATTCCAAAATTCGTCTATAGTGGTAAATATTTCTCAGAAATTTGTAAGGACAGAAAATGGCAGCTTTATTAATTACAATTGAAAATTGTCCTGTCCGGGACCCATACAGTGTTGGACTCGTCTCCAAGGGGATGCCTACCAACCAAACCCACCTCGAACCTCGCCGTTTCCCCCATCTCGGAATCCCTACCCTAGCATACTTCAGGACGGGCGACGGTCCCTCACACAATTTCCTTTTACTCCTGCCACTCGCAAACTCAACTACTTTCCCTTTCCATAACCATGCTCTCAACTACTCCGCTTACCTCCTCCCATTTTTCTTCCCCTTCCTGTTTACTCTCCAACTTCTTTAATACTTTCTCATTATTCCAACATATAAAAACGTGTCCCACATCATCCTCAACGTCACACCTTTCGCACATTCATGTATCTCTCTTCCCAATCTTATGGTAATACCCTACTCTTGACCCATATCCAGTGAGTACCTGAGACAAAAAGTAGTTTATCTCGCCAAACTTCTGGTCCATCCCATCTCTTCTACTACTACTCGCCCCCTTTAATGCCCCTACATACTTCTTCTCTCGTCGCCCCTTTCCACTGGTGCCTCTTTGCTCTAGCAATCAAGTTCAATATGTAGGACCTTGTCAGACCACACACCGTCCTGTATCCCTGCACCACCCTCAGCAAAATTCCTCTGTGTACCTGCAGTAAAGACTTAATCCTTATGTTAATATCCTCTCTTTGACCCAGCATACTCTGTTCAATCGTCCTACCAATAATTTCCCCGGTCGTTTCATCAATCTCCTCAGCCATCATGCCCGTATTCCTGCTGGAGGCACAGAAAGCAAGAGTACATTTTTATATATCTAAAAGAAAGTTTATTAAACGTTCAGGTTAACTAAAGAACTAGCTAGAGAGCGGAATCTTGCTAGTGTATTATCTCTTGAAGAAAATGTATTTTTTCCCAATGTATTGGTTAATAACAGGATAAGTTCGGGATAGTTGGTCCACTTTTTCAAAATTCCTTATATTTCATTCGCCTAAAAGATTCATGGCTCAGTAATTTTTTCAAACCTTCAGCACAACTTCCAAAACCATTTGGAAATATTTCGTATTGATTAATTCTCAACTTAATTTTTTGTCAATTGCTACCCGGGATCCGGAGGGATCCAGGGATAGATGGCCCACCACCCTTGGGATGTATGGACCACTGATTTTTCGATTGAAATTGAGTATAAAATTGGAAAGAGCGGTTTTAATGTACAGTCAAAGACAAATAAAACGCACAACTAGATTCAGGTGGGATTAGTTGCTGAACTCATGTTGCAACGCTGCGAATAGAATTGTGACCAGGTTTCTTTAGTTTAGAAAAGGTTTACTGTTATTTTGTTCTTAGGAAATCATAAGTGTTTATTAAATTTTTTATTAGTATCATTAATTATTCATAATACGACAATGTTCGTTAGTGCCCTATATAATCTAAGTTGTGGAAGAATATTTTATGTAGATGTAATGTAATAAGAATAAATACGTAATAGATATTTACTTTCAGTGAAAAACCTTTGACCAGTCGGTAGCTCTCGAAATTTGGGAAAGAGGGAGGAGGAAGAGGTTCAAATATCGTGACAGAATAATTTGTTTTGTGTTTTCACAATAAAGTAATTAAATATTTTTTTGTGAAGTAAGTAGTATGAAAAATGACGAAAAAGCATTTAAGAATCCGAGGTTCATGAAGACTAAATAAATGGGTAGTTATTATAAAAATATGCATATGCAAGTAAAAAGATATAGGTACCTACTTTCGTCTAATGGATTGAGATTTTAACAGTTTTGGATATACAAATGAACGTTCGAAATTATCTTTTTAAGCGGAGTTACTGGACATGAAAAAAAAGTAAGATCAATATGATATGATATGTTTAACTTTTTGAGATGGTCAGGTTCTAGAGATTTAATTTTACTTGTGTTCTAGGACTAATTGAAACTTGATGGAATTTCTTTTATACGACACGTAAAAAATAAATAGAAATAATTCTAAAAACCTGAGAATTTTGGGGCTTAATCAAATATTGTCAAATGAAACCTACGAAATTTATTTCATAAACTGCAAAAAAGAGGTTTTTTGATTGTAAAAATTAATGGTTAATACGTTCTGTCGTTTTGGTAAAAATTTTCACGTGAAAATTTTGGAATTACTTTTATTAGAATATCGGTTAAATACACAAAAAATGCCTCAACCGCACTTGACAAGCATGAAAAAAATGAAAAACACGAATTTAACTTTAAAAACAATAAAATTTTAACTAAAGATCCAAACTACAAAAAATTTACAATAATTAAAGAAATGATATATATTAAAAAATAACCAAACGCAGTAAACAATAAACAAAATGTCAATAACCAATATAACCAATAACCATATATAATATCGTAAAACTCATTGTATGAATCAAGTACCAACTAATGTAGATATAAATAATGTTATTTTAATTACAATTTAAAAGATTTTATTTATACATTAATTTTTTTTAAATTTTATTGTCTGTATTGCAAACATGTATTTTAATTTTAACTTTAATTTTATATTAAACTTTGAGAAAGTTCCCAATCATAGGAACGAAACGTTAGTACAACCTTCGTGGGACCAGCGAAAGCATATCACACACTGAATCCAATCGTCCTGACTTTTAGTTTCGTTGTAGTTCTCTCCACACGTCCCGCAATCATCTTCCTCGCACTCACTCTCTTTCTCATCATCATCGCAAATTTAATCAATGTCAATCTCTTCTGAATCAAAGGATGTCACATCGTCGGTCTTCTTTTGCCGGTTCTTTATTTTCAATGTTGATTTGCCTTTTTACTTATTTTCATTTCGTTTCAATTTATTTTCTTCCCTTTCTGCTTCTTTTCCTCCTTACTCTTGATTTTTAATTCTCGTTCTTTTTTTCTTTTTGAGGGAGATTATATTTTCTGAAGAGCTCAATACAATTGATACGGTTTGAGCTCTTCTCTTAACAGTCTGGAGTTTATTGACACAAGGGATGTATAATGTTTAATAACTTTGACGGAGTTTTTATGTCTATGGTGTCCTTGAGCTCATTTGTTTCTTCGACTGCTCGATCATTTTGAATATCGGGCCTTGAACTCAGGCCAGGAACAGCGAGAGCTTCATTTGTGAGAGTCTTGCAACAATTGGTTGATCATTCATTTCAGTTGCAACAGCCATCTGTTCAGGTTGAACTTGCATTGATTCTTCAGTTTCAGAGAGAAAAACATATTCTGGGATAGCTTTAGGATCAAAAGGTATTATACCACATGTTCTGAAGCCACTAACTCCATTATCAACGTTAGCTAATTTTCCCCAAGCCATGCTAAGAAGTGTGCCGAATTGAAGTCGAGTTATCCTAGATGGAGTATTTATCATGTAATTGTTGCAAGCAGAGTAGTAGTTACTCTTTAAAGATTTAAAAAATGCTCGATCTAGTGGCTGTAGCCAGTAACTGGCATGAGGAGGAATACTCATCGTTGTTGTCTGCAAACTAATGCATTTCAATGCAGCTTGTATGTGACGTATGTCCGTCAAGAAGAATAACCTTTAAATCTGCATTAACGTATCCAGACTTTTGGGAAATTTTCACTCCAGGAGGCATTCCGTCACAAAACTCTTGCTTCAAATTCTTACCTTTCATAATACAATAATGTGGCAAGAATATGCCCTCTCCACTAACACATTCCAGTACAGAAATTGTTTTGCCCTTTTCTCCGGAAGCAACAGTTGTTACATTCTTTGAACCTTTGATTGCGACAACTTTACCTGGTTTATTGTTCAACTGCAAACCAGTTTCATCCATGTTAAACACATGCCCAGGTTTGTCAATCAAGTTGTTATCCTTTAAAACATTTTGTAAAAGCTAAAAATTTTCAACAGTTTGTCTGTAAAGTCCTTTTACCCTAGCGACTGAAACACCTCCCGCTTGACGAATCGAAAGTTGTGGGTTTCTATGTAAAAATGACGAGAGCCAGTCATATCTTGCTTGTTTGAGTTCTAACTTCAAACTATCGGCCAAATAGTAAGCAATTGAACGAACAGAGTCTCTAGTTGGGGTGAAACCACGTGAAGGTTTTCCCATGTGAACTTTGCTAAAATTGTTCGACTTAAGACGTCTCATCAATGTTGTTTTTGGTATGCCGAAGGCTTGGGCTGCAGCATTTATTCCCATTTCTTTTTTTTTCTAGTGCCTTAACAGCATTTTGTAATTATTGTTCAGACCATTTTCCCCTGTTGGACGTCCCCTTTCTTTGATATATAGTTGGCATTTTTCTGTAACAATGAAAATAGTAACTACTAACTCATTGCATTACGTTACAAAACTACTTGGAAGATATGGTCCAACTATCCCAATCGTCTGGTATAGATGCACCACCTCCCTATTTGCGAAAACGAAGCTTGCCGCCAGCCATTTTAGGTTAGGTTACTACCTGAATACTTGTTTTACTCATACCTCTGATACTACGCCGAAATTTTTCAAACTAAGTACAAAATACCTATGTGTAGTTTTTTCGATAACTATTTTTATTGGAGAGTAAATTAATCACGAACTGACAACACACAGAAGAACTACTCTTGACATTCACGGTGGAGCTGCTGTAGTGCTTTGTGAACTACAACAGAAAGTCGTCTGTTTATCCCGGTGGTCCATCTATCTCTGACTTACCCTAACTACAAAACCTATTATAATATAATTAAAAAACGCAAGAATACGACAATTTCAACTTAAACTTTCAGTCCTTGTTTTAATATACTATTTTCAATAGTTTTATTGTAAACTGCAAGCTACACATACTCAGTAAATTATTTCTTATACAAATAAATAAACTGCGATACCATTAGAAGCGAAGAAATATTACCCAGAAGCTTTATTTACACACTTACTCCTTCTAACGAGAAATTATTTAAGTGATGTATAAAACTAAGTGCAAAATCTCCAGTTTCTATAAAGATTCGTACGTAAGATTTGTTTTTTCCTTTCAGTTAACTAGCACGTGAAGGTCTGTTTTGATCGATTTTCTTTTTCAAAGTCGAATTAAGCGTCAAGTTTTATTGTTCACATCAGTCGTCATGACGGCAACGAATCGAAAGATCCCATTTCGATCAGTTTTTCCTCATTTTCTTTTTAATTTAGAGGCCGTCGCGTTGATAAACGAGAAACGTACGGGTAGTTGTTACCTTTTAAACAATTCTACTTATGGATTACTTTTTTTTATGGGGGAGGGGGTGAATGGCGAAAGTCAGAGAATCGTTCGAGAGTCATAGAAAATATTTATTCGGCGAAAAGTTATACATGCAAGTGAAGGGGTAAATCTGAAAGAAGGCAGAATGGACTTGATTGAAATTCTACCAAATAAACTTCTGATGTATCGCGGCCAAGAAATTGCATTGCATTACAATACTTTCACTGATCCAGAAAGTTTCTTTATCTTGTTATTTATTGAGGTGTGTGAGAAGTTTGCTATGGTTTTGAGATCTTGCAGAAGTTCGAACTACAAATCAAAAGCAAACATATTGTAATAAATTACAATTAAATAAAATGATAACAATTGTTATAATTTAGTTTAAATTGATGTGGTTATCAAATTTGTTGTTTTTATAATTTTAAATTTTTTTTTTTTTTTTTTTTTTTAAATTTTGTGGGGCTATAATTTATGTTTATTTGTTTTTCAATTTTATTCAGTCTTTATTTACCTTAAAACACCTTAAAATTTCTTTATTTGTTGCTATTTTATTAAAAAAGGTTTATTCTCAAACTCAAAATATGTAATTTTATTATTATAATTTTAGATTTGATCTACTTAAATTGATTTTCAAAGCACGTAAAACTCTTATCAACAGAAGTCGGTTCTAATAAATTAAAATCCAACGATATAACTATTTATTTTAATTTTTCACTTTAAAATTTTTAATACACCCTATACCTACTGAATGATGCGGCTATGGTATTTTCGTGCGCATCTACGCTTATAATCACGTGATAATTTACCGTTACATCTACCCCTAGATCGACGTTCGACGTTATTGTATTATGTCGTTGGTTATAGTTACTGTGATAAAATTATTATGTTTGAACCAGATTGTGTTAGAATGTTGTTTATAAAAGATATTGAAATATACTACTCACAATATTTTATAGGAGTTATGAAAGTGATATTAATGAATAATGTTAAAAACATACCGTATATTCACTTGTTGATTCTATTTGGCTTCGTGGAATCGGCAACGAACAGATGTCTGAATATGAGGTCGTCCCAGGAACAGCTATCTCGTTTTTATATTACTTAAAATTGTCAGGAATGCTTTTTTTATTTCTTCTCCAGATATCCAATGTGCAATATCACAAGGTTAGTAGAATAAAATTTTTATTTTAATTCATGTAGATAGTTTTTATTATTGTAAAAATCCCATTTCCAATTATTTGTAGTTTACAAATTCGTTTTAACTTATACATAGGTTATTATGTGGCCATCTTTATTTTTTAACAATAGTCGGCCATTGATTTATGATAATTTTAAAGAAGACTGACGTGGATTGGCCTTTTGATGAAATTAGAGTGACCTCGATTTTCATTTTCCATGGGCTTATATACCCTCGCCCAAAAAATCGAAAAATGGCTACCTTTTTGAGCGTGTTTTGTTTTTTTCTAACCTATTTACTTCAAATTTTTAGAAAATTGAATTTTTAATTTAGCATTTTCTGGCCTTATAATTGTTATAAATCAAATCTGCATAGCTTATTTCATTATAAGTTAACATTTTAAGAATTTTAAAATCAATCTTTCCTTATTGAAACAGCTGACTTTACGGAGTAAACAATGTCGGCCATTTTGACAATTATCAATATTAAATTTAACAATTATGAGCAAATATCTCTGTTTGGCCATTAATTTTAACAAAAATTGAAAATTTACATCTTCTAATATGATCAGATAACCTTTTTTTTTAATGACACCGCTTATTTAAGTTTTTATTAACATTTTAAATCTAATGTGTCATAACGATTCAACTACAAAATTTATCAAATAAACGGATTAATAATACATAAAATCATCAACAAACCCCTTAAAATTAATTATCTTGTAACAACATACAATTATAACCAATAATAACATCAATCAATCATCTAATATTAAGTTTATGTCTTTCCACTATAACTACATCTTTCCAGTTTATAATCAACAGTTTTTGATCACCACTTCATTATTTACAGTGTTTTTCCACTTGATTTATCAATCATAATGTCTTTGACTAAGCTTTAATTAAACAGTCTTAGCTTGTAAACAAAAACATCACTTTCTTACAGTTTTATTCTATCATGTAATAGATTTCAATATCTTTCTTTTTAGATTCTGTCTTAAGTATTGTATTTCTATCAAAATATGAGATGTACCAGAACATAGGAAGTACTAGGCTTGTACTATCATCCGATACATTATAATACAGGACTCATCACTTGATGCTTAATTGAATTTGAAAATATTGTTTGGGTAAGTAAAATTTATTTATCAAATTATAATCATTGTCTATGATTTATTTATTTTGCTCTAATAGCTAAAATTAGTTTGTTGAGGTTTAAATTTTTGTACCTTATATTACTAACTAAATACAGTTAAATATTCTCTACCTTATATAATAATTTTTAAATAACCTACACCTACTTGTTCTTATTTTATAACTACCTATTAAAAAACATTATTGAACTTATTATTATTTTTAACATTAATTATAACTTATTTGGATTTTGATCTAAATAACTTAATATAACTAAAATAGTTGGTTTCTTACTAATATTGTATTCCTATGATTCATTATTAACATATTCTAATACTTATTTATTTTTTTATTTTTAGCTTAAACAAAATAGGATCTTGGACTTTGATTCTTGGATCGACTACTGGTGTTAGTGCTCATTCTTATGAACTCATTTTATCAAGATAGTTTTGTGTTCTTGTGTGAATTAAGATTTAATGGATTGGCTCTAATAAAGAAATTTTTGGTGTATTGATCATTTAATGAAAAGATTCGAAAGTTATATTCATGTTTAATAATTTATTTCAATTCAAATCATATATTAGGTAAGTTGTATTTATGATTATTTTAAAACATTAAAATATGTAGGGTTGGTATAAAGTATGGAAACCCCTAAGAATTTTCTCAACGGTTTAATATTTTTAAATGAAATTTTTCATCCCCTTTTAAGAAGATCCAAGGAATTGAAAAATGCTATTAAATTTAATATAATATTATCGGTTAAACCGGAAATGCATATCAACTTTATTATTTTAAATAGAACACCCTGTAAATTTTTACTTTTTTAAATTGGGAAATTTTGCATACAGTATAACTTTTCATTCATATTTTTATTGAATAATTGAGGCTTTAATCAATAATTTATAGTTTTTGTCAAACGGTGAGTAAGGCAAACTTAATTTATGGAAACATCCTAAAAACTTGGTAACATAACAATTTATTTATTTTAACAAAACATAACACAAATTAAGAAAATTACAGTCGACTGAAACATGAGCCCCGGAAAATATGCGAACTAAAAGAAAGGTTATCGCCCCAGCCAATCACGAGCCAATGTTAACTATTGTACATTAGTAATTGTAAATATACTTCAATTTTAGTGGCTACATCAGTGTTGTCAATGTGAGGATAATTATTATCCGATTTACAGACAGTTTCACTAACCGTACAGTTTTTGGATCCAATAGTTTTTTAAATATTTTGTATAAGGGATATATAAAACGAATACTGTTTTTGGGAATTATCCATATTTACTAGAGTCGAAGACTTATTTAGACACTACTTTTGAAAATGTTGACAAAGTATATTGCATCGGCAACATAGAACTGCATTCTGTTACGTATCTGTTTTCTATTTGATAATTTGTGAGAGTCGAATGCCTTTCTTTTATCTAAGGTTAGTATAATCGAGAGTATCCTTAGTTGAAAACCATGATGTAATCTGATGTTTTGCCCTTTTTGTACCTTTGTGTATCGGTATTATCGTCATCACTTTCAGATCTGTTGGGTGGTAACCTATCTCGAGGGAATCATTGATGATAACGACCATGACAATTTATCGAAACAGCTATCAATACTTTATAACAATATAATATGTGACATTTAAAATATTATATGAGTCAAAAAATAAAATATCAGCAGAAGTTGTTTAATACAATCTCAAACAAATAACTGTTATTATTATATATTTTGAGTATACGGTCACCATATTGTCTAGGTTAACATAAAAGTAACAATTGGTAACAATTTATAAAAACAGTGAAATAATTTCAATTATAGATAATAAACAGAAACCATTTTTAATACAAAAGCAATTTTTACCATAATATTAAAGATTTTATGATGAATGATTTTAGTGATATAAGTTTATAACTGGTAATAATTTTCTGTTGTATTATATTTTTAAGGATGTATATATGGGAAATAGTTTAAAATTGATTTCATCAATATTTTTTTAACTAATTAATGTTGGCTGATCATAGAAAATTATTTAAATTAATTCTAGATCCATAAACTTGTAGTAATCATATGTCCTTTGCTTTTTCGATTAAAAACTTAAATCAATCTTAGACATACACTTAATAATATAAGCTTGATTTATGAATTTGTAAGGAAACTTTAATATAGATATAATTTTTATTGTGTAATATCATTTATTTTTTATTTAAACAATATATAAACTTACTAGAAAGTTCTGAAGATTAATTATATAATGTGATAAAAGAAGACAGATATATTTGTATATTCAACTTGTTGTAGAGATTTCCAGTAATTTAATAATTAGACGGTGTTTGGTATTTGGATTAGACAGAGACGGAAATACTTCTAAAAAGAATGTTCTTGAAACACTTTTGATATTACTTAGTTAGGAGTAGACTTAGGATATTTCTAGAAGGAGTTGAAATGTATAAAAAGACTTGAGAAGAGGTCGTGAGGGTCAGTCAATCATCGGAGATAAGTCTATAATTGGAATCAGTCTAACATAGGAGATCAGTCAATCATAGAGAGTCGTCAATCATAGTCCATTAGTTATTTGAAGTCAAAAAATAAGTGAATAAGTTCAAATCATCAGTGAGTGATATAAAAACAGTTTTCAAAAATAATTCCTAGTGAATTAAAGAAAAAAGATAGTGACATTATAACACTATTAATGGTTAAAGTGAACAGATTTTGGTTACTCCACAAAGTTACAAATAACGCGATGTATATGATCAGGATTTATAATATTGAATGTATAAATTTCCCTTAATTTTTGTTTAAATTCAGCTTTTTGCTGGGTCACTATATCACAGTAAAAATTGCGGCCAAAGTTTTTTAGTACCTACTATTAGTTTTTATTTTAATTAATATCTTAAGAAGTAAAAGGACTTCAACTCAGTCCAATTCACCAATCTACATTTTTCATAATTTAAATTATACACCACAAACTAACTACAGTATCCGCCAAAATAAACAGTACCGAAAATAAAAATTAATTTTTAATTTCTGTAATGTAAGTGTTCAAAATGTTCACCATTTCGACGCAAACAAGCTTCATATCGATTTTGTAAGTCAATAAACATATTTATAAAAAGTGGTTGATGGAACTGCCGAAAAATATTTTGTATTCTTTCCCGTAGTTCGGCAATATTCTCCGGCGGATTTTTCGAATGAAATATTGTTTTCTTCATTATGCCCAAAATGTATGCGTCGGGTGGCGTCAGATCAGGTGAATGAGAATATAGTAAAGACGTTTCACTAATGTTGAGTTTACATGCAGTTCTTAAAAGACTTCTTTGAGGTGATTGCACAACTTGGTTAAAAACACGTCCTTCATTTTCGTCAGTGCATACTGTTTTTCGACGACCTGAAGAACTTCTACGTTGACACAATACACTACCAGTGCGACGAAATTTTTCAACAACAGCTAACATTACACTTTTACTAGGAGCTGCTTTATTAAATTTTTGTTGATATTTTATTGACACCTGTTCTAAGCTTGGACCATCATTACGACCTTTTCCGTATGAACGAAAATAATGCTCTACCAAAAACACTTTTTCTTTCGTTGTTAGAACCATTTTTAAATCAAATTTAACTGCAGCGTACTATTAATATATCAACTAATGACAATTAAGTCAAATATGACAAATCCATATTACATAAACAACTCCACAGCACTCTCTGTTTCGGTACTGTTTATTTTGGCGGATACCGTAATAAACCAACACTGGAAAATAATGAAAAAAAATACACTTAACCTTAAAAATTTGTTGTTTTTGGCTGGTAGAAGTGATACTAATGAGAGATAATTCGGTTTAGAATTCATAGCCACTTACAGGTTACTATTTAAATCCCTTTTTAGTAAATCGGTTTCGGATCGTTACCGGTTTTCAATCGTTTACACATGCGAATTAGTCTAAATCGAATTTCACTAAACTACTTTAAGGCGGTCGTGTAAAATTGGTAAATGTGCATCTTTCAGTTCTGGTAGCTAAGTAAAACGATTTGTTTTCATTGAAAACGACGATTTTTCATTTTTTCCCATCTCCAAAGCTATTATTCATAAAATAAAGCCAATTATAAATTTTCAAATTGATGATGGATATTCATATTGTTCACTAACTAAACGAGCTCGATCATCCAAACAACATTGTGCTATCTGCCGATTTAATTTAAATGTATCCGTTACATTGCTTTATGTATTGTATGTTTTAAATTGAAATTTAATGGCCAATTGTTTGTTGATAGATATATTTATTTAGGTATACGTTTAAAAGAATGTAATTAATTTTTAAAATAAAACAGTTAGGCCAGTTATGCACTTTAGGTCCAGTTAACGAAATAGCGCCAATATGCAAAAGCGCCCACTTTATTAAAAGCGCGCGCTTTATTTAAAGCGTACGTCATTCTCACCTGTTAAATTGCTTAATAACAACATAAATTAAATAATTTCAATTATTATTGACTAATTAACATTCTTAAAAGATTTCGTCCCTTTAAACTATATTAATTAATTTGATCCTTAAAACATGACAGTAAAAGATTAGGTTGGGTTTTGGTTAGGTTAGGTTTATTTATTTTAAGAATTATTTTAATGATTCTAAATTAATTTTCGGGTCTTTTAATTAGAGATGGGCATGGTTAGGTGGGGTTAGGTTATGTTAGGTTAGGTTTTGTGCATTTATATTTGATAAATAATTAAATTTCTGATACAGGAGCCTCAGTAAAATGGTGAGTGAAGATGATGATGAATGGATAACTGATGATGAGGATTATGAATAATTCATGAACTACAGTGAATTGATTCCAAAGATAGAGACAGAAGAGAAAGCAATTTTGCAATTGATCTAGGTTTATTAAAGCAACTGTTCCACTCAAGTGTGACAACTGTTCTAAGCCAATGAAATTGAAAAAAAAAGAACATCTATAGATGTGTGCAAACTAAGTGTGCAAATTATCAAAAATGCGTGTTATACTTAAAGAATATGGTTTTCTGTTTTAAACTTAACTATGAAGCAAATATTTCAGATCGCTTACATGTTTGCAGAAGGAGACACAAAATACAAATCTATCATCAAGCAAACAATGAAAAAGATTAAGAAAGGTGACAAGAAAGGGAAAATACTTTCATTTCATTATGTCTGTGATTGGTTGAAATTTTGACGTGAAGTGATTCTAGATTGGATTTACGTATCAGAAAGATGTCAAGTTAGGTGGTGTTGGCAAAGTTGTGGAGATTGATGAAGCTAAAGTTGGTAAACGTTAGTTAAACAGAGGAAGATTAGTTGATGGTACTTGGTTACTTGGTATGGTTGAAGTTGAAGACATTAGGTTCATTTCCTCATTCGATGCATTTACTAATTTACTGAATATTGCTTTTTATTAACTGATTTGCATTAAGTTTCATTCATTTTTTTATTTAAATAAATATATTTTGCTCAATATATTTTAATTATAATGATTTGGCAATGTAACAGTACGCGCAATTTAGTACTAGCGCTCCAATAGAATAGTTGTTATTTGTTCCTGTTATAAATTGTAATATTTAATTATTGGACAATAGTATAATGATTATAATATCAACAGAAGTTGTTTAATATAACTAAATCAAATAATTTTTATTATTTTATATTATATATTTATTATATATTTTGTGTATTTGTAAGAGAATTTTAAGTTAGAAATTATTTTATTTATTATGTAATGTATCCATATTTAGTACATAATGTTATTGAAAACTTACTAGAAACTTCGCGAAAATTGATTATATAATGTGTAAAAAAAAGACAGATAGTGTGTAAAAAGGAGACAGATATATTTTACTATATTTTTGTTCTGGAATGAACGACAATAGACGAAGTGAGTATGTCTAGTCATAGATAAAAAAGAGAGAGATGCATATAGTGTTCTTAGAAAATGGTCGGTCATTCACGAAGTTTCTAGAAAGTTTGAAACCTATAAAAAGAATTGAACAGATGTCTTAAAAGAGGGAGTATATTATTGGAAGTCAGAGATAGATCAGTCGGTGTGAACAGTCAAATAGAACAAAGTGAACAAACAGTTTTTTAAAGTAGTTAAGAATATAAAGTAAAACAATCAAAAAGTAAAATAAAGTGCCAAAAAGTGGCATTAAGATCGAATCAAAAAGTGAAATTAAAACATTTTCGGTTGATAAAAAAGAATATAAGAGTTCTTACTATTAATAATACAATTAAAGGAACTGTAATCCAACAAACACTAAACTATATCAATTTGGAGGAACAAAGAACAATAATGTTACACAAGAAACCAGTCATCTAACAATACGACATTTTATCAAAGTCGGAAATTCCACGTATCATTTCTTTCGTTTCCGTTTTTCATAGAGCGACTACAGACTTTTTCCACCAATCAGGAAGCAGGACTCTACGTCAAGGTCAGATAAAATTGTAGACATTTTGAAAATTTTTGTAGTAGTTAGTTAAGTTTTATAATTTAAAAACAAAGGAATTTACTTGATATTCAATAATTAGTGTGTTTCGATAATTTTACTTGCCATTACATAAATAACATTGGTTAATTTAACTTAATTCAACATCAAGTAAGTTCTTTTATAGTTAATAAAAGGCCTTTCTTTTTCTTATTTTTCCTAATTAGTTTCATTATTAAACTTTCAATATTAATGTTTTAACTTAACTCTTTTTGTAATAAATTTGTAATTATAATTAATCAAATTTTATTCAAATACCTACCTAATAATCCAACTGGAAACTTGCATAACCAAACACCCCTGAGAAAACGAAGATCTTGTTGCTATATAACATTTAAATAATAATATCATATATAATAATCAATCAAATTTATTAATAAATAAATCAATAAATAATCATTAAAATCATAATATTCATTACAAAATATTGAAGTATATAACCACATTTAATCACAGATAGAGCTAGAGGCGCTGCTGGGCCTTTCTTAAGTGCAATATTGCATAATCAGATAGATGGAACCGTATTACTGCAACAGCAAGGAAATTTAAAACCTAGTGATTTGATTGGTTATCTGACACTCCTGGAAAATATTCCACTGGCCTCTTTAAATCAATTACTGGAAACCATACCCGTCAAGTTTGACGTTGACATGCCGTTTGAAGTGGTAACAGGAAACTAGTTTACGATTGGAGTCGATCAAGAGCTAGAAGAGGCCCACTCGCGTCGTATACAAATAAAATAAATGGCTGGAAATTGATTGAACCAACTGTTCGGTTATGCAAATCCCTTGATATGGTGTTGCCTTCAGATCAAAATACACGATGTAGAAGTGTTCAGGAAAGTCTCCGTAAAGGCACTCGAAGGACAAACATCTATAATCTTACAGACAGCCTATCAGCTGTAGGGGCTTTGAGTTCTTTTACTTATGAGTCAAAGCTAGTATGGGAGTATAAGCAACCCTTTACGAAATTGAAATAAAAAATAACCAGGTTACCCTGAGGTAGGTGCCAGATCACAAAGGGATTATAGGAAATGAGGTAGCTGAGAGGCTTGCAAAACAAGAGACAAATAAACCTTTTTCTATGGCTGCTATGGAATGTGGTGCTTTTGACACATTTGACAGAACTACAAAGTAACGTATTGCTATCAACTGTGGGAAAAAATCTACCTCACGGGTCTTTTCCCACACCACGTACATTTAAATGGAAATTCAGCAAAATTGAAAATTAACGTAGTTGGCTGCTTGTTTGGTTACTGTTATAGATGTCAAAAGTTTATATTTAATAAAAGTTGACAGAAGTTAAAAGAATACTACTGTATTCAAAAAATGTTTTTCTTTAACAGCAGCTTATTATTATTATGGAACAAACATAAATTATAATCAAACCTCTTCATGGCTAAATTTTATGCGGAAACCCCAAATAAAATACAAAACAAAAATTACTATTTCAAATAAATCACATATTATAAACAAGATGTCAAAAGTTTATATTTCATAAAAGTTGACAGAATAACTAAAGTATAGGTACCTTTGGTACCTATAATCTGCGTAATTTGTACATTTCAAAATATCTAAGATTTTTTAATTAAGGATACCGACGACAGTGATCAATTTGAAGTATCCAATAAAATTGCCAAATTTGTCGAAACGTCGTGAAGTTCTACGGAAATTAATTCACACAAGATAGTATATGTAACTGATCAACCGTCACTCTCAGCCGCAAATATAAATGTTACTAAAAATTTGTTACGAAAAAATGAAACATCAGGAATCTCAATACAAAATTGCAGTAATGTAACAATTAATTACAATATTAATTAAATTAGTTTTTTTTGTATCAAGTATGTCCCGTTTATTTTATAACCAATAATAATAATAAAATGTTATGAATTCACTTCTTTATTTTTATTATTAATATGCAGCCGTAAAAAAAGGATAGTGTGCAAAACGGTGGAAAAGACACTTTTTCATGTTGCACAACATACTATTTCTTAGTAGTGCTATGGTCTCAGAAAAAAGACACCACAAAAGGAACCCCGTTACTGGGAACAGGATAAACGATGTTACTGGATAAATATAGACAAGGCAAGCTAAAAGATTTAACAGAGCAAAGGTCTTCTTACTGGAGATTGCTCTTTGAGGTTTCACCTTAAAATAATAGGCAAACACTAAAGAAACGGCGGAACAAATACTACGGGAATGCCTAGCATTATCTACGTTGTTTTATTCGACCTAATCTTATCTAACCACTACGTCATCTCGCATTTTTTTTAAATTATATTTTGCATTTCTTGGGATTCTCTGACTTAGATTTAACACCCCAACTTTGGAAATTTTGATATTTGTAATATTTTGGAGAAATTTTTTGATAATAAAGGCGTTATGTCACACATACAGTGTATATTTTTAGTGCATAGTTTAGTTACATGTTACATTCACAAAAATCGGCCGCATAAGATAACTGATGCATTGTGAGCCATATTAATCATTTTCTTGCAGAGGTATTTCACTATTCAAGAAACAAAAATTATAACATAAATCATGCCTCCCTTACTTTATGTAAATATACTTCACTGCCTTTATAATAGAGAAAAATCTGGATGCGAAATACATGGTTATGGTATATTTCTACCGGCATATTTTCGAAACAAAGTTCAATTTGTCTTTTGGACAACAAAAAAGTAATACATTAAGAAAACTGAAAATTTGCTTTTAATTCCCAAGGAATATATATACAAATACCCTCCGTTGACAAGAAAACATGTTATGTGACGTTGGATTTACAACAAAGCAAGTTGTCCACATCTAAGGGTTTTTATTTAAGGCAAATGTGGTTTATAATGTTGGTTTCTTCACGATCATCATAGATTTTGTCAATTCTGAAATCAAATTTGATTAGAGAATGCTGGAAAAAATATTCTGCAATATTTCTGTCCCCATGTAATTTAAATGTATTTAAATTCTCTCTCTTGTGATAGAATAATATTCTCACATTGGTTGGCAATAATAGCATTACCCTTGACGCAGTTCAATATTAACTGTCAACATTATTATTGTCAGTTTCGATTTCAGTGATTCAGAGTTAGAGTTTGAAAATACACCACCTGAAATTACGAATAATATAAATAATAGGAAATTGGATAACTTACTACCACAAAAATCAAAATCTGAATGAAAAGTATTACAAACTTTTTATGTATTGAAGACAAACTAAGAAAACATATTCATTTTCAGAAAATTTTTTGAAGGCTTTTTTTGGTGAATTATCAGAAAAATGGAAATCCTCAACAATGTGGAAAATATATTCAATATTAAAAGCAACGATAAACGTAAAACATGATATAGACAATTTTTTATTTAATATTTTTTTTAATTTAATATTTTCTTTTAATTCAATAGTTTTTTTAAATGCATCTTTGATGAAAATATTAAAAATGGTATGTTTTGTTATACCTAGTATTATTCTATTACATAATTTTTTTTATAGGTCGTTCTTGTAATTGGTGTCATGGGAGCTTGTCGCAAAAATGAGCTTTACAACCTGAAGGTTTTGACTATAAAAGATCTAGGAACGGCATTTTTAATTTCCATTCTAAATACGAAATCTAAAAAACCAAAAGAATTTACGGAAGAGGAGAATTCTACAACATAGTGAAAAAATATTACCATTTGAGACCACGAAACATTCTTTCTGATAATTTTTTTGTCTATTTCCAAAGAGGAAAGTGCATGAAACAGGTAATTGGTATCAATAAAAATGGTAATATGCCCAAACAAATTGCCACTTTTTTAAATCTCGAGAAGCCTCAACAATACACAGGTAATTTTTATCGGAGAACGTCGGCCACTGTGTTAGTGGATGTAGGAACAGAACTGGGCTTTTCTTCCGCAGCCGTACCCACATTAAAAACTCAATATTATTGCTATAAAACTTCACATTATTGCCTCAAATAGTGATCACAATTAATTAAAACTAGGATTTAAACCTTATACAACATTTTTATGGAATCCAAAAAATATTCAAATGGTGACAAATTATTGATTTTGACATGCCTTCGCCATAGATATTTGCAAATGTGATGACCTATATCACCTCTGGCATGATTGTTGACACTTGCCTTGAGATATTTCCAGTGATTTTCGATGGTTTGAGTGTGCACACCTAGTTAGGTTAGGTTAGGTTAGGTTAGGTTAGGTTAGGTTAGGTTAGGTTAGGTTAGGTTAGGTTAGGTTAGGTTAGGTTAGGTTAGGTTAGGTTAGGTTAGGTTAGGTTAGGTTAGGTTAGGTTAGGTTAGGTTAGGTTAGGTTAGGTTAGGTTAGGTTAGGTTAGGTTAGGTTAGGTTAGGTTAGGTTAGGTTAGGTTAGGTTAGGTTAGGTTAGGTTAGGTTAGGTTAGGTTAGGTTAGGTTAGGTTAGGTTAGGTTAGGTTAGGTTAGGTTAGGTTAGGTTAGGTTAGGTTAGGTTAGGTTAGGTTAGGTTAGGTTAGGTTAGGTTAGGTTAGGTTATGTTAGTTTAGGTTAGGTTAGATAATTCCTGTGTTTGGATTCACGAATTCTCATGAGTGATTCACTGTGTGCTGCTCATAACCATTTTTACTTAGCTTGTAATAGGCTTTCCATTCATCAGAGTGGATAATACTGCCAACTTTGACATGTTTCTTTATCAATGGCAGTAATGTATTTGCATCTTTCTTATTATTTGAACAAACTTCAACCCTAAAACGGTCTCCTTTTCATTTACCGTCTTGCAATATTTCGACCATTCCAAAAATCCAATGGCCTTCGACTAGTCTTCTCCTTGCTACTTTCTTTTGCCAACTTTCAAAATTCCTATTAAGTTTAGGTTAGGTTAGGATAGGTTACCTTATCCTCCAATTTGTTCTTTTGATTCAGTGACTTCGCACCAATTTATACAAACTTTACGACAATAGCTAAGCCAATCCGAAATTGTTTCCATTGATGTTGTCTTGGTCTCATCACTCGTTTCTTGAATTAATCTTTCATTCATAGTGTCACTGACACGTTGATACTTGACTTATGAGGCGCGATCTGAAGTCCTAGGTCCTGGATGGTGGTCATAAAAGGAATAAATAAGTTCTTTAGTTTCTGTAACCCACAATCGTATTTCTTTTCCTGGGAATATAAAACAATGTCATTTGCATATTGTATTATAGTTGTTTCTGTTACCAAGTGTAAACAGGCGGTAAATATATTAAATAATAGAGGAGATAATGCTGATACCTGAGGTAGTCCCAAAAAGGTATGTCGTGGTCCGATTAGGGAATTATTGTGTCTAATATGTACTTTTCTATTTGATAGCATTTGACATACTAGATTACCGATTCGTTCGGGTAAGTTCAATTCACTCATTTTTTCTTTTAATATCGGGATGCTCACTGTATTGTACGCATCTTGAAGGTCTAAGAATGTTGCAAATAGGTGTCCATTTTCTGAAAATGTGTTCTGTATATCGGTGGTAATGTTTGATGTCGCATCAATAGTGCCGAACCTTTTTTTTTAAGCTATATTGAGTTATCGGTAATATTTGGTTCTGATTTAACCACCACTCTAATCTATTTTTGATTATTCTCTCAAAGGTCTTTAACACACATGAGAGCAGCGATATTCCTCTATAAGAATCAGGATCTTCAGGTTCTTTCCCAGGTTTTAAGATTGGAACGATAATCACCTTTTTCCAGTCTTGTATGTTGCAATTCCCAATTGTCCATATTTCGTTGAATATTTCCAATAAGAACATTTTGGCGTTTTTGGTTAAATGGATCAGCATTGCATATTTAATGTCATCTTTTCCAGGTGCCGTGTTTTTTGAAATATTTAGAGCATTTTCTAATTCTCCAGGTTCCGTTGGAAAATTTCTGGTGTATCTTCTGCATGCCTTACTGTAATATCTTTGGGATTTTAAAATCAATATCAAAATAGAAAAGAACCAATTCATAATGCGTTTTTTAAATGTATTCCAAACTTTACATTATATTTAATTTTTACTGATTGAGTCCATTGTAATGATTTTTACTTTCACATATATGTAAATATTCAATGTATTCAATAATTCAATGATTTTAACAGATATCTAACGTAACTTGATATGATAATTATTATAAACAATCATGTTTATTTATAAAGCTTTATTATTCTTAATGTATGTAAGTTGGTTCGTTGGCCAAGTAGACCTAAAGATTTATATGCTGGATTTGGTTTATATAATTTAATAATAAGAAATGAAAAAAGTTCTGTCTTGGATCTGCGAAAAGTAGCGAAAGCTGAAAAAATAAATCCTATAAAAAATGTAAAACATTGAATCAACTCTGAATCTTGTCAGGCATGATGTATCTTTTGCATGGGAATTTTTCAATTAGAATTTTCTAGAACGAAGAAAGAAAAGTCCCCTACACTATAAGCTTCTTTTTCGGTTGTTGAATCACAAAACGAAAATGAAAAATAAGATAAAGTTTAATTTGACACTGTATTGTAAAAACCATTTTAAACGAAAATCTAAGGCTTTCTCTTTAACATTATTATTATTATTTTAAATGTGGTATTAGATAATATTTTCTCCAATAATAAAAAAATATTATAAACCAAAAGGGTCCAAAAATTACTTTACTATTATTACAATAATTACAAAAATTACAATATTTTGAGATTCAATAATGGTTTACTTTATGATACGACAATTCTTCAGATATTATTTCCAAAAAAACCAAAAACCCAACAAATTTCTTACAAGGAATATATAAACTACGAAAAAGCAGCGAATTTTCAATCACACTCCTGGAACTCTCTATATCAGACAAATGATCCAAATACCATGTCCTAAGTAAATGCACGGAAAAGAAACTGTATAGGCGCAAGAAAACACCTCTTGCTCCTTGGCTCACAAAAAACTTACTTAAAATGATTACTGAACAAAACAAAATCTTTAAAAGTCTTAAACTATCACCAAATGATTTAATAATAAAAGAACACTATAAATCACACAAAAATAAACTTACAAATCTAATTAAAAGAACAAAAAAAAACTACTATAAGCAACAAATTGAGGGTAACAAAAATAACAGCAGTTTTTTGTGGCACACTGTACGTGAGCTATGCGGAGGAAAACCAAGAAAAATACTTATTGACACTATACTTACTGATGCTGACGAATTGTTGTCGAATCCCGAAGATATAGCAAATGAATTTAATAAAAAACTTATAGATTTTAGAAAGATATTAGCAGAAAATATTAAAACAAATTATAATTACAAAGGCAATGAAAAGAAAAATCTGAACTCAATGATAATTTTGCCAACAGATTCTTATGAAATTCGCAACATAATAAATGGTTTAAAAAACAATAAAGCTCCTGGAGCAGATAACATCCGTGGTGAATTTCTAAAAAAAATAGGCAAATATATATCGGAGCCATTGACACACTTAATAAATACATCCATAGGTACATCAAGGAATATGGCCGGAAGCTCTGAAGAACTCGGTAGTGGTTCCAATATATAAAAACGGGGATAAGGAATCTGTCAGTAACTACCGTCCAATTTCTCTGATAAGTCACGTATCAAAGATTTTTGAAAAACTTATCAAAATTCGGATTACGTCATTCATAAACCGTCCAATTTCTTTGATAAGTCACGTATCAAAGATTTTTGAAAAACTTATCAAAATTCGGATTACGTCATTCATAAAAAAATATAATTTGTTATCTCCCAATCAATATGGTTTTAGAGAAAAAACGTCAACAGTTGATGCACTTTTAAATTTAACTCGGAAGGTTAACGACTGCCTAGAAAAAGGTAGGCCATGTTTATGTCTGTTTATCGATTTAAGCAAGGTATTTGACACTGTCAGTCACCCTTTATTACTAAAAACGCTCGAAAATATGGGTATTAGGGGAAATATATTAAAACTGTTTCAAAGTTATTTAAAAAACAGAAAACAATGTGTGCGATTTAAAAATAATATTAGTCAGGAAAGAATAATTTAGTACGGGGTTCCCCAAGGTACTGTCCTTGGACCGATACTTTTTAATATATACCTTAATGACATATTTAATCTAGATACGTCTGGATCAATTATAGGATATGCAGATGACACAGCAATTTTCTATGAGGCAGACGACTGGATAAGTCTAAAAAATTTGGTAGAAAAAGACCTCAAAATTATTAAAGATTTTTTCGACCATAAAATTTTAACAATGAATTTAAATAAAACCAAACTTTTAACTTTTAGTTGCACCGCCCAATCATTATGCGGTATTGAAACAATTAACTTGAATATACAGGGAGGTCGCTATCAGATAGAATCGGTTCAAGAAATGAAGTATTTAGGCGTGTATTTGGATCATCATCTGAGATAGGATACACATATAAATTATATCATAAAAAAGCTACAAAACATTATATATAAGTTTAAATATCTAAAAGAATATCTACCCATACAATATCTAAAGCACCTTTTTTATGCATTGGCAGAAAGTCACCTTAGATACGGAATCCCTGTATGGGGCGCCGCTGCTCGTACACACATTAATGATCTTGAAATTATAAAAAAATGATTAATTAGAATAATACTGTTAAAGACTTTATTCTGATTTATAAATTACTTTTGAGAACGCACCTCAACAGCGCGCTCCTTCGACTGTTCTATGTCATATTTCGATTCTACGATCTATGAATGTCTTGTCAAAAACAGATATTGAAGAAATGTTGTATATGGTTGATGTACTTAAATTATATCAGAATATAGTTATTACAAAAGTTCACTTGAAGTTTATATTAAAATTAACAAGTCGTTAAACATAAAATAGACGACATTTAATGGTAGCAGAGCGTGGTTCTTAAATTTCAAGTGAAAAAATCAATAATTCACGTGTTGAGAAGCTTCGTACCCGGTAATCGTTGGAATTCCAGTTGCCCAGTGGTTTGTTGAACGACTTCGCCAGTGTAAACATTACAAAAACAGACGAAACAACTTAATAATATTCTGTGAGTACATTTTCCGTTATCTATCCTATACAACTTGTTGAATATTATTATTGCTTTGATTATTACTTTAAAAAAATATACATATATAAAAACATTAATATCACAAATAATCTGTGTTTTATTGAAGTAAAAAGGTATATTATTATTATTTATCGATATTTATCGTTAAAATGAGTGAATTAGCAACCAAAAAAAGACAGCGAGCTACATTAAAAGCTAAATTAACAAACTTTAACAAAGTACTTGATAACGTTATTAATAAAGAAGCAATTCAAAATACTGATTTAATTCAAATTTCGGAAAGACTTAAAACTTTGGAACAGGTAAAGGTAGAATTTGACGATATACAGGGTAGTATTGAAACATTTGTTGATGAAACTGATTTAGAAAATGAATATTCAGTACATAATAATTTCGATGACTATTATTTCAGTCTAGTTTCAATTGCAAAGGACTTTTTATCAAAACAAGTTGATACGCCAAATAATTCTTTAAATGAACAGCCAATCAACAGTAATAATGTAGTCATAAGGGATACTTTAAATAATGTACGGTTACCAACAATTAATTTACCCAAATTTGACGGAACTTACCAAAACTGGCTTGAATTCAGGGACACATTTAAGTCTTTAATTCATGATAACACTTCAGTCAGTGACGTGCAAAAACTACATTATTTAAGGGCTTCCTTAGACGGTGATGCTGCAATAATAATAAAATCTTTAGAAATTTCCACAGCAAACTATACAGTTGCTTGGAATGCATTGTTAGAGCGTTTTGACAATAATAAATTACTAATCTATAATCATGTAAAATCATTATTTAGTAGTGAATCCGTAATTAGAGAATCAGCAGGTTCCCTTAGAAAACTTATTGATGAATTTTCAAAAAATATCAGATCATTAAGTCAATTAAAGCAACCGGTTGAAACTTGGGACACCTTGTTAGTTTATTTAATTACAACAAAACTAGATCATGTAACGCTACGTGAATGGGAAAATATTAAAGCAGAACTAGATGAACCTACTTTCAATGACATAAAAAACTTTTTAAAGTCTAGAGCTGATACGTTAGAAATGATCGAACAAAATCAAACCGAAAAACGCAAAACTTCAAAAAACTTTCTTACAGTTGATCAATACAGTGATAGTAGAATATGTATGTTATGTGGAGAAAATCATTATTTACAAAATTGTAAACAATTCTTAAAACTATCCATATTTGAGCGTGACAAAAAGGTAAGAATGTTAAAATTATGTATAAATTGTTTAAAAAAGGGTCACCATAGTAGTGTCTGTCGACGTGGAACGTGTCAAAAATGTAGAGGTAAACATCATACAATGTTGCATCGCGAAAAACCTTCCTCACCAGACTCAAAACATTCAAACATTACTGTTCACCAATCTGAAGATGTTAATAAAACGGATAAGAGTGAGTTAGTTTTATCAGCTTGCAGTTCAGTAAATCATGTCTTTCTCTCAACAGCTTATGTCCAGATCGCCGACTTAGACGGTAATATGCACACTGCTCGCGCATTACTTGACAGCGGAGCGCAATCTAGCTTTATAACAAAAACACTTTGTGATAAATTAAATCTTAAGCTCCAAAAGGTCAATATTTCCATTCAAGGTTTTAACAATATGTCATCAAAAATAAATTCCAAATGTGCTGTCATCTTAGATTCCTTACACACCAACTATTCATGCTGCAATTGTTTTTTCGTTATAGATACAATAAGTGGAAACTTACCCTCAGTCAATATTAATGTTAAAAATCTTTCAATACCAGAATACATAAATCTCGCAGATCCAACATTCTATAAACCTAGTAAAATTGATCTATTAATCGGAGCTGATATATTTTGGGACATAATTTCAGTTGGTCAAATATCTTTAGGGAACGGTAATCCTATTTTGCAAAAAACAAAATTGGGCTGGGTCGTTACAGGTCCAATTGAAATCCAAACCAATACAGTCTCATGTAACTATGTACAAAACAACTACAGCCTTCAAGAGCTAATACAAAAATTCTGGGAGATTGAAGAGTTACCAACGAAATCAATTCAGTCGGAAGAAGACGTCTTCTGTGAAGAACATTTCAAAAGAACTACAAAACGAGATGCAAATGGACGGTTCATAGTATCAATACCATTCAGGGATCCTCCTCAAAAACTTGGAAATTCGTTAGGTATCGCCAGGAAAAGGTTTATGTCGCTTGAACGTAAATTAAACAATGATGCCAATTTAAAATTAATGTATACACATTTTTTACACGAATATGAAGCCCTTGGACATATGGAAAAGCTTAAAAATCCAAATACAGACGATTTAGCCTACTATCTTCCGCATCACGGCGTGGTAAAACAAGATAGTCTAACTTCCAAACTCCGTGTAGTATTCGATGGTTCTACTCCTACGTCTTCAGGCCTATCTCTAAATAATTTACAATGTTCCGGTCCAATAATTCAACAATCCTTATTCTCTATCCTCATTCGTTTCAGACAGCACAAAATTGTCGTTTGTGCTGATATAAATAAAATGTTCCGCCAAATATTAGTCACCCCAGAAGAATGTTGTTTTCAAAGAATTCTGTGGAGGGATGAACCAGAGGACCCCTTAATGATTTACGAGCTGAAAACTGTGACCTATGGTACAACCTCTGCATCCTTTCTCGCTATTAGGTGTCTTTTACAGCTAGCCGAAGATAACGAAAAGGAATATCCAAGAATGTCTCAAATTATCAGAAACGATTTCTATGTAGACGATCTATTAAGCGGTGCAGATAGTTTGGATGAAGCAAAGGAAATTTGTATAAACGTAAAGAATATATTAAAACAGGGTGGTTTTGAATTACGAAAGTTTTATTCGAACCAGCAGGATGTAGTAAAGGACCAAGAAAATATTAACGAAGAGCACCATGTCCTCTTCTTTGGAGACAATGAAAACACAAAAACATTAGGAATAAAATGGAAACCCCACAATGACACATTATTATACCAAATCTCACCAGTATCAGAAGAACCGTTATCGAAAAGAAAAATTCTGTCAAGTATTGCACAAATATTTGATCCCTTGGGACTACTTGCACCATGCATAATTCTTATAAAATTATTATTACAGAAACTTTGGTTGGAGAAGTTATCCTGGGACGATCTTATTCCCAAAGAAATTCACACCTTTTGGAAGGAAATCAACAATCAGCTCCCTTTATTGAATAACTTGGACATAAACAGACGTGTCATATGTAACGATGCAGTTAAAATCCAAATTCATGGTTTCTCAGACGCCTCCGAAAGTGCATACGGAGCCTGTATTTACATTACCTCTACATCCCAAGATGGCAGAGTGTTTTCAAATCTTCTTTGTTCCAAGTCAAAGGTAGCACCATTAAAAACAATTACTCTTCCACGACTTGAATTAATGGGAGCTTTAATTCTTGCAAAATTGCTCAATCAGGTCAAAAATTCACTACGAATAACCTTTGAAGATGTCGTTTTATGGTCAGATTCCACCATTGTCATAAATTGGTTAAAATATCCACCAAACCAATTAAAAACCTTTGTGAGCAATCGAGTGGCAGAAACTCAAAACTTAACCCCTTCAGATTCTTGGCGTCATGTCCCTTCTAAACTTAATCCAGCTGATCTTGTCTCCAGAGGAATCAAACCAAGCATGTTAATCTCTAATATGTTATGGTGGCATGGCCCAAAGTTCTTGGTAGAAGGAGAAACCAATTGGCCTAAAGCTTGTGCTACAAATTCAAGCTTACCAGATATTAAAAAACCAAAAAGACTTTTCCTTCAGACCACAATACTAGAAGAAGGTTTTATTAAAAACTACTCGAACTTAAATAAAATCAAAAGAGTCGTAGCATACATATTTAGGTTTTCTCACAACTGTATTGCAAAATTACGTAGCATTCCAAAGAAAACCGGCCCCTTGGAACTTTATGAATTAACAGACGCTTTTAAATGCATAATTAAACTATCTCAAGGAGTATATTTCAGTAAAGAGTTTAATAAATTAGTAAAGGGCAATCCACTAAAAGACTGTAAAATTCTAAACTTAAATCCATTTCTAGATGATGACAAAATAATTAGGGTAGGAGGTAGATTAAATTATTCGTCGTTTACTTTTGCAAAAAAGCATCCGATAATACTATCACCACTGAGTCACTTAGCTCAGATAATAGTCCGACAAGCTCATCTGAATTTATTACATGCCGGACCACAACATACCTTAGCCAATATTCGTGATGAATATTGGATTGTAAACGGTCGTATTTTAGTAAAAAATATCGTCAAACAATGCATTCCATGTTTTAGGTTCAAACCCAGTACAGCAAATCCTATAATGGCACCGTTGCCAAATATGCGCCTTAGTGCAAGGCAACCATTTGAACAAGTAGGCGTGGACTACGCTGGTCCAATCATGATAAAAAGTAGAGCAAGTCGCGGTAATAAAATTTCAAAATCCTATATATGTTTATTTATTTGTTGTGTAACTAAAGCAACACACATTGAATTAGTAACCGATTTATCCACAAATGCGTTCATGCTAGCCCTGAAACGTTTTATGTCGCGAAGGGGTAAACCTTCGTGTATATACAGCGATAATGGGACAAATTTTATAGGAGCAAATAATGTTCTGAAAGAATTAGGAAAGTTTATTAAAGACAATAAAGACGATTTAATAACGGCTTCACAAAGGCATAATATAACTTGGAAATTTATCCCACCACAATCTCCACATTTTGGGGGATTGTGGGAAGCCGGCATCAAAAGTATAAAACATCATCTGCGCAGAGTTGCTAAAGATCTCATTTTGACGTACGAACAGCTTTGTACACTCTTAACAGAGATTGAAGCAATCTTAAATTCACGCCCTTTATCCCCTCTCTCCGATTCAATCCATGACTTAAACCCACTAACGCCAGCACATTTCCTTATTGGTCGTACTCTCACATCACTACACGAACCAGACTTAAGCCAAGCTCCAGTAAATCGCTTATCGATGTATCAACATCTTATACAAGTAAAACAACATATTTGGCAACGCTGGAGCAAGGAGTACATAAGCGAACTTCAGCAGAGAAGTAAATGGAAAACCAATTCGCACTCATTGAAGATGGGATCTCTAGTCCTAATCAAGGAAGACCATCAACCTCCACTCAAATGGAAACTAGGTAGAGTAGAAGCTGTTCATAAAGGAAGTGATGGTGTAGCCAGAGTTGCAACAATAAAGACTAATAGTGGACTTATCAAAAGATCATTTGCAAAAATATGTGCTCTACCAATAGACTAGTTTAGCTAAACCTAATAATTGTTTAGATATGTTCATTTTTTTTTTCTTTTTTTTGTTGTTAGTTGAAAGTGTTTTATTTTCTTTCAAGGCGGGGAATACATGTTAAAGACTTTATTCTGATTTATAAATTACTTTTGAGAACGCACCTCAACAGCGCGCTCCTTCGACTGTTCTATGTCATATTTCGATTCTACGATCTATGAATGTCTTGTCAAAAACAGATATTGAAGAAATGTTGTATATGGTTGATGTACTTAAATTATATCAGAATATAGTTATTACAAAAGTTCACTTGAAGTTTATATTAAAATTAACAAGTCGTTAAACATAAAATCGACGACAAATACATTCAAAACCAAGTAGATATCCTAGTGACGCTCTGTATATGGAAGCTCAAATTATGGATATTAGACAACTTTTTTTCTATAACGCATGTATCAAGTATCATTATAGCGATAATAAAGCTCCTTACCCAGATCATCGATATGATACTAGACAGAAAAATTAACACACCCACCCTATACTAAAGAAGACGATTTTACAGAAAGCTTATTTCTACATTGCAACTAGAATGTATAATGCATTACCTGAAGAGATTAAATTAATCAAAAATCATAAATCCTATAAAATAACATTAAAAAAATTCATTTTAGAAAAGGAAAGACAATTTTTCTCTAACATAATAGAGCTAAGAGAGTAAAAATAAATAGATATACATTTTGGTTGTGGACTTCTCCCTCTTTGTATGTTTTCATGTTTGATTTTGTGTCTATTTTTTATTTATATTTTATAAATTGAAATAATCGTATTGCAATTTAATGTAATGTAATGTTTTGTTTTTATTTTTTACTTATCTACTCTTGTATTTTAATAAATGATTTTTATACGTGTTACATTGCAACAAGTGCAGTCGCACTTAGCAATTGCAATGCTTTATTTTTTTACTATTTTACTATTTTTTGTATATATATTTGCTGAGTTAAAATTAAAAGATTATTATCCAT
The DNA here is from genome assembly GCA_035357415.1 of Ophraella communa. Taxonomy (NCBI): domain Eukaryota; kingdom Metazoa; phylum Arthropoda; class Insecta; order Coleoptera; family Chrysomelidae; genus Ophraella; species Ophraella communa. The sequence goes on from CM068981.1 coordinate 30,808,121, forward strand.
AGAGTAAGGTTTTACTTATTGTAGTTTATGAAATGTAAAAGTACAAGAGCTTTTTTTGTAGGACCAATTTTTAATTGAAATTACTAATTTTGTAAACTCATGCGCGAAAATAAATGGAAAAAGCAGTAGAAAGTTATACCCTTATCCAATAATTTTGGAGATAGTGTTTTGTAACAGTTTATATCTTTATTGCGGAATAATTAGCATTTTTATTGGTTTAGTAGACTTCTTTTAATTTTTAATTTATGTCCAAATAAAGCAGCACTTTGTGACACTAGGAACTTGTCGCGCAGTTGAGCTCATATAAATACTTAATTATTAATTTAGAACAATAATTGTATTCACACACTTGATTGGTTGAAATTTATTAAAAATAAAAACCTTTGTTGAAACTTCAGTAGGATGTTCACTCTTACCCTGTATGGCTATACAAAAAAGTCGAAACTGCTTCAAAGATACTTTTATCTTTTACAAAGAATAAATGTGACGTTCACAAAAAAAATTTCTGTCACTTTCTCCTAAGCCAATTTGTAAAAATGTCTTTCTTATGTCAGCCGTTACACAGTGCTTCTCTGTACGGAAACGTAAAATCATAGTAGGAATAAGTTCAATAAGATTAACTCTTTTTTCTAAACATTGATTTAAAGACGGTTGACCCTTTTCTCTGGACGAAGCATCAAAAACAGGTCGTACGGGTGTTGTAGTTCTACTAGGCTTATACACTGGGTGGTGAGGTGGAAAATGACCAGATTCCCTTAATGTTTCGGGTGCTACATTCTCGGAAATACATTCGATAACTCCATCAACTAACCAATCATCAAATACTTTATCGTAAGTATAGTAAAAGTTATTTTTTAATATTCTGCTAGTGTTAGGAAGTCTTTCATAAGCTAAATCGAAATTGGATTGTAGCGGATGGTAACCTTCAGTCCATGGCATACTCACTTCATACCTTTTGTCATCTCTGATAAAAAATGCTTCATAACTTACTTTTCTTGCTCTTTTTGTATTTTAATTCTACCAGAAAATAATTTGCCGGCTACGTCTGCTCCTACTAATAAATCAATAGGCCCATCTTTTGCACCTGTAATCTTTATTCCTAATCGTTTTAATTAGTCTAACCAAGGACCCTTTTTTACGAAGCCAACATTATTACAAATTAATGGTTGGTCTAAAACGTCAAAATTACAACTATAGTTCTCAGTTAGACTATAAAGTCGGGCTTTATAACAGGTATGGTTCACGGCTTCAATCTGGATACCCCCAAAAAGTGAGTGTACTAACTGTTCTTGGGTGGAATGGGTGTATAGCCTACTTCTTCAGCTATTCTCTTAGTTATATAAGATTTATGGAATCCAGTATCAATTAAAAGTCTTATTTTACAAGATTTCTTATCTCCTGTAATGTAGTTGATGACAATAATACACTACAGATAACTAATAACGTTTTAATAAATCAATATAAAAGCACAATGTAACTTATATCAGTTATATGTCTGTCAATGTTTGACAGGTGACATACGAGAGCCGTTAGGATGCGTTTCCAGGTGATCCCATGTCATCCCTTCTTTCAACGGTACCTAGAAGGTAGGACTACCACGCGTCCGCTGCGAGTAGTCAGCGGCGGAGCCGTCAGTACCGGCGTGGGCGCCGTGGTGGGCGGCGGCAGTGTGTCTGCTAGCGGCGGTGGCGGTGTGGCCTCTTGAGGCGCCTCTGCAGCGGTCTCCGGGCAACTGGCTGGTTTTATGACTGGAACTTCTGGAGGTGCGGCATGTTTCAAATGCCACGCATTTCTTTTATAAGTATCCGTCTTGTGTCTTGACTTTGTAAGAGCGGTGACCTTCTGGTGTTACTATTTCTCCCGGAACCCAGTTACTGTGACCCTTTCTTAACATCACTTTTTCTTCACTTACAAACTCTTTATTTGCCTTTGTCCCTCTGTCTGCATTTTCTTTTTCGTTTTGTTTTATGTTTTGAAGTTTTGCACTGACGTTTTTAATTATTTTGGGTCTCAATAGTTTACTGTTAGTTGGCAGTAAAGTTCTGGTTCTCCTGTTGAATAGCCTCTGAGCTGGTGATCCAAGGTCTAGTCTGGGAGTGTTTCTATGGTGGAGTAACGCTAGTTGTACATCTGTATTATCTTCAGTGCATTTTTTTATTAATTTTTTTGCTTCTTGCACGTAACGCTCGGCAAGACCGTTTGATCTTGGAAAATGGGGGCTTGAAATTCTGTGTTCAAAATCATTCCATTCCTTTTTAAATGTTCTAAATTCTTGACAGTCATATTGTTTACCACCATCTGTCAAAAGTATGTCTGGTATGCCATGTGTTGCGAACCAACATTTTAAATTCTTAATAATTTCGGAGCTGTTCATACTTGTTATTTCTTTAAAGTCAAAGAACCCTGAGTAGCTGTCTACTATTACTATGTAATCCTTGCCCTTTAATTGAAACAGATCCGTTGCTACTATACTCCATGGACAGTCTGGTGCAGTTTGCACAACAATAGGTTCCATTGGGTTGTCATTTTGGACTTTAGCACAAGCTTGACATCTTTTCACATAGTTTGTTAGATCAGCTGTCATGTCAGGCCAAAATACATTGTCACGTGCAAGCCTTAATGTCCCTTGTATGCCTTTGTGACTCAGGTGACACTGTTTCATTACTATGGGGATCATAGATTTGGGTACTAGCACTCTGTCATTTTTGAATATTATGTCATTGTACACACTTAGATTTTCTCTGTAGTACCAATACTTTTTCAGTTCATTAGGTAATTCCTCTATTTTTTCAGGCCATCCTTTCAGTATTATTTTCTTTAGGCTTGTAAGTTCTTCACTTTTTTCTATTTCTGTTTTGAGCTCTTCTCTGCGCGTTTTTGAAAATGGTACAATAGCACATATTTGCAGGTTTTCCAGGTTTAAATCTTCACTACTTAGCCTTTCACAGTCTCTGCTCAGAGCGTCAGCTACATACATCTTAGAACCTTTTTTATATATCACCTTGGGATTATATGGTAAAATCTGGTATAACATTCTTTGCAGTCTTGGTGGTGCACTGGTGAGTGGTTTTTGAAAATTGTTTCTAATGGCTTATGGTCCGATTCAATAGTTAATTCCTTACAACCCCAAATATATGTGTGAAATTTTTTACAGGCTGCCAAAATTGCATTAGCCTCTTTTTCAAGTTGACTATAGCCTTGCTCGGTTTTAGTGAAGGATTTAGCGCAGTAGGCAATAGGCTTTTCTTTTTGGATCAGTACTCCTCCGCAAGCGTAACTGCTAGCATCCACTGATAGTAAGATTGGTGCTTTAGGATCATAATATCCAAGAACAGGGGGGTTTTTCAATAGCTCTTTCAGTTTCATGAATGCCTCTTCCTGCGGTTGGTCCCAAACCCATTCAACATCTTTATGTAACAATTGCCTTAGAGGACTGGTTAGTTCCGCCATATTTTTTATAAATTTTGACATGTAAAAAATTAATCCAAGAAATCGTTGCAATTCCTTTACATTTTCTGGTCTCTTAATCTTGGTAATGGTCTCCAGTTTTTCTGGGTCAGGTTTTAAGCCTTCACTTGTTACAATATGCCCCAGAAATTTCACTTCTTGTGTACTAAAAATACATTTTTCTTTATTGAGCTTAAGGCCTGCTTTTCTGAATTTTTCCAGTACTTTCTGTGTTATCTTATCCAGTTCTTCTTTGGAGGGAGCGTGTAAAAGTACATAATCCATGGACACTTCTGTATTGTCCAGGTCTTCTATCAGTGAGCTCATGACCTGCTGGAATACCTCTGGTGCTGATGCCAGGCCAAATGGCATTCTCAGGCAGGAATATCTTCCAAAAGGGGTACTAAATGTAATAAGGGGTAATGTACTCTGAAGTGCGAGGCGTTACTTGCAGTTGCCAAAACCCTTTCTTACAATCTAATAGTGTGAACCATCTTGATCCGTGAATTCTTGCAGCAATTTCTTCCAGAGTGTTAAGCGGATAATGTCTCCTTTTTAAATTTTTATTTATTTCAGAAGGATCTAGGCAAAGTCTTATTTTGTCATTTTTCTTTACCACAACCATGGGTGAAACTGCAGGTGTAGGCTTTGTTACTGGTTTGATTATTTTCTGTGCAACCATGCTATCCAACTCAGCTTTCACTTTTTGTCTTATTGTATGGGGAATTTTACGTGCTGGGCATATTGGTAATTTAGGATTGTCCACTAAATCAATGTCATATACATATCGTTTAAGGCAGCCTATTCCTTCGAATAAATCATCATTTGTTGAAAGAGATTCTATACGCCTCACCAATTTTAATTTAACACATGTTGACTTGCCAAGCACGGGAGTAACTTCCTCTTCGACAACTAGGTATTTTATCAGTCTTTGCTGCCCTTTTATTATTGTCTCCATTTTAACTTCTCCTAACACGGGCATCTTATGATTAGAGAATGATGTTAAATATCTTGTAGTAGATGGGCTAAGGCGTGCTTGGATCTTGTCTGTTATTTGGCGCGTAATCACGTTACACTGACTGCCTGTATCCAGCTTGAAGTTGACAATGGTTCCATTTGGCATTATCGCTTGTTCAAACCAATCTTCTACATCCATATCTCTTTCCGCATCTATACACGATACCATAAATTCTTCTTCCTCTTCATTTTCAAGGAGTGAATCCACTGTTTTTATTTTGCAGCATTTGGTCAAATGGTTCCTCTTCTTACATCGCAGGCATATTTTCTTATAAGCCGGACAATTTCTCCGGCTATGTGTAGTGTCACATCTTCCGCAATGAAATGTCTCTTCACTTTTGTTTTCTCTGTTCTTCATATGTGTGTTTTTTCTGTTCCAGGTAACCGAGTCTACTGTAGCATCCTGCTTCATTGTATTAACTTGCATTTTAACTTGCTCCGCCGATTGGCAGATGTCTATAGTTTTTTTTAGAGTGAGATTACGTTCAGCAAGCAATTTTTCTCTTAGGGAGTCACTTCTTACCCCAACTATAATTCTATCACGAACAAGACTATCTTCCAAGGTACCATATTCACAGTTTTTCACTTTACTTCGGAGTTCTGTGAGAAATTCGTCAAATACTTGGCCCTCTTTCTGTACTATCGAGTTGAAGACGTACCTTTCAAATGATTCGTTAATTTGTGGCGTAAAATAACCGGTGAATCGTTTTTTTATTTCTTTGAGATCTATTGCCTCGGTTTCTGATAGGTTAAATGTGTTGTATATGACCGTAGCGTCGGGCCCGATACATGACATAAATACGGCGACTTGAACCGCTGGCTTCTTTACTTCCAGATTAGTTGCGATGGAATACCATTCGAACTGCTGTAGCCACAGTTTCCACGCTCTTGCCACATCTTCATTGGTATTTATTATGAAATACTTTGGTGGTTTAATGTTGAGACCGGATTTGCTATCTTCGTTATCAGACATGTTTCCCCGTTACTTAAAACACTAGTTTCGGCACCATGTAATGTAGTTGATGACAATAATACACTACAGATAACTAATAACGTTTTAATAAATCAATATAAAAGCACAATGTAACTTATATCAGTTATATGTCTGTCAATGTTTGACAGGTGACATACGAGAGCCGTTAGGATGCGTTTCCAGGTGATCCCATGTCATCTCCCTTTACTTCTACAACCAAAGTTTGTAAAAAGATCTCAGCATACGTATGATTCGCTAAATTCTGTTCCTCAGTTTTGATGCTTAACGTATTTTTCTGATATACAGATGGGACATTTTTCTCTCAAACGACATCTACGTGCAATATGACTAAAACGAGTGCACAAATGACAGCAAGCAAAATCGGTTAGATTTTGTTTTCTTTCATTTAAAGAAAGCTTCAACGCTTCGTTACATTTTTCGGAATAATGTGATCCTTTACAAAATGCACATCGAGTAGCTCCCTTATTAAACAGCTCAGACCCAGTGAAAACACTTTTACCAGTAGTATTTCTATCTTCAATTTTCTTACCATCTTTAAAACTGTTAACAGCAAGGGAAATTCTTTCTTCGTTCATCACTTCTTCTTTTAGGAAGTTCATTAGAATATCAAGGCACTTTTTCAGACTAGATTCTGTTGAGTAAAGTTGACTTCGGTGCCAAGCTCGAATTAAATCTTCTCCTAAGCAGGATTCTACTAAAGGATACAACATTGCAGCGCATGCATCGGATTTAACACCTAAACTTTTCAAGGCTCTTAGTTGAGATTCAAAAAAATGTTGATAGTTTATTTTTAGCGTTAATATTTTTGTCAAAACTACATTCAGTAGTTCTCTTACATAAAATTCAATCAACAGATCTTCTCTTCCAAATCGATGTTTTAAACTACTCAATGCTTTATGATAGTTACCTTTGGTAGCGGGGTAACTTTCAATCAACTGTCTCGCTTTAGAACCTGGAGTTGTGGCTTGGACTAAATATTGTAGTTTGTGTTGAGGAGGATCGAAAAAATGGAGTGGAGATTATTTTATATCTGTATATTTTATATTATATAATTACAACTGTCAAAATATATGACATACATAAATTACTAACTGACTAATACAACCTACTTTTTATATAAATATGTAAGTAAATTGCCAACCAATCAAATTGTTAAAATTATTTCCAACAGTTTGTCCTCTTCTTTAATACCAGAATCTTCATCAATTCTGCTAAATTGATTCAAAAAATTGAGCCAGTTTCGTATCTCACCTCCAAATTGTCTAAATTCAATCTTCGGGATCTTAAGTTTAGTCTTCGTTTCGGATTTTTTGGAACCTGTCTTTTCACTTGTCAGCTTGTCAAATTGGAATTTTATTTTATTGTATTTAGAGCTTATCTTATCCATTGCTTCTACTTCTAAATTCATAGTTACTTCGTCTTCACCTGAATCTAACATCATATCTAACATAAGTTGATTCAGTTCATTTATCTGAAGTAGAATTCTAATGTTACTTTGCACTTCTAGAAGATCACACACTTCTTGGGATAAGCTATCATCTAGATTATCACAAATTCTTGTAAAAGCTAAACTTTGTAGTGCTAAGGCTCTCCTGGTTTTTTCCATACTTGCGATAAAAGGTCCTGTCACGGTCGCCAAATGTTGAAACTTCACTAGGATGTTCACTCTTACCCTGTATGGTTATTGTTGTGTCTTTTTGGGGCCAAATTCTCAGTAGAGGAACAAAATACTTTATTAAATAACTTAAAACTACGGTGTGTTATTAACAAATTAGAATTACATACTTTATCGTTCTTAAAAGTGACAATACTAATAAATCAACAACACGTAACTATGGAAACCGAACATTGACATTATCGGATAATGCGATTCACTACAGTTATACAGAAAAATCGAAACTGCTTCAAAGATACTTTTATCTTTTACAAAGAATAAATGTGACGTTCACAGAAAAATGTAATTTATTGACAACTCTCAATTTGACATGACATTAAGTATTAAATAACCAAAACAATAGTGCTAGATTTCTTACAACCTTAATATAATTTTTATTTTTTTTCTGTACGTCAATGGAAACGGAAATTAAAATTGACAATTGGTAGTCATATGCAAGCTCATTTCTGGACCAAAGGTAAGTGGGGTTCAATCAACATATTTTTGACCCCAGAATATGTGGTATAATTTATGACCATTCTTTTCGGGACACCCTGTATAATAACAAATATGATAAATACTTAAAACATATGTGGACTAAATGAAATATATCAATAAAAGGTTTACACCCCTGTCAATTTCTTAAAGTTCAAATTCAAGATCCCTTTCTAATGCTCAAGTTTACTAATCGTGTGGAAATTTTATATGGTGATTATTTTGTGGAAGTATTCATGTGTCCTGTCAAACGACGACCTTCGGCAACAAAATCAACATCAAAGGGAGCTTTTCATAAATTGGTTTTACTCAAAGGTAGGTTATATAAAGGTAGCTCAAGTGAAACAAAACTGACGGATGGCTCCAGGCTGTATTTTTTACAATATAATGTTTGCTGAAAAGTAATTTTATCCCGAAACGTTTCTCATTCAACATTTAAGCAGAAGTGAGGTTATAATTTAGTTGTTGAATATTATAATAAACAACTTTTTCTTAGATTTTGATTATCATGCTTGTTTTATTTTAAAATCTATTGAGTTGCTATATACGTGCGGTCCATATGTATGGAATAAATTCATTTGTAGCGTTATTATCTAAATATGAAAAAAACCTGAAACAAATCGATTTTAATTCTTAAATTGACAATTTACAGTATGAAAATATTATCCCCCTCCAACACCACTTCGGAATTATAAGCACCCCCTCGAAAATTTTAAATTACAAAGGGGGTTGTGTGGCACCTCGTTGGAAAGGGATTTTAGTCCTCTGTTCAGCAATATAAAGTTTTTTAAGTTTGGTGCAAACATAACTGAGAAAATTGATTTTTAAGATGTAAAATTTTGATAATGTCTCTAACACAAAACTTTACGTAGAATGAAGATAATAATGTCACATAATGATTAGAATGTGTTTTTCAATGTATTTGACACATAAATTAAATGTTCAAAATGACCACCATTCACTTCTTGACAATAACCGAGGCGATATTGGAATTCTCGTACAACATTTTGTATGACTTCGGGGGTTATTTTGTTAATTTCTTCCGTTATCCTAACTTTTAAATCAGCAATATTGTTTGGTCTATTAAAATATACTTTAGATTTTAAATAACCCCATAAGAAGTAATCGAGAGGAGTCAAATCGGGGGATCTAGCCGGCCATTCGATCGCCCCACGTCTTCCAATCTGCCTATTGGGAAAAACCTCGTTTAAATAATTTCTAACAGTACGTGCAAAATGCGGTGGAGCTCTTTTCCCACACCACGTACATGTAAATGGGAATTCAGCCGTGAGGTAGATTTTTTCCCACAGTTACGAAAAAATGAAACACCAGGAATCTCAATACAAAATTGCAGTAATGTAACAATTAATTACAATATTAATTAAATTATTTTTTTTTTGTATTAAGTATGTGCCGCTTATTTTATAACCAATAATAATAATAAAATGTTATGAATTCACTTCTTTATTTTTATTATTAATATGCAGCCGTAGAAAAAGTATAGTGTCCAACAAGGTGGAAAAGTTACACTTTTCTTACTCGTGTGTTTGTGGCACTCACCTTTCAGGCTCGTACCACAAACTTTCACACTCGTGAGTAAAGTGTAACTTTTCCACCTTGTTGCACAATATACTATTCTCAATTAGTGTAGATACCAAAAATGTAGATTTTTTTTACTTTTCTATTTAATTACGGTGCCAAAAATTTTGTGGCTAAAGTGTAGCCAATGAAATGTAGAATCTTCAGGTTTTTTTTTCGGGCTGAGATGGAAAAATTCATGTTCGAACGGGGCCTCCTTAGGACCCGAACAGTGTTGGACTCATCACCGCTAGGATGACGCTTACCAACCGAAACCACACACACAGTATTATATTTATGAAACTATGGTAGGTTTAAACTTAGGGAGATCATTATATGCCAGTCTCACGTAACAATAATTACTAAAAAACAACGAAAATGTGTCTAACTACACTATGGCGACCATTCCAAAACGACATATTATTTGAAATATCTTTTGTAAATTAGAGCATGCGTCTAACAGTATGCTCAAACGTTATTATTCAGCCAGTTAGCGATTGTATTTTTTAAATAATTATTTCTTATGCTTCAACATGCAAAATAACTGAAGTACCATTAATATTTAATAGCTGTACTGTTACTATAAACAATAATTATAATAACTAATATGAAGTATTTACATGTTATACAATAAAATCATCAAACATATCTATTGTTGTTGTTGTTGTTCAAGAATTATAATAATAACATTATTAATACAAGTAGGTCGTAGTATAGTAAGTATAGTACGTAACTCGTGCTATGAAGCATTTTACGCATTCACGGAATGGTTCTTATCATACACTTTATGTAATATACTATTAGAAAATCTTTTAAAAGAAACCTTAACCTGAAAAACACAAATATTCCCTAAAGAATGGAAGACGGCGAAGGTAACGCTAATACCAAAAACTAAACCTAATACATACAGACCACTGTACTTGCTGAATACCATAAGCAAACTTTATGAAGCAGTTACCAAAGAAAGGCTTGAAGAAGAAATTAAGGAAAAGGGCGGATTCTCTAAACATCAGTATGGTTTCAGGAAGGGACATTCAACAATACAAGCCATGGAAATAATTGAGGGGATAATAGAGAAAAGAAAAGGATATTGGAACGCTCTTGTAACACTCGATGTAAAAAATGCGTTTAATACTGCCAACTGGAAGTTAATAACGAGAAAGCTAGAAGAAAGGAATGTATAAAATTATCTTGTTAGAATTATTTCAGAATACTTTAAAGAAAGGTACTTTCAGATTACGAGACCTACGTTGTGGAATATACTCTACAACGACTTACAAGAAATAAAGATTGATTGACATAATATGTCAATCTGACGATGCTAGTTATTACCAAAACAGCTGCAATTGAATTTTAAAACGTATTTTTCGAATAAATAGTGGAAGTTTAGTTTAACCGTTCAGTTATTTATTGTTTTTAGCGTAGATTATTATATTACACAGGGCCTTTCAGGACACGGCATGTTCAGAACTTATGCAAAGATATTTAAAAAAAATGGCAGAGGACAAATGCGCCTACTGTGAATGCGAAGACACTCCTGAGCACACAATATTCATATGTGAAAGATGGAATGCGCACCGGGAACAAGCGAGGAGAAAGGTTGGACAAAATATTACACCAAATAACTTAATCGATTTAATGATAAAAACAAAAGAGAATATGGAAACAATACGAAAAATGATAAAAGAAATTTTGCTGAGTAAAGAAATAGCAGAAAGAACTGGAAATTGAGAACACTCGTTGCCTTCACGACGGAGATGCCAAGACTGGCGGTTCCGTGGAGCGCAACTAGGAGTATTAGAAAGGGTGGCTTTTTAGTGGGTAGCCTAGTAATAGCACAACCAAGCTGGGAATCCCACATAACTACGGGGTCCTCCCCTAGTATCTATAAAAGATTTTTTCTACCGCTAAAAAAACCTGAAAAATTAGTTTATTGGAAATCTAGTAATAAAATTATTAAATTAAAAATTATTCCTGCTTAGTATTTGGACTTACTGAATTTGTTTCAGAAAAGACGAGTGTGTATTCTATTGTATGGATAGAACAAAGACAGGTGCATTTAAGTAATATTCTTGAATATTAACATCCAGAATATTCTTTAGGCTTTGTAGTCTGAACATATTTTAGAAAATTATAAACCATACTTATTTCAACCAAAGTTTAACAATTTATATTACCCGTAGCGTTGGTGTTACAGAAACTTCAAATTAATGCCGCCTAAATAAAAATGAAGCATTCCGATGATAAATTTCTCCGAACTTAAAGTGGTTGTTTTACTCTTGGGACTGTTAAGAAGTTTCACGAAATAATGAAGTTTCTTGAGCTGGTGTGACATTTAAACAATTTCTTTAAATTATAAAATCCAAAAACGATTTAAATCCATAACTGTTTAAAATAGATTATTTTGAAGTAACTACTTGGTTGCTTAACGAAATTTGTTTCATATACAGGGCCACTTTACATTAAAACATTTTGACAGCTTATTACTCGAGAATGGAAAAAGATATCGACTTGCAGTTTTCGCCAAACTTCTTGTATTTCCTTCAAGTTTTTATTGACATAGTTGCCAAATGTATATATTTTCCCGAAAGCGCCGAAAAAACTACCTTTTTTCAAGCTGGTGAAATGTGATACCTTACGTTTCGTAGTTATTCACATTGTTTTATATCTATTTTTTTTAAGTTTATTACATTCAGATAACGTATACATTATTGGAAAGAGAAAGAAAGGAACTTTCAGATGGCATTACAAAATATGGGGTGTCGTATTTAAAATACACATATAATTTCGCTTGGAGAAAGGTAATTTCTTTTTCGGCGCTTTTGGAAAAATAGTGTTGCATACAGAACAGACTTGCGCATAATTACAATATTTTTAAAACATGAAAAACCGTTTAGAAGATATAGAAGAGTAAAAAATTTATACTAATTTATACTAAGCTTATTATCGAAGGTGGAAGGACGAAGGTTGGCGATACAAATGAATGGTCTAAAAACTGCAACAGCCATGAGATCTGGCTCTTTCCTACTGGACTTTCCTACGCTGGACTTTGCTATATAACAACAACATACCGTTATATAACTGATAATATACTAAGTGACATAAAAATCCGAACACCCAGTTTAAATCATTTTATTTTAATAAAATTTGGTGAATTTATTTATTTTACTGAAATAAACAATTGATAAAATTTTTAGCCTTATTAGTTGAAGATTCCGGTTTTTATACTGCTTTTTTTGAAATCCACTAACAATCCAAAAATGAATATTGTAGCCGTAGTAAAGATCCAAATTTTGCAGATTTTGGTTCTTGCCATTCTTTACGATTGGTTACGATGCCTAGGGTACGGAGACCTGCACGATTTCGTCAACTTAGTGATTTTGATAGGGGTCATATAGTGCGACTTCGGGAAGCTGGATTTTCTTTACGGAAAATTGCAGTTAGAGTGCAGAGCAACTGTAGACGTGATTAGGTGTTGTCAGGCATGGCTTCGAGAAGGCCGTACGCAAAGAGCAAGGGGCTCTGGACAACAGACCGTGAAGATCGCCGCCTAAGATTATTGGCGTTAGGGAACCATTTCTCCACTACCAGGTCCATTGCAAATGAAGGGTTTGCAGAACACGGAAGACCTATTGGCATGCGAAGTGTTTACCGACGAATAAGACGTTTTGGCCTGTTTTCATACCGACCACACTGGGTCCTCCCTTTAACTACAGAACACCAACGTAATCGCCTTGAGTGGTGCAGAGAACGGTTACTTTGGGATCAGAAATGGAACAGTATTGTCTTTAGTGGCGAGTCTCGATTTTGAAAACATAAATTTAGCTTGTTGCTGTTACTTTATGTTAGTTATCAGCTTGACATTTTGTAAAAAAGTCTAAACGGAAGGTTTATGGTGAGATTGATATATTTTTAGTTTTATTTAAAAAAAAATGGGTGATTCAAGTTCTGAAGAGCTACCAAGCGATATTGAAGAGGCAGCAGGTAATGTTCTATTATCAGTAACTCCAAAAAAGTCAAAGGCAGTTTATGATTTGGCATACGAAAAATTTGTTACGTGGTGTGATGAGAAGAAAATTAAACATGTTAATGAGAAAGTTTTATTTGCATAAATTTTGAAGGTAAGAAAGGTCTAAAAGTTTCCACATTATGGACACTTTACTCAATGTTAAGGTCTGAACTAAATGTGAAAAGGAATATTAATATTAAAAAATATACAAATTTGGTAGCATATATTAAAAGGCACGTGGACGGGTACAGGGCTAAAAAGTCAAAAGTTTTTATAACAGATTTTGCTAAATTTTTAGTGGAAGCTGATGACAAAGAATAATTAATGGCCAAGGTTGCAATGATAATTGGAATGGCAGGAGCATGCAGAAAAGTAGAATTAACATTTCTTCTAGTTGAAAATGTTATAGACAAAGGAAGCCATTTGCGTGTTAATATCCCACCTTCACAAACAAAAGTTATACGGCAGCTTGCAATTACCACTGGAGACATTGAAAATACGAATCTTGTTGAAGTATTAAGAAAATATATTAAGTTTTGTCCCCAGGTTTTCTTAATTAATTTAATACTTTTATATTTCTTTACTTTTTGCGTCTTGTAATTACCCATTATATTTGTAACCTCATATTTTTATTTTTTTTATAATATTTTGGTAAATACCTATCACGTACTAATTATTATATAAAGTTTAGTTCAAATTTATTTCGGAAGTTTTAATTTTCTTTGTAATTTCTGTGTGTTAAATAAATTTGTTAGTAGTTAGTAGAAACATTTGTTTTTAAAAAACAATGTCCTTTTATCTTGTACTCAACTTACATAGAAATTAACTTATTACACACGGTAATATCTTTTTTAAAAAACGTTTATTTAATTAAAGAACAACTTTATTGATTTGAATTAGAAACAAGACTGAATAACAAACATTAAAAATATAAAAAGTAAAAATAACAATGTCAGCAAAAGATTAAAGTACAATGAAATAAAATAGATGACTAAACAGTTTATTTATTCTACACTAAGAAGTTTTAACTATGTAACACCTCCCCCTTTAGAATGAGGCTCCTTCTGGGAGTCGAACTTTTTCTGGTGATTCCATTGGGACATCTTCTTTTCTTGATTTTGGCTTCTTCTTGATAAATAACCAAATTAAGGTTAAAGCTATACCGCTATATAAGATAACGGTCCAAACGCTGGGAATGTGAATGTTAAATTTTTCTTCTTGTATTGGTGTGAATTCTTGGGAAGTAATATCTTTTAGCTTCAGCTTTCTAAAATTTATTGCCATTGGTGTAATTTTGATTTTATTAGAGTATGTTTGAAGTTTATTTAGTACCAGAGGTTGACCAAATGTTTTTTCTTGAAAAATTAATTGTTGATTTCTAAAAATAATTTGACATGCTGTGTTTTTGATTAAGTAAATTCCTTTTAAAATTTTAATTTCGGTATCTTCTGAACATTTAATGATTAATTTTTCTTCTACTGGGAAGATGGCTAAATATTGATTGATTTCTGGAATAATTTCTAGGTGGTTTTCTAAAATTTTAATTTTTGTATACTCGCAATCGCTAGAGTTTCCAGTTAATAAGATGTTTTCTTCGCACAGCTGTCTGTTAGTGTTTTGAAGGTGAGATGAGCATTGAAAAATTTTGTTTCTCGTACAAATGTCATTTAGAGATATTAATTGGTTTTCAAACTTTAACAAATATTTTGAGCTCGGTATTATTGTTACAAATTCTGATTCTAATTTAGTGGGTATTGGTAGTAAATAAAATAATTCAAAGTCAATATTGTAGTCTATAGGTATTGATAAATAATATTCTATTTGATTTTTTCTAACTTTACAGCTTATATCTAAAATTGATTCGAAATCTAATATGTTTTCATATTTAAGGTCAAAAGGAAGTTGAAACTTATAATACGATGATATTTTTTGTAATTCTGTAAACAATTGTTCTGATGATATAATACTTGGGTGTAAAGTTCTTAATTTGCAAAATGTTAAGGAATTTTCTACGGTTTGCATAATGTCTAGTATTACGTTATAAATAATAAAAATTTCATGTGTCATATCTTTAAGGTAAAGGATATTCTCATATCCGGTTTGAACGTCTACAATATATTTTATATCTAATAATTTTGATTTAAGCAATTTTTCATTTGTTTGAATGTCCTGAATAGTTTTATTAAAATTATTTATTATTTGATGACTTACACTATATTGCATTTTTAATTTGATTTTCTAAGTTTGCTTGATTATGTTTTAAATGTTCTAAGATTGAATTAATTCTTTCTTCATCTTGAGAGTCAAGATTGCCAGTTATTGTTTTAATTATAGAACCAAGTCCATTTATTAACCCTCTTTTAATTTTATTTGTAGTTGAATGAATATTTAAATTGTTAAACTTATCAAGTATATTATTCTTAGCATTTTGAATAAGATTTATAATATTTTCAGTTTGTTCTATAAAAATTGTATTGTTTGCAGTTTCTCGTGTAATATTATCGAGATGTATATTTAATTTATTATACTCTTCTAATAATGGATTTAAATTAAAAATATGTACAAATGTATGGTATGATTTTGTAATTTTGCAGGACCAAGATTAATTGGTAGAATTCCTAAATTATGAGTGATGTCTTTTATTTCTGTCCCTCTTCCGAGTGAGATGAACCTGCAATAAAAGTATACGGTTTTCGTTTAGGACGTTTTATATTAGATAAGTGAATATCTTCAGTTGTATTGAAGTGTCTTGTTACAATTTTCGCAGTTTTGCGTTCTTTATTTATGCTTTTAATTTGTTCAGGTTGATATTGGTTTTTTGTTTTACTTTTAATTTGTTTACTTTTAATAAAAACTTTTGAAGGTACAGGGTGTATCAAGTCTTCTCTGTTTTCATTGGCTTTTGATATAACAGAGTTTTTATTTTGTTGAATTTGTTTATTTATTTCGGAATAAAGTAGTTTTAATTTTTCTCTATGATTATGAATATAATTATTAACTAATTGTGTATCGATATCTAAGTCAAAAGGAGAGTTACTATCTAAGTGACCTGTGATAATTTCAAATGGTTTTAATTTTGTTACAGAGTGGATACTATTGTTGTAGGCCAATAGTGCATAATTAATTTTTATCTCTATAGGTTCTTTCTTAAATTCATTCTGATTATTAAGAAGTCTAACATGTTCAATCATTGTAGAGTGGAATCTTTCGGCAATGCCGTTTGATTCAGGATGTTGCGAAGTTATAAAGTGAATTTTTATTTTATGTGTATTTAGTAAGTCTTTTACTAGAGAATTTTTTAATTCTGTACCGTTATCAGATATTATTTGATCCGGTATGCAATGATGTGTAAAATATCTTATTAAATTATTTACAATTTCCATACCTTGACTCGAGTTTAATCTATAGAGTTGTCCGTATTTTGAAAATGAGTCTATAATAGTGAGAAATTTTGTATTTTCTATCGTTATAGTGTCTAAATGAATTATTTGAAAAGGTTTGACGGCTGTTGGAGTAATGTTAAAAAGTGGTTTTAAAGGTTTCCTATCCTATCGTATTTAGTTACTTGACATATTTCGCATTCGTTTATATAACTTTGAATAGATGATCTTTGATTTGGCCAATAGTATAACTTGTTTATATTACTTTCAGTTTCGTCTATTCCTCTATGATTTCGTTTTCCTTCATGGTAATTTTGAATAATTTCTTTAATTTCATTTAAAGGTATACTTATCAATTAATTTTTTGTTACATTTAATGAATGAAATTTGTGAATTTTTAAAATATTTTTGTATAACGTTACTAAAATTTTCATATAAAGGATCTTCAAAATATATGTGATATTTAACTTTTGGTATTATGAATTCTTTCACAAATTTAATAACATCTTGTTCAAAATTATTTTTTGAGAACTGTACTAAAATTCTTTGTTTAGTTTCAAATAATTTAATGATAGTTGGAGTAGCTGGGTTAAAATTTACTTGTGAGATTATTATTTGGTTTTTTCCGATATTAACTGCGGATTCTGAAATTGGTATCCCTGCTATGGGGTTTTCTATGTTTGTGTGCACGGTATTATTTTCATCGTCAATTTCGTTATTTATTTCTTCAGTTTCTACAATAAGTGATTCGGTATCCATTTTAATTTCTTTAGAAGTACTTGCGAAAGAATTATTAAATTTTTCCATATAATCTATAAGGATTATTGGTTTATTTTCGGAAGAGTTAACTTCATTAATGTTTAACTGAATTCGCGACAGACAATCGCTATTTGTATTTAACGCACCCTTTTTATAAACTATATCATAGTCGTATTCTTCTAGTTTTAGACGCCACCTAACCAATTTAGAGCTGGGGTCTTTTAAAGAGAATAACCACTGTAGTGGTTTATGGTCTGTTACGATAGTGAATTTTCTACCGAAAAGATAAGGGCGGAAATATTTCACAGCCCAAACAATTGCAAGGAGTTCCTTTTCAATTGTTGAGTAATTTGTTTCAGAGTCATTAAGAGTTCTACTAGCATATGCCACAGGTAAATCAGATCCAATTTTTCCTTGGCTAAGGACAGCGCCTAGAGCAAAGTTGCTTGCATCTGTCGTAAGGTTAAAAGGACGAGAAAAGTCTGGATATTGTAAAATAGGATCATTTATCAACATATTTTTACAAGTTTCAAAACAACTTACATAATCGGTATCACTAATATTAATTATTGCATTTTTCTTTAAACGGTTAGTTAAAGGTTTAGTTAATTTTGAAAAATCTTTTATGAATTTCCGGTAGTAACCGAGAAGTCCAAGAAAAGCTTTAATTTGTTTTGTATTTTTAGGTATTGGAAAGTTTTGTATAGCGCTTATTTTATCGGGATTAGGTTTAACACCTTCTGGCGTTACGATGTGCCCTAAATAAGCCACTTCCTTTCTTAAAAATTCTGACTTATCAATTTGTATTTTAAAATTAGACTCGCGTAACCTTTTAAATACTTCTCTTAAATTATTAATATGTTCTTGTAAGCTTGTACTAAAAACGATAATGTCGTCTAGATATACTAGACATTTTTCATTTTGTATTCCCCGTAAGATGTTGTCCATTACTCTCTGGAAGGTTGCAGGAGCTCCCTTTAATCCAAATGGCATTCTCAAAAATTCCCAGTGACCATTTTCCGTAGTAAAAGCTGTTTTAGGAATGTCTTCTTCTGCCATTTCAATTTGGTGAAACCCAGAGGCAAGGTCCAGAGTGGTAAAATACTGACAACGACCTAATTTGTCTAATAGAGTATTTATGTTTGGCATGGGGTACCTATCTCCTAAAGTTATTTCATTAAGTTTTCGATAATCTATAACTACTCTAAATTTTTGTTTACCCGAAGAATCTAATTTTTTAGGAACGACCCAAATGTTACTTGACCAAGGTGAGCACGAGGGTCTTATAATATTTTGGTCCAACATACTTTGTATTTGATTTTGAACCTCTTTTCTATATATTTCAGGAAATCTATACGATTTAGAATAAATGGGTATTTCATTTGTAGTATTTATTTTATGTTTAATTTTACTCGTGAATGTTAACTGATTACCTTCTACGTGAAAAATATCAGAAAACTCTTTTATTAATTTAAAAATAGCTTCGCGTTCTTCGCGGTTCATATGATCTGTTCTGACTTTATTTATATCAAATTTAAATTTTTCTGCGTAAATTGCATTAAAATTTGGATTGAAGTTTTGTTCGTATTCATCGAACGTTTCTACTTCTATGGTATTACTTAAATCTACCTTAAAATACGATTCTGACGGATTTAAAATAGTGCATAATGCTTCATTATTTTTTGCTCTAGTGAGACATTCTGGGATTTCTAGTTTCCCTATTTTTGTGTATGGGATAATTATATCACCATCGATAATATTTTCAATATTTAATTTAATAATTTGTTCAGTTCTTGGAGGTACTACTATACAATTCGTACTCTCACAATTTATTTTAAAATAGTTTATTTTTATCTGACTATTATCAGTAATTAAAACATTATTTACTAAATCAATCGATGCTTTTAGTTTTTTGAGATTATCTAAACCTAGTAAACAATCGAAATGATTGTGAAACTTAAATATACAATATTCTAAACCTAATCTATTCTTTTGTTTAAAAATTTTCGAGCAGGGAATTACTGTACAATAATTTTGTTGGCTTGTGCCAAGCGCGGAAGATACTTTAAATGGTTTTTGTATAATCGACTTTGAAAAATATTTTTTTGCAATATCCGGAGTTACAAACGATTTTGTACTGCCGGTATCTATTAGAACTCTTAAGTTTTGTTCTGGAAATATAATGTACGGTAATTCACTCTCAGAGTTAGTAAAATTAAATAGCTCTACGTTTCTTGGTTTTCCGAGGCTGGTTCCTCTAAAAAATCAGTTTTATTTCCATTAAGCAATTCAGTATCATCAATATTATGCAATTCTTCAGAAATAAAATTTTGTCTTTGACTATTAAAATGTCTATTTTGTGTACTATGTGGAGAATATGTATTTGCCGTAGTTATGCTCATTGGAGTAGGTTTTTGGAAGTTTTGATTTCGGTTAGGTCGAAAAACGTTTGTATTTTTATTTTGAAAATTGGTTTCTCTACTAGTACTAGGCTGATTATTTACGTTAAAATTTCTATTAAATTGCTGTTGAGGTTGGTTATTATTATCGTTAAAATTTTTGTTAAAAATTGATTTCTGATTTTGTTGAAAGTTTTGGAACTTCTGCGTTCCTTGTCTATTTTGAAAATTATCATTGGTTCGAACTGAATTATTATTTTGTAATTTAGGATTAATAAATGTTTTTTGGTTATTGCTATTTAAATAAATTTGAAAGTCATTTGTTAGAACATTCAAAGCCATATTCATATCACTAGGGTTTTTTGTTCGTATTAAAGTGCCTAGTGGTTCTTTTAAACCCCGTAATAATACCCTTAATGCTAAATTATTAAAATAGTTACCTAATATAGTTTGCTCATTTAAATTTGAACGAGTTAATAGTAATGAGATTTGCAAATTTAAAAGATGCTGTATTCGGTTATAAAAATCGAATGGTGATTCGTTACCTTGTTTTAATTCTGACATTTCCAAACTTAAAGTATAAATATCCCTTTTATTTGCATAAGTGTTTAATAAAGCATCCTTTAGATTTTGCCAATTTTTTATACAGCATGATGAAATGTTTATTGCGGCTTTACCCTTAATTTTAGATAAAATACTTGACATTAAGTATTCGTTTTGAAAATCTCCTACATCTACGGTATTATAGAATTTATTAACTAATTTTTCTGCAATTTCAATAAATCTAGGTAATAAGGCATTTTCTCCGTGGAATTCTGGAATCATGTCTAGATATTCCTTTTTTAATTGTGGTACTGCGGTATTTGTAGTCATTTTGTATGTTCTATTTAAATTATTTATTTTACTTAAATTATTTAGTGAGTCAGTTTCTAAATCAGAATCAGAAGTTTCAGAGCTCTCTGAATTAAATGAATTACGTTTATCTCTATATGACATAAGGTACTTACATCAAAATTAGGACTGCTCTCTTCATTCGGTCAGGTAGATTTGGAATTTGCAATATTCACTTGGAATTCCTCTTCTTCACAGGCCAAATGTCTTCTAGTCGAGTTACTCAGTTCACTCAACTAAGAGTCCAAAATTTTCACAATTTAGGTATGTTAACAAATCGTTGGAACGAACCGGTAGTTATTTTCGCTAACGCCCGTTTAACATATCCTACTGACTGCGCCAATTAACTTATTACACATGGTAATATCTTTTTTAAAAAACGTTTATTTAATTAAAGAACAACTTTATTGATTTGAATTAGAAACAAGACTGAATAACAAACATTAAAAATATAAAAAGTAAAAATAACAATATCAGCAAAAGATTAAAGTACAATGAAATAAAATAGATGACTAAACAGTTTATTTATTCTACACTAAGAAGTTTTAACTATGTAACATAGATGTAATACAGGAATTTGGTTGAATTTGTTAAAATTATTGTACATTAGATTAATGAACAAAAACATGCTGATGAAAACTATTTGAAGTTATCATTTGATATTAAAAAATAGTCTTATTTTGGTCAGAAAATTTAATGTCAAAGTACCTATCGTTATTGATCATAATATAAATTACTCTTTAATATTGTAAAAATTATGTATAACCTAACTCTTTGTATCATTACTTGTTCTATTATATTCTTCACTTACATTACTACAATCATAGAACACAATAGCTTTACTGTCATTTGTCTCTTAGCAACAAAACATTTCTTTTCTATTTACTTCATTGTTGTCTGCCATTAAAAATTAGTTCTTGTTCCTACTTCTGCAACGTGAGCGTCCTGCTGTTTGTGTAGGTGATATGGTTGATTTTTACTTTTAACAATCAATCGAGTTGGCGATTTCTCTCTCTTTTACCTTAATTGGAATTTTCAAATTCCCATTCTCCAATTACTGGAGAATTTCTTATATTATAGGTATCCCTGCGGTCATTAGATCATACCGGTTGTTTACTCTAAACGGGTTTTACATCAATATTTTTGAATTTCCTCTCTTTAACTTATCTGTCCTATCTTTTTTACGTTTTTTAAAAAATCTGTATCATAACATTTTTAGGTTAATTATCTTTAGAATGTTCCAAAAAAATCTTAACTTTTTAAAATAAATACGTAGGTTGTACAACTAAAGTTTATATAGTTGTATAAAAAAATGTTAAAGATTAGTTGTTACAATTAGTATAAAAAAGTTTTGAAGCCATAACCAAAAAGTTTTTAAAACGTATTGCTGCTTACAAAAGTTTGTGGATAAATTACTTTTATTTTTTTATTAAAGTTTTTAAATTAATCAGAGTAGTGACTACTAGAGTACTAGTTATTTTGCAGTTGCCTTTAATAATTATTCTTGATTCTTAATGAAAATGTTGCGGTAAAAATAAAACTATAATCTTTATTATATTTTTAACTTTTGAAATTAAATGCTTTATTGGGTCCATAACTCGATCGATACCTACAACAGAATTTATGCGTACCCACACTGGGTGATAAAGAAGTTAATTTGATCCATGGTTTTCAGAAATAGCATTGAAATAATCTCGCAACGTTCTAATTGAACATAAAATATATGAAAACTTTATTTCATATTCGTAATGGGAATCTATATTAATAACGGCTATTGAAAATTTATTGTGATGCGAACCATAAAAATGTTATATCCGCTAGTTTTATGATTTTTTTTATACAGATATTTATAGTATTCAATCATGATCAACTTTATTATGTACTGGTAAATAATGTTTATGACCGATCTTATATATCCTACTATATTCATCAAAATAAACAGGACTGAAAATGACCTTGGTATACAATAATTATTTTTTCAAGCTAATCTGATTTTTCATATTATTTCCGAAAAAAAAGATTCTAGACATATAAGCAAATTTTTGTTTTCAACAATGTAAAAGCTGATTGAAACACAAAAATATACAGTGTGAAAAAACCAAATGGAATAAATTCATTATTTTGATTACTGTAAATTTGGAAATGTTAAGTTGAAGTACTAGTAAATTGATTTATTTCACATAAGAATTAAGTTTATTTCAATATATTTATTTAAAGCAATTAAAATATTTACTTCAATCCAACATCGAAGTATGAAAATAGTTATTTGTATGCTAAGGCCGCGAAATACCTCTTTAACGTACCGAAAGAACAGTTATCGCCGAGGCCGCTTGCGGCCGAGGCAAGATAATCTTGAGGTCGTTAAAAAGTTTCGCGGCCATGGCATACACACTATTTTTCGTGCAATCGTTAAAATTATTAAAATAGATAGTTGTAAATAAATATATTATTGCTCTAAAATCAACAGCATTTCAATTCATTTAACAATATCACCGTGTGCTATGGAAATGATATGTTTCAATATATATTTTGACAGTTCTTGTCAAAACGCAAAATGTCTGATACTGATAGCGATATTTCAGTACCTTCCACTCCTCCGGAACTCAAAAGCGTTGTAAATTCGGCGCTTTCCGTTTTAATACCCGAAAAATCTAAACGGCAGTACGAAAAATGTTACGGCGAGTTTAAAGATTGGTGTGACAAACAGAATGTTAAGACGATGTCTGAAAACATTTTATTGGCTTATTTGATTCAGAAATCAAATGTTGTAAAAAGTTCAACTTTATGGAGCATTTATTCCATGCTGAAGTGTATGCTGAACATACGAGACAATATCGACATCAAGCAGTTTTCAAAATTAGTACCATTTCTGAAAAAGAAAAGCAGTAGGTTATCGAGCAAAAAGTCTAAAGTATTAACGCGTGAGCAAATTGATACATTCCTGAAAGAAGCTAATGATGAAAAATACTTATTGTTGAAGGTAAGTGTTAAGAGATGTTATTTACAATTGTTTTATTTATTGTACTGATTTTTGTAGGTAGTTTTGATAATGGGAATATCTGGTGCCTTGCGACGAGATGAGTTAGTAAAAATGGCCATTGAAGATATTCAGGAAGAGAATGCTGTATTAATAGTAACCGTTCCTGATACCAAGACGGATAAGAAGCGTGTTTTCACTGTTACTAATATTGATTTCATAAAAATTTATCGTAAATATGCAGCTCTTCGACCAAAACATATTGTTAATAATCGTCGTATATTCTTGAGATACGTAAACGGAAAGTGCACCGCACAAGTTGTTGGAGTGCATACCATTGCGAAAATGCCTAGTATGATTGCTAAGTATCTCAGATTACCAAATCCTGAAACATACACGGGTCACTGTTTTCGGAGAAGTTCTGCCACGCTGCTTGCCAATACTGGGGCTGATATGTCAATTCTTAAACGTCACGGTGGATGGAAGTCCACAACAGTAGCGGAAGGATATGTAGAAGACTCTATCGAAAATAAGAAGCAAATTTCCAACTCAATTTCTGGCGATATGGTATCTGGTTTGAATGTAGGCAATAACCATTATTCAGAAACACTAGATGTAGTTGCTTCAACTTCTGGAGTAAATATAAGTAATAATACAAACTGTACAATTAATGTAAATATTCATCCTAAATAATATAACTTATGTATTTGTTGGTATTCAATAAAAAATATTTATTTGAACATACAGAATCACCTTCTTTTAATCTAAGAATATGAAGAATTGAATTAATTAAATCATTTTTTATATCAAAAGAAAGTAATTAAGAAAAATTTTAAATAAGAAGGCCGATTTACTCTGTACATAAAATACATTGGAAAATGAACTTTAATATTAATTCTAATTCTAAATTAAACAGAATTATTTGGTCCAAACAATTAAAATTTTAAATTAAACAAGACTTCAGCGTCGCATCTATTGGTACTAGTCGGATTTGCCTAGTTAATGATCGTGCTAGAATGGCTAGAAACTTCACTTACGTATATACAATAGTGCACACAAAAAAGTTACGGGGTGCTAAAGTTAAAATTTTAAATAATTTAATAATAATAAATAAATATTTAATATTTGTGAAAATATAGTTTAAATGTTCAATATTGAAATTGGCATTTTAAAGGGTGGCTGTATCTTCCATAATAAAATATTTACAAAGAAATACAGACACAAAAGTTTAAGAACAGACGTTTGATTCCAGAGGCGGTCCATATTTTGTTAAATTATAGCTCTAAAAAAAGTTGGGTGGTAAAAGGGGTGTTGATCCCCTCTGAAAATCCATAAATAAATCAAATTATTTTGCTAACTTAAACGGTATGTTTTACCAATTGGTTATTAATAAATTGTTGATACAGTTTTTTTAGTGTACAATCTTAATATATTTTATTTGTTTGCATATACATGCAGAAGAAAACCAAATTGATATGTGCGAAGGAATGGTATTTGCCTTTGAAAGCTGATCTCAAGGGATTTATTTCAGGGAAAAAAGAAATTTCACAGTGTTCGTCTGATGTATTATGCACAACTGTGTCGACCCGCAACGAATGCTTTGGAATGCTTAATATATCAACATCAGAATAGCAAGTTTACGTCAATGAACCAAAGATGATCATTATAACCAACAATTTTTTTAGGAAAGAAAATATTTAAATTTACAGTTGATTGTTTATATTTTTCTTCAATTCCAAATTCTTTTTCATTAATTAACATTGGGCTTGTTATCAATGACACATTTTTTGGTTTTTTACGTTATTTTGTAAAACTCAATTATTAAAATAATTGGTAAAATATTTAGTGTTTCAACTTTCCTTACTACCTATATATTAAAGAAAAAAATTATGCACATTGTGGTATGCTATTCGGCAGTACTCTATTATGTTTCATATAAAAAAGTTGACATATTAACAAAAAAATTTGCCATAAAAACCGTTTCTAAAGAGCTAACTTCTATTGCGTTAACAACCTACTTTTCTCTGTGTGAGTCCCATCTAAGATGTGGATTAGCTGCGTCACAGAGCGCATTGTGAACCCTATTTTAAAAAATTCAAAATTTTGACTCTTCCGGCACTATTCATCTTAGAATATGTTTGCTTAGTTCGTAAATCTAACCTTATCTCAAAATTGGGACCGCTCCATAGATACCCCACGAGAAACTCTGATTTAGATGTTCATTTGACTATGCCCACCTCTAGTCTTACAAAACATTCTACTATTTACAATGTAAGAAAAATATACAACTGTCTACCAACATACATAAAAGCCACCAGTCCTTATATTATTTTCCGCAAATTGACTAAAGCATACCTTCAGGAGAGACTATAAAGTAGCTGAATTCTGTGATAACCCATACAGGAATCCCCAGAGTTGAAGAACGGGCCCATGAATGGGACATTATTGGGAACCCCTTCTTGGAAACCCTATATTGTTCCATGTCCGGGCCTTAACTGGGTAATCAGCCTTGGCCATTCCAATGATGTTCCAGGTTTGGGCCTAGACTGAATAACCTAGCCTTGACCAAACCTAGAGTCACCCTAACGTATGCCAAAACTGAATTACCTAGCCTTGGCCAAACCTAGAATCACCCTTACTTGGGCCACGGTTGTGTAGCCTAACCTCGGCCGTTGTCTTATAATCCTAACTTGGGCCAAGACTGAATTACCTAACTTTGGCCAAACCTGGAGTACCCCTTGCTTGAACCATGATTGTGTAGCCTAATCTCGCCCGTTGTATAATAACCCTAACATGGGCCAAGACTGAATTACCTAGCCTTGGCCAAACCTAGAATCATCCTTACTTGGGTCACGGTTGTGTAGCCTAACCTCGGCTGTTGTCTTATAATCCTAACTTTGGCCAAACCTGGAGTACCCCTTGCTTGAACCATGATTGTGTAGCCTAATCTCGCCCGTTGTATAATAACCCTAACATGGGCCAAGACTGAATTACCTAGCCTTGGCCAAACCTAGCGTCACCCTAACCTGGGCCACGGTTGTGAATCCTAAAAGAAGTCATTCAAAAATTTTATAGAATATATAGAAAGTTTATTACTTATACAAGAAAAAATTATAGTAAAACTTGCTCATGTGAAGTGTAAATGTGTTCTTTTCAACGTAAATAACTTAAAAATTGCAGTAACCCTTCTACATATTTAAATATTTTGAATGCATTAAAATATATTAAAAATTACCCATAACTTTAAATTAATAGGTACCTATTTAATAAAAGATAAAACACAAACAAAAAGTCTGAATTCCTAGTTGTCGTTTGTTAAATAGTTTTATTTTTAATTTCTTTATTTTTATTTTTTTTTCTATTGGTAAGCTTTTCCTAATATTATTTTATTTATTGCATTATATTTATCTAGACTAGACGATATAAAACAAGACAGAATATATATGTATCTAATACAAGTCAAGTCGACAGCAACAAAAAAACTGTCGATCGTTCCTGTTCGTGCAAAGTTCGTGTGAAGTTCGTGTGAGGGAGAATAAGGGGTGTAACTTTACATCAAGGTCGTGCAGGTGGTCTGTGTTCTTTAGCACTTTCTAACGTTTGTTGTAGTTTATAGTTAAATTTAGTACATGCATTATATGTTTATGAATAGTAAAGCGATAATTTTTATAAATATTTAAAATGTCGGATGCACCAAAACTTTATGCAGTTGTTGAATTCAATGAAATCATTGACGGCAAAAAAGCGGTAGAATTAGTTCCGATTTCTTGGTTAACCTCTAATGAAACACTGTGTTTTTGGCCGCCTAAAAACTTAGTACATAAGTTGAGGGATTTGGTTAAGATTCAAACTGATGCTGATGATACTTGGGATACATATCCGATTGAGGTTCTCACTAAAGCAAGTAAGTAAAACTATAAATCAATTCCTTTTTTTTAATATTATTTTTCATTACTTTCTAATTACCTAAATTTAGTATTTGGATTTATATCTAGTAAGTAGATTGTTTTATTTTATGCAAGAATTAACTTTATTTCAATATATTTTCATAAATTTCTTTAAAGCAAAACTTTTACACATTTACTTCCATCTAGGTAAAATAAAAAATGTTCCTAGTAAGATGTACAGTCGGCTTTAGAATAGCATATACATGTTAAATGTGAATTTCGTTTACCTACCGAAGTTATAAAAACGCCCTTCTTAGACAAAATAGGACTGGCAATTTTTAAAACGCCTTCATTAAATGGTTTGTTTATTTACAAGGGTCGGTCATGTCCCGAATAAATAGGTTTTTTTTGCATTTTTGCACTGATATAATAAAAAAAAGGGATTTTAATCCCAAACAAACATTTATTATCGAGGGTTCCAAACTAAGTGAAGATCTGGGCGTGGACAACTGTTTAACTGATTTCAAATTTATTATTATTTAAACCGTGATTGGTTATACACATAAATAGGCCGTCTATTCGATGTAAGCGATTTGAGTTTGAAAATGTATATGCTATTCTGAAGCCGATAGTACTTCCACAGTAAGGGTTAGTACAATAAATTGCATATTTCTCGTTATTTATTATTTATAAGTAATTTAAAAATAATTCAAACATTGTTTGTTAAATATTATTGTTATTTACAGATCGATGTTTTTCAAATGATTACTGCTGGATCCACTAATTGTGAACATGACGTTAATTAGATAATAGGAAAACTAATAAAAAAAAATCCAGCTACAGTATACCGGATGCGGAAAAAAAATCAAGGGTGTTGCAAAGAGGAGTTTTAAAGAAACAGAATCTTTCAAGATTATGGAAAGTAAGTTAATAGTAGGTATATTAAATATTAATCTTCATTTAACTGTTTATTGTTCCAGAATTTCTCTTGGCTAAATATCATGGCTCCAAAGAAAAACTGGAGATAACCAGCTGGGTGAGTCGCTATTTATCTGGTGCCAATGATAGGGAAGGCGGCAGAGCTCAACGAGGAAATGTAATCAATCAATAAATTAAATGCATTAAATTTTTTTTATAAATTACAAATAAACGCATTTATATTCATACGACTGTTTATTAATTAAATATCTTTGTGAAATTTATTGTAGAGATCCTCACATAATATACAATAAATTAATTTCTTTCACTTAATATTATTATTATTATTATATGGGTTGATTCTCGGCAGTCGAACATGGGCCAGAATTGATATTTAGCTTGAACCATTTCTGGTAGCCGCGCATAGCCCAGTTGTGGTACGTAACAATGGGCCAATTGTGGCAACCAAAAATGGCACAGTTTTGGTCATCTAGTCTGGGCCAAGACAGGTTTACATGTTTGGGACAGTCTTGAATGGTAAGCATGGCCCAGACCTGGTTACCATCCATGGGCCAATTATAATAACCAACTCGGGCTCCCTGTTATCATTCCAGGCTTTTACCAACGTTGGGCCAAAATGGGTTTACAAGCATGGGCCAGTGATAGACAGCATTGCGCCAATCATGACCCATGCCTGGCCCCGCCGTATTATCCTGTATGGGAAGACATGTAATATGTGGTATGAAGTATTTCATAATTATTTTTAGCTAGTAAGTAGTAATTAAGATTGATTTAAAAGGAGTGATATATTTATGTTTGTATGTTTACATTTTAATCATGCATATCATTCTTTTTCATTTTTATTTGTGTGTATTTATTTATTTATTTAAATGATTTTTATTGTGAACGATCAATTATTGTTAATTGATATTTAGATATTAGATTATTTTTATTTAGCTTTGTCCATAAAATTCTCACTCTCTCTCTAAACATCAGGTACCTGGTTACAAACAAAATATGTCAATCTGACGATGCCAATTCTAGCGCGAAGCGGCTGTCATTGAATTTAAAACGTGTTTTTGAGGGAATAGTGGAATAAGTTTCATTCAACCGTTTAGATGTTTACTGTTCTTAATAAGATGGACTTTCACATAGTAAGGGTTAGTATAATAAATTTGTCCTAGATAGTGGTTTTGTTGAAACAGATTCTGGAATACATTCAACGGGTGAACGCATTGGGGCTGTTAAACAAATGCCTTTACCTCAAAATACTACCCAGCTAAGCTCTTTCCTTGGATCTACAACGTATCATGGAATATTTTTTGGAAATTTACATGTAAGATGTGTTGTCCTTCATCGGCATTACCTGAAGAAACATGCAAAATGGAACTCTTTGTTATTAGGTCTATGACACAACCCCAAGCCAACTAATGTTTGGACATAATTTACGATCCCGTTTTGATCTCATGAAGCCCGATGTTTCAACGAACATGGCTTTGTCTCGCTAAAATTTTAAAGAAGAAGAGAATATATGGGTAAATAAACCTTTACGTCGGGGTTACCTGCTCAAGTAATAAAACAAACTGGACTTTTGTCATATTTGGTTAACATCGATGCAGCTCTTCGCCGTCAATATTCTGACCAAATGAGAAAACGTATGATTACATCAAATACTCCTACTAGTAAGACTGAGATATTTGAGTTAATCCCACCGAATAATGTATCTGAAGAATCTCTTTCGAATGAAATTCTTACTAAAGAAAAAGAAACATAACACGCAATGCAGAGCCATGAATCCCCAACAACAGGAAACTCCATGGTCTCTCCTTATGCAATAAAAGAGATTCTCAACTCGCGGTGCGACGTTTTAAACTTTAGGTATTACATATGCAATGTGACGTCACAGGTAACTACGCCCCGTTTATGATTATTAATTTTTTTTAAAAACAATTTAAAGATTTAAACGTTGGCGGAAAAATTTAAAATTTTGGGAATCTGTTTAAAATGAGTTTTAGTTTCAATTATCAAATTTTTTTTGAACAAGCTCATTATACAGTTGTGACACCTTTTTTGCTTGCGGTTTTCTAAGAAAGTATTTTTTTAAAGAAGTAAATAGAGTTGGTATAAATTCAAGTTTTGTGGAGTTGCCATTCATTGCCCCTGGTCGCTACCTTGAAGAAAGCGGTGCCAAAGTAAGTAATTGCAATCTATTTCGTAAGCTAGCAACCCTACAGATAATTTTATAAATAATTAATTTGTAGCAAATTAAATTTTGAACTTTCCTCCTTTAATTATTAACGTAAAATGGAAACTAGAAAAGTGATAAGCAAAAATATCAACCAATATAAACAATTTTTATTGGCTAACGAACAAAAATATGTTTTTCGTTTTACTTTTAGTATACCTATTTTTAAGAATCCGTTTAAAAAAATAAATGTTTCTCCTTGTCAATCACGATTTTGATTACATTTGATACATTTTTTTATTTTAAGTACTCAAAATCGGGCATATGCTTATAGGGTCCCAAGTAGCAGGTAGTTCAAAAATAACGTGCTTATTGGGTCCCGAACTTTTGTCCTACCTGAATAATAATGTATGGATTCGGTCCCAGCCACCTGTTGGTAAACCAACTGAAAAACAGGTAATAAAACTAATTTAAAAATTTGATATATTTATTACATTGAAATATTATTGTAGAGGTACGATATACATTTTAGGATTTAAAAATTACTAACTTAACCTAACCTAACCTAACCTAACCTAACCTAACCTAACCTAACCTAACCTAACCTAACCTAACCTAACCTAACCTAACCTAACCTAACCTAACCTAACCTAACCTAACCTAACCTAACCTTACCTAACCTAACAAAATATTTGCTACGTCATTTGTTGTAATGGTTGATGGCAGATTCTCTTGAAGAACACGACGAATAATTTTTGCAGGCTTTTCGGGCAAGTCTTCAACTACCTTGCGTTTGCAAGAAGAGCTTACAATTTGGCGATTCAATTTTTCTATATTTGCGCTATGACAATGCTCTTCAACATGTTTTGTCAAAGTTTTGTCTTTCGATTCACCCAAACTAAGTATATATGATTTACACTTTTTATTTGTACATATCCAACGAATTTCTCCACTTTTTAAGCACTTTTGAAAACTATATTTTAAGTTATTTATCACTAACATTTGTTTTCCTTTTTCACTTAAAATAATATTTATATTCATTTTTAAAATGTTTAAAATCTTCAGGTAGTTAAGTACCATTGGGACCCAATACGCCTATAGATAAAGGGATTAAAATTTACACATTTTAATCTATGACCTGCCGGGACCGAATCGATCAACACCGCTCAAAATCCGATAATAAAATTTAATTAATTTTTTAGTTGGATTAGTCTATAGTGGGTAGCTCGTTTTAAACACGCGTGTTTCATTCAACAATAAAACAAAACACCAAATTAAACCTGCTATTGAATAAACACATTCGGATGAAAATTATATTCAGGGATAACATGATTTATCGATAAATTATTTGTTCAAAAAATGATTGATTTGAACGAATGCTATCGGGTACCTATATCTATTATGTATTTTTGTTTAGATTATATGTACCACGAATCCAATTAGCTTAATATTTATTTTATATGGTCATCTACTACTAATAGCACTAAAATAACCTTTATTTATTGCATTATGTGCTGTAATTTTCATTTTTTTTGGTAAATGATGAATTAGGTAGGTTTATAATACTATTTTAACTCTGTGTGCAGAAATTTAATGTAAATTTAATTTAAATATAAAATGTGTCACTTATGTACCACACCAACCAGGATATTGAGAGTAATGTTAAATCTCTCACCCCTAGCCTTATTTCTTAAGGGGGGGGGTTCATTAAATTATTCAATACACAGAAAACCAACACAAATAGATGTAACCATACCATATCATTCAGATCATCCTATATCACATAAATTAGCAGCTTATAATTCTATGATACTTAGAGCATTTTCAATTCCAATGAACAAAAATAATTTTAATAAAGAAATTGAGATTATAAAACATATAGCTACATGCAATGGCTATCCATTACATTTAATAAATAAATTAATTAATAAGAAAGAACAGAAAATGTCACTACAACCAAAGAAACTAAAGAAGTTGAAAGTAATTATAGTGTTACATATTGTGGAAATATTTTGTTTCTTTTTTTTCCTTTATTATAGGTATGTACTTATATTTAATTTTTTAATTTAAATTTATATAACGTTTTTTCCAATTATTGTAACCGAACCCATGCTATTTGATTGTATTCAATTTAAGCAATAAAGAATTATTATTATTATTATAATTTCATTCAAATCACAAAATAATGTTGGAACAAAATTGTTAAATGTTAAAACATAATTACTTAATTTAAAAAATATCTTATATTTAAAAAATTAATTGTCCAAAATGTAATACTGTATATGTAAGTCAATCACAAAGAAATTTTAAAATAAGATTCAATGAACACTTAAGAGCATATAGATTACAACAACCAGATAAGTCAAACTTTGCAAAACACGTTCATGAACATCCAGACTCACTTATACACACCAATGACATTCAAATATCACAAATTTGTGATAAAAAACAAAATTTAGATTTCCTGAAAGAACTTGAAATAGAAAGACATTTAACAGATCAACAATTTAAAGTAGTTAATGAACAAATACATCTTGGAAGTTCTCCACTATTAAACTGTTTACTTTGATTGAGTCTTCATTTTATACCCACATAGATAAGACGTAATTGTAACAGAAATATATTAAGTTATTGTAAAGATCCTGGTTCTATATCAATACACAAATATACTAATCTTAGAGGGAAATACATCCAGGATAATCCCTTAGAGCTAATAACATCTAGGCTTTAATATTGTTATGTCTTACTTCCATACATAGCGTTAATACTGCCTAATCATCAGATACCTAGCTACAAACAAACAAAATGTAACTTCAATAAGTCAATCTGACGATGCTAGTTTTTAGTGAAACAGCCGTAATTGAATTTATAAATGTATTTTCGAATATACGGGTTTGGGATAAAGTATGGAACCAAGTAAATATCTTTTAAACTAAAAGAACAATATTTATGAAAATTTGCAGGTAAGTGCAATGAAACAAAACGCATCTGATGTACATTTTTTTGATAATAATATACTTCCGGTTTAACCGGAAATGCCATCAACTTCTTTAATTTAAGTGGGGCACCCTATATATTTTTACAGATTTTGAAAGAGCTTGTTATTTTGAATTCATACATACTGAGTTTAATGTAAACAAATTTGTAAAAACGGGGAATATAGCACTTTAACCAACCTCCTTTGAGTTTTTTGCATTACCTGCAAATTTTCATAAACATTGTTTTTTTCGTTTTCGTTTTTCGTATCTCGTATCTCCCATTGTACATAGAAACTAATTGCTATTATTAAATTTTTTTTAACTTTATTTGATCCATGAACTAGAGAGGAAAGTTATTTAGTAGAAATAAGAAAAAAAATCAATAAATTGATGTTTTCAGATTAAATAATTTACGATTTTCAGTTTCTCCCCAAATTTACTGGGAATTTATTTATTTCTTGACGTACACTTTCTTATTTAGATTTAAATAAAATATTTAAGAATATTTTTAAATTTTAAAAAAATAGTAAGTAGAATGTTTTTACATGCAAAGTCCTAGACTCGAAAAGTTGGAGGTTCGCTCTTAAATAAAGAAAAAACGGGCGTAACCGTTATCCACACAATGCTTTTTAAATACAAATGACAATAATATTTGCCCTACTATGCCTTTTATCTTAGTTTGACACATCGGTGGATTGCCCTATTAAAAATAAGTTACACAAACTAAAAACTAAAAATATAACAAAACCAATTAAAATTCAGAAACTTTACAGTTTGTAACGTTTATAAAATTTAAATTTGAATGCGTACTTCCATTAACACAAACAAAATGCTAAACCTTTAATCAAGTTTTTTAAACAACTACCATTGTTTTGTCCTGGCTAAGAATCTAATTCAGAAACTCTACATTACATAAAGCACCTGGGAACTGCACCTTTTGTTCGCTTCCTTTGTTCCTTTTAAGTACATAATGGTATGCATAACACCAAACACAGACATTCAACTAATCTAGTCAAATTGCACTTTCCCACCTTCCTCGATTATTGTATAACGTACCTTGTGCTGTACTTTTAGGTCTGCTTTTTCGAACCAGTGGTTGGATGGATTACACATACAAACGTAATTAAATTTTTCTATTCTGGCTACCGTTCGATAATTCTAACAATGTGCAGAGTTGGATTTATACTTTTATTTTAATTTTAGCAGAAGTAGAAAAGTAATAAAATACTTTTTTGCTTAAATAGCCATTTATATAATTAGTTGCAAAATGAACGTGTTTTTTGCACTAGTTTTGCACGATGTTTTGCATCGTGTTTATATTCAAGATTGTTTGTATAGTATGTACAAAAAGTACGAGGAGTAATAAACCCTAATTAAGTATGCAAAACCTTTGTAGGGAGCACCATGAAATTTTTGATAAATCTCTTACTTTAAATAACATTTCTTCCGTAAATCTAAAAACCAGGTAGATCGACCCCGTATTTGTTTCAGTTGTAGCAAAGTTTAGGGTTTCTTTATTGTTAAAGGATTAGCAGATAAGCAATAACGCAATGCAGTGGTGTGTATTTTGGGAAAAAAAATCCGTTTTAAATTATAATATAATAAAAAATGAAAAGAAATAATTATTGGAATACATTTATTACTTACATATTATTCTATATCCGACTCGGAAGAGGAAGAATCGTTGTTGACATTAATAATAATAGGGTCAATTAAATCATCACAAATATTGTCAATTTTCCACATATTTGCCTCTACTTTGATAACATGCTCGATACAGGTTGTCCAATTTTCCTTACTAACATGACTTACAGCACTCTCAAACAATTTCACAACATCGTTTATTTTAAAAGTAGTATTTTTTTTCCAACTTCCCCCTTTACCTGAGCCCATATTAATTCTATGGGATTAACTTCACAATGATAAGGGGGAAGTCGAAGAACTGATATACCACGAGAAGAAGCCATTTCTTCTACAATGTAGGTTTTGTATTTATTCTTGTTCATTTTTGCAATTCTGTAAAGTTCTTTCCTTAGTGGATCTTTTGGAAACTTAATATTTTTCGAAATAAGCTACTTCAAAAGCTCTGCTTTACGCCAACGACTTGTGGGCAATGCTTCTCGTAACCGTGAATGGTAACTTGCGTTGTCCATAACAATAACAGCCCCTTTTGCCCTTTACGCCTTAGTCTTTGTTCCATTCTTGCTTTCTTTTAGTAATCTATAAATTGTTGTTTTAGCAACACACAACATAGCAGCCGCTAATTCCACAATATCATCAACACTTGCATTTGGATCCTTGTTTTTCAATGATATATAACAATTCAATATCAGAGTTTTTTCATTTAAAGATAATGGACCTGTTTTTGGTCGTTTAGATGGTCCTTGGCTTATCGACATTGTTTGGTACTTGCACAATTAACATTCAACAAATGTTTTAAATATACTGTTTACAATATTATGAAAACCATAGGTACAACTTTACTCAAAGAACTAATACTAAGTACTGATTTAATGTACCTACTTTTTTTTAAAATAATATTCCCGATAATGTTTCTAAGAAAACTGGGTTGTTTGGAAAATCCCTCTCAATAATCGAATAATCTGTAAATAGGTGTAATCGTATTAAGCCGATTACAGTAGGCCATTTGCCATTTAAAATTTCTGAGAAAAATTCCCCAAACACTACATATAGGAGTAATACAAATAAAAAATGATAATTTTGCTTCTTTAAATTTAATAAAAATTGTAAGGATATCTTGCTATCTTAACTTTAATTAATTTTTTAAAAATATATTTCATTGTAATTTATTTGTGACAATATTCAAAGTTTGAATTAATCTTCTTACACAAAGAACAAAAATATATAATCTAATAATTTTTACAGATTGGTTTGTTTTCTATTATGAATAAACTGTGTTGCCTTTCTTTATTAAACTTACTAAAATTTATGTACCTCTATCACTTTTTTTATTAAAATTAGTACATCCCGTTACCTCTGACCTAAATCGTATATTCTTTAGCATAGCTGCAACTCATTCGTTCAATACAAAATGTACCTTACGGTATACCCAACATTCCGCCAAACAGGGTTATAGTAATGGACACCGCAAGCTATCATAGTCGACAATTGCAAAAAATTCCTGGCTCAAAGAATACGAAATTGGAGATTTAAAACTTCATGGCTGCAAATGACATATATTTTGAGGGAAATTATACAAAAAAAAATAACTTTTTCAAGTGCTGCAGTCATTTTCTTAAAAAAAAACGTATGTTTGTGATACAATTGCAGAAGAATTGGGACATACAGCGTTACGACTACTTCTCTACTACTGCGTGTTCAATCCCATAGAGCTTATGTGGCACCAATTTAAATCGAGTGTGCGCGGAAGTAGTGTGGAAGTAGTTAATTCCCAATATTCCTCCTTAAAGTGTTATTGTTATGGATAACGCTAGCTATCATAGTAGGCAATTAAACAAAAACCCTTGTTCAAGCGACACCAAAGCAATTATTCAAGAATTTATGCACGCCAATAATATTTATTTTCATGAAAATTATTCAAGTATTAAAATGTTTTAATATAGAGAATAAATATGTTTGTGATGAGTTTGCAAATTGCATGGAACATTCAGTTTTAAGGCTTCCACCATATCACTGCATTTTTAACCCTATAGAACATATTTGGCATCAATTGAAATCGCAAGTTAGACGTAACAACAGTTCACCGACTTTAAATAGTTTTGTGTTAGGCATTATCACCAGGGAAATAGAAAAAATACCAGTAAATAATTGGAGCAACAGTGTAGATCACGTAATTAAAGTTGAGCAATCATAAACCACACTTTTAAGTAATGTTAAGGAGTTAATTATACAGTTAGGGGATGATAGTGATAGTGACACTGATTTAATTGAATAGGTCCTAATAATAATTATAAGTTGTAATAATTTTAGATACTTTTCATTTTATATTGTATATTGTATTTTTAAAAGCTTTTTATTTATATATTTTTTTAAATGACTAAGTAGGTATAATTTATTTTTTTAAACATTGCCATCACGTGACTTTTTGACGCAATGATCAACGACAAGTATTAAACGACAATGTTTAAAAAAATAATTTATAGTATTCCTAGGTATGTAATAAAATATGTGATTATCAATGTGTTTCTATTTTTTCCTATAAAAAAAGGAAATTCCACCCTGTTCCGTTCAAATCTTATAGCAGGTAACGCCTGGCTAAAAGGCCGACCGACAATAAAGGACAAAAGGGTCATTTATTGGCCTTAAGAAGTCAGAACGGTATAAGTATGAATGTACTATACCTATCTAAAAGTTTTCAATGCTTGCAGAACCAGGTTAGTCTTAAAGTACCTAGGTACCTTTATTATTTTTTATTGTCGTTTAGATCTCCGGGCTGCGGTGATTACTCTGTATGGGGACCCGTTAGTTGGATTACGGAAACCTGCATTAAACCTTTTTTGAAAAAGGTCAAGTTAAGCCCATCCTTCAGTTCGACCACGATAAAATTTTATTCCCTAATCGATTTAATGGAATTCTTCGAAAATAAGTAATTAAAATATCATTAGGGAAGTAATAACCTAACCTAATCTAACCTAACCTAACCTTTTAAAAAATTTTGTCTTCGTATAATTCACCTTAATATTAAATAATATGTTAGGTAAATACTGATTGTTTTAATTCGTAGAATACAACCTTAATCCGCTCGAAGAGCTGTCCTGGTCCAACTAATCGGTGTATTTAACACAGGTACCTGGCTGTGGTCGAACTGTCGGGCATATATCGATTGCGCACATTTTATTACCTGCCTAAGTAATCCTTCTAATCCCGGTTATCGATTGCGCCCCGGTTTAAAATGAATATGAAATGAGGTGTATCGATTGCGCACAAAATACTTACCTGAATATTAGAATTTGAAAACGTACTGTCATTTTCAAATTCACGATACTTTTATATTGACCATATTAAATGTGTCAATTTTATTAATTATAAATAATAATATACTATATTATACATGTATATGGTTGACGTTAAATAAATAAAATATCCAAAAAATTAGTACCTAGAACACAACACATTTATTAAACATTTATTAAAAAAGAGTTTATACCTAACCTAACCTAACGTAACCTAACCTAACCTAACCTAACCTAACCTAACCTAACCTAACCTAACCTAACCTAACCTAACCTAACCTAACCTAACCTAACCTAACCTAACCTAACCTAACCTAACCTAACCTAACCTAACCTAACCTAACCTCACCTAACCTAACCTAACGAAACGGTACCCCGTTGATTATATCTCTATGTTTTCCAAAAGTATAATTTTTTACCACAATTAAGTTTCCCCCACGTTCGCTTTCTATTCACGTGAAAACTATAGAACTCATATTTTTTCACTGGTAGCAGCTAGTACTCACTCATGTGTAAGTAGATAACTAATGACGACACTGTACTGTCTCACTTAGGGCACAATCGATGCAGACCTTTTTGAGGTAAAATTCGAAAAAGCAGATTATCCTAAGTTTTATTGCGGGTTTGGGCGCAGTTGATAATTTCCAGAACTGTCCGACCCTGCTCTGTATATATAACTATTAAAATTATTATGAATGTATTTTTAAAGCTTTTAACTAAATTTTATTACACCTATAATTAAATGAAAGTTTTATTTTTTTACCAAACTGAAAAGAACGTTATTTTTCTAGTTTTGAATGTACCATTATTGGTAAAAAATTACAAAATGTTTTAATATTCGACTTAATATCAGTATAGCAATTTTTTTATATAAATTAATCGTTCGAAGCAGTTAGCGAGTTGTAAATATATTGCCCTGATGTAATCTTCATAGTTTATGAGTACGCGTGTGAGAAAACGCACGCACATTCTATTAACTTTTGTTTATATCTTTAGCAACGCACGGAACTTAATTTCATTAGAAGTTTCACAACATGCTCCAAAATGAAATTTTAGAAGTTCTAGGTAAAAGTTTTTATTTAATTTATTTTTTCGACAAACAATTTAGCTGTTTATTACTTCGGAGGTACGATGAAAAAAATTATTATCTTCTGATGGATTCTCTTAAAACATAAAGATAAAATTGAACTAAAAAAGAGTTTTAAATGTCCTACCATACCACTGATTAATGATTAGAACAGACACGAATGTCGGTATGGGCGCGATGTTGCCAATTTGAAAAATTATCAGAATTTCATACAAAATTGTAATGTTGACTCGGGGACAATAACAATTTCCAGTATAGTAACTAGTTTTTTTGAACAATTTACAATTTAAATAAAAATAAAATAAAGAAAGAACATTATCTTTCTTTCTGAATAAATTTTTTTTGGACAGTCTCTCTCTGTATGAACAATACACTCCACCGTGCTGGTTAGTCATTTTATCACAAAATATTAACGAACTAGAATTGAATCTTAAGCGACCAATGTCATACTGTTTTTCATTTCGCCGGCCGAGTCAATAGAATGCGCCACAAGAAAATTATAATGGCACTTGTCCAAATTTGACAAATGAAGTATTTTGAATTTGGATTCGTATGATAATTTATTGCAAAGTATCATCGTTTTTCTTTAAGTTGTTTAGTATATTTTTCGGATTTATTACAATTACTTTTAGTTTATTGTTTAGTTCGTTATTGTTAGTTTGGTAATTATTACAAGTGTATTTTGTAAGAAGAAAAATTGGTAAATAATAAAATATGTAATATTGAAAAAATACAAATCTTCCTGGCACTAATTTTGTTGAGAATATGTATTAAATCTTAAATTTTTCCAGATTAAGTTAAAGTATATGAACATTATGAGTACGAGAAAAAGTGTTGTGTACCTGGTTTGTTACACGCTTATAAAAAATTTGATCTCAAAGACAATGGTTAAAAAAATAAAAAAAATTGTGAATTTATTCTATTGTGTAGATTTTTTTGTATTATATGTATGTATGCAATAAATGCTATATTTAATTGTGTTTCTCTTCTAAAGTAATCAAAAAATTTGAATAGTATAACCCAAAATTCGGACCACCTCGGCTAAAGCGACATCTAAAGCTGGGTACTAGAATTCCATTTTAACGTTTAGTATTGAAGTTTCCATTATAAATTGTTGGTTAATATTTTGTGATTTTATAAGAATAATAATCTATACCAACATATAATAACAATTGATTAGTCAAATGTCATTTTGACAAGTCCAAATATATGGTTTGTTAAAAAAGTATATACCTATTTATATGATTTTTATACATTATAAAATTTTTAAATGTATATTTCCATTAGAATTAATAAAATTAATTAAAAACAAGTAATATTTTTATCTGTATAACTATCAAGATCAGAAATAATGCTGAAATAATGCCCTATGATAAATTGAAGGAAATATAACGCAAATTTGACAATCCTGTTAAAATATTTCGCGAAGTAGCCCGAATGAAGTTGACATACATCGATGGACATTTAAATGGATATGTCTACCCATGCCATCTCTCTCGCTTTTTACAGTTCTCTGTCAAGCTTCCGTATCTGTATGAATCTAATGTGTGATCAAGGTAAAAATGTTCTCCACGATTTATTTTGTTACTTCGTAGATGCACATCAATCAACTTCACTTATTTTCGCAAACTCACGACGTTAACTTTTTGAACTTAGTAACACGCATAATTTATGGTTTAACTCAGTAAAGCAATAGCATCGGTCAAATCTAAGAATAAAGAATAGAAAGGAAGGAACGTTGTCATATTTTAATCTAGCAAATAATCACGACGGAAGTCGAATCGTGACATTTGACATAAATAGTTTTTTCATGCTGTTTTATATATTATTTTCTGATTTAAGTAGTTAACCCAACTCTTGAATGGGAATTACTTTTAATCTGTAGGGTTCTATTTATCTGAATTATTAAAAATTAACAAAATATTATAATGACAACCACATTGTTATCATAGACGTTCCTTTATTTTTTATATAGACCAACTAAGTCAACTATTTATAATTACCGGCTTAGAAGTTTTTAATCTAAATTTATATTCCTACAACTTTATGACAATGTATATTAGTGTACAGATAATTACAAGCGGAAAACAGTTATTTTTTTTAATAATTAATACGAGACATAAGTTTATGATACCCTGTGTGTGACACCACTGGTAACCGGAAATTTCAAGTCAGCCATATGCAAGAACCATTGCGGACATCGTCAAATCGTATTATACTCCTTCCTTTTTATTATTTATTCGTAGGGTCAAATACGGTTTAATGCAGGTTTTGTGTCCAATTAGTAATTTTTAGAAACAAAATAAACAATGATAGCTAGCATCTATTTCTCTCAAGGTCAGTACAACTACAAAATGATAAAAACCAGAAAAAAAGTTCCGGTGAACAATAGGTACACACGAATTTCGAAATTTAATAACTTGAAGATTAAAGTAACTTACTTTTTATAATATTTTAACTAAAATTATATGAGGAAAATGGAGTTTTATATGCTAATTTAATTTATATTGCAATAAATTTTAGTAAACCATTGATTGATCTCACTTTGAGAATTATTTCTTCCCATGGAAATAAAAATTTACCTAGATTTTTAGGACAATATACTGTTTCGACGTTGACATTTAATATAAGTTAAACTTTAACACTCTAACATTGTTGGCTAGAATGTTAATTACCGGTTTTTATTTATTTTTTTAAAATGGAAATTAAGAACATTTTAGATGTACTGAATATACATAACAAAAATGAAGAAGGAATGGTGGCTTGGTTAAAGGAGAAAAATTTAATGAAATTGGTTGTAGTAACCTTCACTTTGTGGAAGTCCATCTTACTAAGAACAGTAAACAACTAAACGGTTGAACCCACAATTT
Organism: Ophraella communa; assembly: GCA_035357415.1. Lineage (NCBI taxonomy): Eukaryota > Metazoa > Arthropoda > Insecta > Coleoptera > Chrysomelidae > Ophraella > Ophraella communa. Next base: position 30,850,580 of record CM068981.1, read on the forward strand.
ATTCGCAAAATACGTTTTTAAATGCAATGACAGCATTTTCGCTAAAAACTAGCATCTTCAGGTTCTGTTTTTGATATTTTCTTTTATGGTTTCATTTCGAGGATAATATCCCTTCGGGTTAGGTTAGGTTAGGTTATGTTAGGTTAGGTTAGGTTAGGTTAGGTTAGGTTAGGTTAGGTTAGGTTAGGTTAGGTTAGGATAGGTTAGGTTAGGTTAGGTTAGGTTAGGTTAGGTTAGGTTAGGTTAGGTTAGGTTAGGTTAGGTTAGGTTAGGTTAGGTTAGGTTAGGTTAGGTTAGGTTAGGTTAGGTTAGGTTTGGTTAGGTTAGGTTAGGTTAGGTTAGGTTAGGTTAGGTTAGGTTAGGTTAGGTTAGGTTAGGTTAGGTTAGGTTAGGTTAGGTTAGGTTAGGTTGGGTTAGATTAGGTTGGGTTAGATTAGGTAAGGTTTGGTTAGGTTTAGTTAAGTTTGGTTAGGTTTGGTTAGGTTTGGTTAGGTTTGGTTAGGTTTGGTTAGGTTTGGTTAGGTTTGGTTAGGTTTGGTTAGGTTTGGTTAGGTTTGGTTAGGTTTGGTTAGGTTTGGTTAGGTTTGGTTAGGTTTGGTTAGGTTTGGTTAGGTTTGGTTAGGTTTGGTTAGGTTTGGTTAGGTTTGGTTAGGTTTGGTTAGGTTTGGTTAGGTTTGGTTAGGTTTGGTTAGGTTTGGTTAGGTTTGGTTAGGTTTGGTTAGGTTTGGTTAGGTTTGGTTAGGTTTGGTTAGGTTTGGTTAGGTTTGGTTAGGTTTGGTTAGGTTTGGTTAGGTTTGGTTAGGTTTGGTTAGGTTTGGTTAGGTTTGGTTAGGTTTGGTTAGGTTTGGTTAGGTTTGGTTAGGTTTGGTTAGGTTTGGTTAGGTTTGGTTAGGTTTGGTTAGGTTTGGTTAGGTTTGGTTAGGTTTGGTTAGGTTTGGTTAGGTTTGGTTAGGGTAACATCGCCACCCGTCACTGAATTTTGCGTGTTTGTTTATCTTTGTTTTATCTTTTATAATATACAAAAAGGCCGATTAGTTTTTATAAATTCCATAAAAAAATATTATCCCAATATTAAGGTTTTATTTAGAGATGTGGCAACGCTGGTATCTACAGGACATAACGCATCCCTGGACAGTGAATATTTTGTGTATTTAACCTACAAAATTTGAGTTTTTGATTCCATTTTTCTCGAAAAATACTGAATAACCCGCAAATTTTTTTACGAAAATTTACTATAGAAACCAGTCCCTTTTTAGTGTTATTATTTTTTTGCGAAATTCGTGTTTCCTTATTCTACACCGGACCCAGAAAGAAACTATATCGTTCTAATAGTTACAACAACCATGTAGTAATACTTTCCTTTCATAACGAAAGTATTGAATTAATAGAAACTAATGTTATCACTATGAAAACTGGTTTTTTAATAATTATATGCAATTCGAATTGGGGAGTCCGGTTCTGGCATAAAATTGAGTGTCTCTGCGATAATCAATTTTTTTGGGTCTACAAGTAAAATTATATACTTAATATTATAGAAGTGTATTGTGATACAACTACAAGATACTTTACATAAAGTTAATACATACAAGTATAGTTGTCTATTACTTAAAAACAAAGCAATAAGCTAAAAAAAATGTTAACTAACCTAAAGTACTTAAACTGGATTTGGGCTAGTTTTTTATCCCAGTGTAATTATAAACTGGTATAACGAGCAAAGCCGGAAATGGGGATATATTTTGAAATTAATTATTTATTCTATACTAATGGATGATTATTCTTCTGATAATAGCAAAAGAAAACGAGAAGAAGACGAAGAGGTATTCAACAGAGGTAAGAAAACTTTTCGTTCACCAGATAAAGCAAAAGTGAAAACTAACCTTATAAAGAAACATACGCCAGCAAGGAAAGAAATGTTAGAAGAACATGATGCTCAATGCTCAAGCACAGGCTGTTAGAGTTGTTAAAATATAATAAAGCTAAAGCAAAGGAATTAGAAGAAATGAAGGGAATGATGGGAGAAGTATCTGAAGTTAAACAAATTACAAAAGAAAACACCATTTATAAAAGCCAAAATAAAGAACTTGTTATTGAAAACGACGAATTAAAAAAAAATAATAAAATTAAGCAAAAAGCATAAACACAATCTAGAATTGATTGAAAAGGACCGAAAAGGAAATAATTTAGTAATAAAAGGTTTACAAATCGTTAACGAGGACAGAAATGTTTTAAGAGAAAATATAGTAGAATTTATTAAAAATAAAGTTGTTACTGAAGTTGGAATTTTATCTGCCCGTAAAATTAATAGTAAAATATGTATTGTAGAAACGAAAGTTTTAAAGGAAAAATAGATGTATTAAAACTTAAAAGGAATTTAAAAAAAAACAATTTTAAAAATGTATACATACATTGAAAGTAATCTTAAGCAGTTAGAGATAAAAACGCAAAAACAAATAAAATTATTTGCGAACAACGAAAGGCAAAAGAGAAAAAATGTTAAAATTGGTTATAACTTCGTTTTTGTAAACGACATAAAATGGAAATGGAACAACAGAACATAACAATTAAATGAGGAATGCTTTGATAATTTTTTTTAATTTTCCAGCGTAATGCAAAGATTGTATTGTTCTAAGAAAATCTCTAAACTTCCTTTCATCTAGCCTCCGTGGGAAAAGATAACAAGGCTGATTTTGGCTATCAGACAGCCACCATGAAAAAACAAAATGTAACTTCAAGATGTCAATCTGACTATGATCATTTTATAACAGCTGTCATTGAGCTATCTATAAAAGCTATCTTTTAAAACGAAAGTGGAAGTTCACTAGTTTCATTGATGCTCTTAGTAAGATGGACTTCCACAAAGTAAGGACTACTACAATAAATTTAATGAATTGGAGCATCCACTAAAAAAAGGTCAAGGTTGGTCATCATACGAAGATGGTTCACCCTGCATATTAGATTATAATTTGAAAAAAATGTAGCTTCCTGTGTCGGGAGCTTTCAATGTTATTGTTTATTTAGCTAATATTAAATGTATTTATTACTTCTTGGACATATAATATTTTTCACTTAATATATTTTACATTGTAAAATGAAATGATGGGAAAGTCTCCCAGTCGCCTGAAAATCCTTGAAAGTCTTGGAAGTCGATTGACAGAGATAAATACATCAAACATTCCCAAAGGGTTTTCAGAAAATAACTCGACTCAAATTCCCATGTGCGTGATTGCTATTGATTTGAGGGGCAATAATAACCACTTATCTTTACGTAATTTTTAAAAGGATTTTTTCACTACTTCATATTTATTTACTCTACTTTAATTAAAGTTAATTTTCTACCCTTACTTTGTTTTAAAAATTCGCAACAATAATAATTAATAAAAATGTTTTTAAATGTTTTAACGTAAAAACAACCTTTTTTACTAATACAAAAACATATAACATCATACTCACCTCAAATTCTAATTTATACAACACGGGAAATTTTCTCCTCTGGTCGCATATTTTCATAAAATCTTTTAGATCTATAGGGCTATCTGTTACAGTAGCTACAACACCACCACCATTATCTTCTGGAACAAAAAAATCTTAAAAATATTTTTATACAATGTAACCTATATTTAAATTGGGTAATTACTTAGTTCAACTCTTGGCGCTTTATTGTATTCCTTTAAATAAGGGTAAAAGTACAAAGTGTTGTTAATTAAACACATTCAGAACAATAAACAACTAAAAGGTTGAATTAACTTCCACTATTTATTCTATAAATACTTTTAATGCATTACATTAAAAGTATTTATAGAATAAATAGTGGAAGTTAATTCAACCTTTTAGTTGTTTATTGTTCTGAATAAGATGAACTTTCACACAGTAAGGGTTAGTACCATAAATTTAATTAAACACATGTTTTAAATAGAGGAACGCTTAAGTCTTCTAACAATTTTATTCGGATGTGTGAACTATTTATACATTTGTTTTACTTTTGGTATTAAAATGGAAGTGAAAGAGTCTGACGGTTTAACGAGTCCTTTTGATGTATCTGCTGGGGTTTGCTTTGAATATTATTTGCGTCCATTTCTTTTTGCCTTATTTATCATCGATATTGAATCCTATTTTTTTTTAAATAATGCACGAGGTATAGATATTGATAGCATTAACGACGCTCTTATCTTACTTTATGCCGACGACCTTGTTATTCTAAATTTATGAAATTTATGTTGCAAAGAAACTAGAAATTCTGGAGAACTACACTGTCGAAAATACACTAACTTAATATTTAATGGGGTTATTTGATAGTTTCATGATACCTTTAACAAACAGTTATGTTTATTTAGTAGCGACCTTTGTATCTTCTGGTCACTTCAGAAAGATGGCAACTATTGCTGGTTATGCTGAATGGCTCAAAATTGGTGGAGCCAAGTATGCTTATAATATATTTTATGTCATACTAGTTAGTTCATTATTGTGTTTTTATTGCTTAGTTACCAACTATCTAATGTCGTACTTTATGCCCGTGCGGGCATAAAAAGATATAATTTTTTGTTTAACTTATTTAATAACCTTTTACTAATTATAATTACAAACGGAATATAGTAATACATGTAAATATTCGATGAACATTATTTTGACGAATTAACATGAAATTGGCAGTTCTGAAAAGATCCTGAGATAGTTAAGTTGCCTGCAGCAAACGATTCATATTTCATTGTTTGAGTACCAAATTTCTGTACCGAAACGCCAGACCCGCCAGACCTGCCAGCATTCTTGAAACTTTATTTTTTGAAGATAAACTATCCTCTAAATATCCTTCAGTAACCGACGTACTCTTTCATCCACCATGGCGCTTCAACGTGGTCACACTGGCTCCAGCCTCTGCAAGAAGAGTATATTTCTCAGGATCACTTAAACCCAGATATTTCGCTATAATGGATGGGATTTTTCCAAACGTGTTTTTTCCTACAGGTTGTACAGTACATCGACCCTGTCTATAGGTCAGAAAAAGCCTTTTTTCTGAGCCACAACGTGGTCGTAGTGACATATAATCTCTTATTAGCTTTAAACTGTTCATTTCACTCTTATCTATAATGGTGAAAATGCGTTTTTTATCGGTCTTTGTCTCTGGTACATTTACCATAAAAACCGATTTTCTATCTTCTACATAAGTAACTAACATGTTCACAAGTTCTTGCCGTCGACATCCACCAAATATTTCAAATATTTAATTTTTTCATTAAAAACGTCTCGTTCGGTGCCTTATAAATAAATTTTAAAACATCTTCCCTGGATAGAATTTTAGACTTCTTTGCTTTGTAGCCTTTAGAAGTTTGCTTCAAATATTCCATTAACTTATAGTAATTAGTAATGTTAATATTTTTATTTACTATTAAAGTCTTCTTTACCATGGAATATTTGGACCACAAAGAACTCGGAGCAAATGTTTTATCGAGATCGCCGAAGTATCCAATCAACACCGTTTCATTAACATCTTTTACGTAGTTTCCTTGCATCCAATTTAATAATTTTTGGTATTCCATATCGTAAACTTCTGTAGACTTTTGGGGCAACAGATTTTCAGTTGCTTCCTTTGCTTTTTTAATAATTTCGTCAGAAATTCCAAAATCTCCATTTTGACTTCTTACTTTGACAAATGTAACAATAGGTGCGTTCTTTTTGACTGAGATCTCAGCTCACTTCAATTGAAGTGATCTGATATAAAGCGATGTGAGTAAGCACCAAAAAGAACGACAAACGCGCGACCTACGATTTCTTGCTCCCCACCACTTTATTTCCGACTCAATTCTAACTGATACCCCCGCATAGCACATTCAGCATCGGTAAAGGGGGAGGAAAAATCTCAGCTCACTTCGAAGTGAGTGAATCGAAAAGAACGCGCATATTACCGATGAAAAAGAACGCACCTAATTATTGCGATTTTATGACATTTACGTTTGTTAATATTCACTCAGCAAGGATATTGCCTACTATGAGAGAGTGGCAATGTTATTAATTCAAACCGGATTTTTAAAATACTGATTTGTATTGAGATTGGATTGCAATAACGAATTAGTATAACATAAAAGTTTGTATAAACATCTATTTATACAGGGTGTCCTACGACGAGTGCCACCTAGAAATTTATGGGGAAGGAAAAACGCGATTAATGAAATTTGGTATACAGGGGTTTTTTGTACTTCTGAGTTTAACTAAAATATTTTCAATTTCATCGCACTTCCGGTTATACCGGAAACCGACACCAACCTCACTATTTTAAATGCAACACCCTGTTTATTTTCTTATTTTTGGATAGTTCGTTAAATTTAAGTGTTAGTTTATGTAAGGTACTTTGTATCTAAAATTAACGGTTTAGGTTAGGTTAGGTTAGGTTAGGTTAGGTTAGGTTAGGTTAGGTTAGGTTAGGTTAGGTTAGGTTAGGTTAGGTTAGGTTAGGTTAGGTTAGGTTAGGTTAGGTTAGGTTAGGTTAGGTTAGGTTAGGTTAGGTTAGGTTAGGTTAGGTTAGGTTAGGTTAGGTTAGGTTAGGTTAGGTTAGGTTAGGTTAGGTTAGGTTAGGTTAGGTTAGGTTAGGTTAAATTTAAGTGTTAGTTTATGTAAGGTACTTTGTATCTAAAATTAACCGTTTAGGAGAAATTTAATGTTTTTCGAAAATTTTGACAGAAATCACGCTTAATAAAATGATGATTATTTCAATACCTATATTATTTAAATTAAAAAGTAAATCTATTATTTCGCATTTAAGATCTTCAATTGTAAGTAATTAAAGTGTATTTAAAAAAATATTATACAGGGTGATCATACTATTGAGTTAAATTTTAAATTAAAAAAACGAAGGTATCTTCCTTATTTCAAATAACAACCCATATTTTTTTTATTTTAATTTAATTCCTTATAAAAAAATAAGGTAAGTTCATATTTACTTCCCTATATGAATTCCTAATAGTTTTTGAGATATTAGATACTTTACGATTTTCGGTTACAATTCAACTTTATTTGGCTTTGTTTCATTATTTTTGTTTAGTCTTCGATTAAAATCAATTTTGTTTTGAAAAGGAAATAAAGAAAATAAAACATTTCGAAAGAAAACTTTTAATTTAAAGAATTAACAAAATAGTTACCAAATTTAAAAAATTTTTTTTTACTTCCCTGTATCATCTTTTCAGTTTTTGATTTTTGAGTAGAGTGCGTTATAATTTGGTTGTCATTATTGTTACTTTTTAGGTTGTCATACGATAACATTGTTTTGTTACATTAAAAAATAATAAAATTATGGCAAGAATAAAATTAAATAATGAAAATTATGTTTCATTGTTATTAATACACGGTGAATGTGGAAAATTTGCAAAGAGAACTTGCACTGAATTTGCAAGATTTCCCGAGAAACCGCGTCCAACCGTAAGAACAGTACATAAAATTATAAACAATTTACAAAATTTTGGTTCATTTAAATCTAAACATAACAAAAGAAAACCCATAGCAAATAACAATGACAAGGAAGTTAATGTTCTTGGATATTTTACCCCCATACCCCCATACCCCCAGGCATCAGTAAGAGACGCCGAAAGAGAATTGAGAATTTCAAAAAGTTCTATTCACCAAATATTAAAAAAATATAAATTCCCTCATATTCCATTTGCTTACAACACAACATTAATGAAAGAAATTATATTAAAAGAATAGAATTTGCAGAATTTATGCTAATAAAAACACAAGAAGATGAAATTTAAAAAAAAAATATAATATGGTGCGATGAAGCAAAATTTACAAAAAATGGGATGGTAAACCGAAAAAATTCACATTATTGGAATGACCCAAATTCTTATTTTGTTAGAAATGTAAGGTTTCAAGATAGGTGGCATTTTAAGGTTTTTTGTGCAATAAAAAATAATCAAATTATTGCACTTCAATTTTATGATAAAAATTTAAATGGTAAGACATAAAGTAATAAAGAATTTTAATAATTATTAATATTGTCTTTAGGTGAGAGATATCTAGAAATTTTGACAGAATTAAAAGCAAATTATTTAAATAGATTAACACCAGAACAATTGTCAAAAATCTATTTTATACATGATGGAGCGCCAACCAATTTTTGGACGATACATTTAGGGATCAGTGGATTGCCAATAACGGTCATTTTAAGTGGCCCCCTGAATCTCCGGACATGACCCCGATGGATTTTTTCATATGGGGTTATGTAAAAAATGATGTTTACTTTAACCCTTTAACAACAAAAGATAATTGTAAACAAAGGGTAAGAGAAACATTTAATAATCTGCCTCCTGAATTTATACAAAGAGAACAAACCAACAAGTTTTAACAAGAATTAATGTGTTTAAAAGTAAATGGCAGAAATTTTGAATATTTGTTAGGATAATTTTTAGTCTTACTTTTTTACAAAATGTTTAAAGATAACTTGTTAGTTTTTTTTTAATTTGAACACTACTTCCCTACTTGTCTTTGTTTGATTTTGTTTATTTCATTTATAAATAATTGTTTAAATTAAAAATTTTCTTTTGAAATGTTTCATTTTCTCTATTTCCTTTTCAAAACAAAATTGATTTTAATCGAAGACTAAACAACAATAATGAAACAGAACCAAATAAAGTTGAATTCGAAAATCGTAAAGTATCTAATATCTCAAAAACTATTAGGAATTGATATAGGGATGTAAATATGAACTTACCTTATTTTTTTATAAGAAATTAAATTAAAATAAAAAAATATGGGTTGTTATTTGAAATAAGGAAGATACCTTCGTTTTTTTTTTTAATTTAAAATTTAACTCAATAGTGTGATCACCCTGTATAATATTTTTTAAATACACTTTAATTACTTACAATTGAAGATCTTAAATGCAAAATAATACATTTACTTTTTAATTTAAATAATTTAGGTATTGAAATCATCATTATTTTATTAAGCGTGATTTCTGTCAAAATTTTCGAAAAACATTAAATTTCTCCTAAACGGTTAATTTTAGATACAAAGTACCTTACATAAACTAACAATTAAATTTAACGAACTAACCAAAAATAAGAAAATAAACAGGGTGTTGTATTATGCACAATCAAATGAAGATATTTACTACCCTCAATAATATTATCCCTTCGAATCAATCAGGTTTCCGTTCTGGCTACAGCTGCTCTACTGCCCTTGCTAACATCACTGATGATATTTACAGAGCAGTCGATGATAAAAGAATGTGCATTCTTATTCTTATTGATTACAGTAAAGCTTTTGATAGAGTTCTTTACGATTTGCTCGTATCATTATTACATTACATCGGCTTTGATCATTCGTCTTTGACACTTATTAAAAATTATCTATTCAACAGACTTCAAAGTGTTGTTATAGATAAAGTATTCTCTTCAAAGAAACGTTTAATTAACGGTGTGCCTCAAGGTTCTATTCTTGGCCCTCATCTATATACTTTATACACCTCTCAGATTTATCACTCATTAAAACACTTTACTTCACACTTTTATGCTGATGACACACAGCTTTTTATAAGTTTCACACCAGAAAGAATCCCAGAAGTCCTTTTTAGCATGAACGAAGACTTGGTCTCCTTGGTAAATATCTCCAATAAATACAACTTGGTAATTAATTCTACTAAATCAAAAGCTCTAATTTTTGGTAATAAATATGCACGCGAAAAATACACACCAGAAATACGCCTTTTTATCAATAACGATCCACTCAACTTTACTACATGTGAAAAAAATTTGGGTTTGTGTATTGACACCAATCTCAGATACAAAAATCACGTTGCTAATTTAATAAAAAAATCATTTTATTCTTTAAAACTGATATACTGCAATCGGAAATCCGCAAATCTAAAATGATCCTTTGTGACTCCTTGGTACTATCACGTCTGAATTTTGCTGATATCGTATATGGTCCAGCTTTGTTACAAACGGAATGTAAACGTCTTCAGCTTATACAAAATTCGTGTGTCCGGTTGATTTGTGGTGTTCGTCGTCGCCAAAAAATATCCTCATGTTTTAGTGATATAGGATGGCTCACTCTAAAACAAAGACGTTTTCTCCACTGCTGCGTATTTTATCATAAAATTATTACATCTAAAACACCTTCATATCTTTACGACAAAATAGAATACAGACATCAAGCTCATTCATTAAACTTAAGATATTCAAATAAATTATCCATTCCCAAACATAAAACTGTTTTTTTAAATCATCATTTTCCTACAACGTTGTCCATATTTACAATTCTTTACCTGATACAATTAAATCCCTATCTTTAATTAACTTTAAAAAAAGATTAAAAACACTGATTTTAGATAATAGTTTGGCTTCTCAATTGTGACATTTTGGCATGATTCTACGGGTACTAAGATTATTACTTTGGTTTATAAATACATTGAATTTAATATTAGAGTTATAGTTATAGAGCATAGTTAGTAATATAGGAAATTTAATTTATGTATTTTTTATAAATTATTTATGGTTAAGTGGAAGAACGCCACTCGTTCATTAAGATCTCTTGATGAAAGAGAGCGAACTTTGCCTTTTGCTCTGCAGTTAATGATATGTATTACAGCATACTGTTCTTTATTTGTATAATTTGTTTTTAACTGTATCAATAAAAACGATATTATTATTATTATTATTATTATTTAAAATAGTGAAGTTGGTGTCGGTTTCCGGTATAACCGGAAGTGCGATGAAATTGAAAATATTTTAGTTAAACTCAGAAGTATCAAAAACCTCCGTATATCAAATTTCATTAATCTCGCGTTTTTCTTCCCCATAAACTTCTAGGTGGCACTTGTCGTAGGACACCCTGTATATACCCTTGATACATAAATAACTATAAGGCAGCTTTTACTTTGCCAATTAATTAATATAATGTGATTATATACATAACACCTTAATTATTTATGCATTTCCTCAAGTATAATGTTACCTATCATTCACTAGTAAATAATGAACCATTATTCACTGCACGTAAATCATTCTTCTTTTACTGTCTATTATTTACGGTTTTTCTTTAAATAATAGTAGTAGTTATATTTACCTGTTGGCTTATGAACTATAAGCCAACGGTGTTTTGGCCAATCCCAGCCACGAATATTATAAGCCAACAGATATTCTAAGGTTTTATTAGTTGTCCATGGCAACGGAAAAGGTTCCACAATTATGTACGATAATTGTATTAAATCTAGTACTTTTTGATTGTAAAGGCATATTTAGTACCTCTTTAAAACATTTGGATAAAATTTTTATAAAATAAAATCTTTTGTATGCAAAAGAATCGAAAGATACTTTAATTTAATCTGGTTTTTAATTATTCCATAATTATGGTATATAGTATTATATTATATACAGGGGATAAAATTATATTTATTATTATAGTACCAAATTTATTTAATCTGATAAAAAAAATAAAATCTAATCTTAAAAACATATATCCGTCATGATCAACTGTTATTGTTATTAATATAATTATTAAATTACAGCAGCATCCCTTTCTTTTTAAATTACTTCTTATATTTTTTATTTATAATTTGGATACTCCTCTTTGAGCTGATTTCAAAAATGTATAATACTTGTAGGTTTAAGTGATTAGTTTATGAGATAAACAATTTTTCTTTTAATAGCACAAATTTTACTTATTTTTTACTTTCACTTTATTTGCCTGTAATAAAATGGGTTGTACAACAGTTCAAACTCTTTAATCTTTTTAACTGTGCTATTTATTAAGAAGTTACAATAAGTGTTCAAAAAGACTAAAGTAGTCCCCTGATTTGTTTATTTATAAAATTTTGGTATGCTTACTTTATCCGTTTATTTTTTGCAATTTTTTTAAAATTTGCAGACCCCTTAAAAATCCTTAACGCGAGCCAATGAGTTTATTATTTTGTGTGATTACAAAGGTTCTCTTAGCTTAGTTTTTTTGTTCATTTTTTACCATTTTTTACATTTTCCTAATCTTTATATTCAGTTAATGTGAGCCAATGACTTTATTAATTTAAATAATGAAGAACATTTACCTAGTAAATATTTACCTAATAAATAATTTAACCTAGTAAATATTTTTATTAAATTTTGTTTCTTTTTTACGTAACTATTTTTGTTAAATTTTAAACCCCTTTAAAGAGCCCCTTTATAAGTTCCAATTTCTCCCAAAACTAATCAGATACAGATTTTTACACAATAGATTTGTGGTGAAAATTTTGTAAAAGTCTCAACATATTACCCCGGCGACTGTCCGCGAGCTTATTGCTCTGACTGTACGCTGATGAGTGGTGGTAAAGAGGGCGCCACATTACGGATTTAAATTTACTGATTTTTAAAAAATTCCTATAGCTAAACGAATGGGAATTAAGAGCTAAAATTTAGCAGACGTATTCACTTTTTCAATATCTAGTGTGTATGGACACAGCCCTAGAAAAATACCCCTAATTTAGCTTCCCCAAATTTGAAGCCTTAGGTTTGAAAGATATGATTTTTCAAAATATATTCCTCTTAAGATAAGCTAAATATTTACATAATCATCTGTTATAAATTGTTAATAAAGCTAAAGATTTGAGAGTTATGTTAAAATTTAAGGTTTGAGAAATACCTACGTAAATAAACTGCCACAGCGAGCGTACACATCAATAAAAACATTACATGAAAGTAGACACTTGTTTCAACTTCAGTAATTCCTAATTACAACGTTTAAAACAGATGTGCACAATTTAAATTTAAGAAATAAAGACGTCATATTATATCACCTAAATTTAGAACTGAATTTATCCGCAGATCTTTCAAGTACCAAATATTTCATAAAAATAACTCCGTTCCTATAATGTTAAAAGAAAAGTTTAAATTTTAAAAGAGTTAAGATCTTCCTATATTTTCAATTTTGGCAAATATTTTTGTTGATATTTAGAACACAAATTCTAGTTACACAAACATACGATGATCGGTACAACCTCACATCTACCCAGCTTGCACAAAATCATATTTAATATTACTTATAGCTGTAAATATTATAAAATTATACAATGAATAAATATGTCAATAAGTACATCATTTTTATTTCATAAAACTTTTTTAATATTTCTTATCAGCATAATGATATTTTTTTATAATAATTTGTAAGGTGGCTGTTTCAACAAACAAAATCGATATTTTTTATACAAATTGCACGTAATTTTTTTAATTTTGGCGAATGCGCAATAAATGCATTATATATTATACTAGTTATGTAAACTTTCGTTACTTTTAAATACTTGTACCCATTAAAATGTTGAATCTGGAACCGTTGGCGAAAATGATACCGAAAACCGTTTACACTACCACTACACCAACACACACTTTTATAATATGTCTGACGCGCGTTTCGATAACCAAGTTATCTTCTTCAGAGACCGAAGGTAAACTAAAGCTATGTCTACAAACTAACCTTATATATTGAGACGAAGTTTTATTATGATAAAAAATTTATTCATTAAAGAAAATATTAATTTCAATAAGAATGTGTATTATGATGATTAAATCAAAAACAAAATCGTTATTAAGTCAATTGAAAGCAAAATAAATAATAAAAAAGTAATCACATTACATAAAAATAATCAAAATCACCATTAAAAAAATAAATAATAATGAAAATATAATTCTAAATGTAAAATAAAACAAACGAACAAATTATAAATTTTTGTAAAATATTTTTCTGTCAAATATATAAAAGGATTTTCAAAGATCTACAAAAGTGTATAAAAAGTTCTTCTACGAATAACACTTGTGCATATGTGTGACGTAAAATTATCAGAACTACGACTGCTAACATCGCGTGTTTGAAAAGTTAAAAAAGTTTCCATGAACTCCAAAACTTTAGAAGTGCACCTGTGCCTGTGTGACGTCAAATTATCAGAACTACGAGTGCTTGTACACGCCATCGCGTGTTTGAAATGTTTAGTTTCCTCGAACTCCAAGAGCTTAGAATAGCAGGTGCACGTTGTGACGTATGAGTTACTCGGAAGTATATCGGTCGAATTTATGACTTCAAGCCTCAGTGATAATATAATTTGAGAGCTTTTCCGACCATGATAAATTATAAAAAAAATATTGAACATTAAAAATGATTATTGTATATATTATGTAAAAAAAATTGTTTGTAAAATATAAGTAGTTACCTAGTTAGAAATAAGCAAATTAAGAAATAGTTCCTTCTGATTGGTTCTCGTGGAGTTTTTAAATGAAGCGTTTTTATTGGTCAGAGAATAATGAGAGAGGGATCTCAGTCTTTACGTAAAAGAACCAGTCAGAAAGAATAAAATGAGATTCAAGCCTAATTTTAAGGGAGTCAAGACCCTTTATACAAACATTAAAGCTTCGTTTAAAAAAATTTTCAACAAACATTTAAGATTTAATTTTAAAAAACCTTCACGACTCAATACTCAAGATTAATTTTAAAAAAGATTCAAGACTCATTTTCAAAACATTCAACAACAGTTATTATAATATTCAACTCGTAATCTACATTTTTAAAAAAGGACTTTGATTAGTCATAAATTTTATTAACTTTATAAGTTAACAGTATTCGACTTTGAATCGAAAATAGGTTTGTTGAATCGAGCAGAGTAATCTTATAATATAACAGTTTCAACTGTAATTTTAATGATACAAAAGTTAGTATTAAATTAATATAAGAAGCTTGACTTACCTTATATCAGAAATAATCCTAGTATAAAACTTAGTAACACACCACTTGTAAAAAGGGAGTCTTATCAACCAGTAAATTGTATAAACAAATCCACTAGTAAACAATAATAAATTCTACATCGTAAGAGTTTCTGTCTTTAATTAAACCATTGGAAGTTCTACATCCCACGTGTCTACCAGAAGAGAAGATAGACCACCAGTTCCAGCGACACCTACATGTGAATGGCGAACACTCGAGAGACAAAGTTAAAAAAGGTACCGTTATTTAATTTGTATTAAGTGTGCGTATAAACTGTTTTAAAGCGATAATAGTTATTAGCCGCTAGAGAACACTTATACTACTTTATTGTAAAGATTTTTGAATTTCATTTTGATAGAAAATTTATAATTTGTTTGAACGTAAATCTGTGGTGAAACCTGTACGACCTGAGATATAATTTTTCGATTAACGATAGTGTCTATTTTCAAGAAACATTTAATTTTATTTGAGCTAGTCATCATTATACAACATATTATTTAAGGGGCTAAAAAACATTATTATTGTAGTAAAAAACTTCAACAATTACGGTAAATCAAATAAAAACAAACCACTAATAATATCATGCCACAATTAACGTGAATTTACTAAAATAACATTCAATCATCAGAAAAAATTAAAATAATAAAACAAAAAAGAAAACATAAGAACCCAACAACAAATAAAATAATAAAATCATAATAACTTGGCGACCAACGTATCGGGCTCGATTAAAATCACAGATTTTAATAGTTTAAATAACAAAAAAATAAATCAATAAACATTACATTAAAATTTAATTAAAAATAAAAATACTAATAGATTATTGTAACTGTAATTAACATATAAAATAAATATTTCTAACATTTTATTATAAATATAAAAAGTCGAAACATAATGTCTGATAAAGAGGAAGTTAATTTTGACACCTGGAAAGTTGAAGAACTCAGGCAAGAACTTAGAAACAGGAATTTGGATGATAAAGGAACCAAACAAATTCTAATTAACAGATTAAAAAGCCAAGAACAAATAGACATAGACTACAATGCTGAAGAACCAGAAGAAAGGGGGGAACAAGAAGATGAACCTCAACAAAAAGATGGTACTTCTTCACAAACTGGAGGAAATGTCACATTGGCAGATTTGATGAGCATCATCCTAGCCAATTCAGAACAAATAGCGAAAAAACTAGAAGCCAACTCGGAAGAGATGACAAGAAAATTAGAAGCTAACTCTGAAGAAATGAAAAAACAAAATAGAGAAAATTCTGAGGAAATAACGAGAAAATTGAATGAAATAACGGAAAAATTGGACAAGAAAGTAGAAAATCAAGAGAAAAAGATTAAAGTAATTGAGGAAAAACAAGAATTGTTAAATAAACAAGTACAAAATATAGACAAAAGAACAAGCGAAAACAATCTGAAATTAAACTCAAGAATATCAGAAATCGAAGATAACGTGAAAAGAGGAATACAAATAAATTTGGACATAGCCGAACAGGAAAACAGAAAAACAGAGAGACAATTAAGAAAAGAAATAGAAGAAAAATTAAATACAAATATAAACGTGGGAAACAGTGAAGAAATCAAGAAATTAAAGGAGGAACTCGAAAATAAAATAAAACAAGTGAATCAAAATATTTCTGAATTATCAGACAATCGCGTAACACCTGACTTGGGTTTTCAAATTTTAAATATAGGGGGAAGTTTGAAGAAAGTTCAAAATTTTGTGGGGATTATAGGAAGATACATCCTATAAATTATTTACATTCAATTAAAAATAAATACTATAAAATTAAAAATTTACAAGACTTTAAAGAATTTATCAGGTCAAGTTTAACAGGCAATGCACTATTGTGGTGGAATTGCAAAGAAATGTTTGTAGATTCATTTGAAACCTTTGAAAAAGTATTTCTAGATACTTTCTGGTCAGAATTACAACAGAGTAAAGTCAGGGAAAGATTGTATTTTGGCAAATTTGATAATACAAAGAATAATCTATCCAACTATGTTTTACAACTCTATGCTACTTGTCAATATTTAACTCCTCCTATACCAGAGGCAGAAATTGTAATGTTTTTATCAAGACATTTTAAACCTGAAATATCTGAGATAATTGCAGTACAAAATATTAATAAATTTGATCATTTAATAACATATTTACAGAGAATTGAAAGAAATTTAAGTAATAGTATCAACAATCAGAATAGAGATAATGTAAGAAACTTTAATAACAATGATAGAAGTTTTAATAGGCAAAGTAACAATAACAATTTTAACAGACAAAATAATAATAATAATTTTAACAATAACTACAACAATCAAAACAGAAATCAAAATAATGAAAATAGGAACAATTACAATAATAATCAGAACACTAGAAATTTTAACAATAATTATAATAATAGAAATTTTAATAGATTTGAACAAAATAACAATAATCGAGCAAATACAAACAATAATAATAGACAAGTAAACGCAATTAATACGAGTAACAGTAATGAGGGGATAAATGAGACAAATAATACACCGAGAGACATTGCACGTTCAGGTAGTAGAACTCCCAGGGCCAGATCTCCAGTAGATTATGCCCAAACCACAAATTTTCAATAGGGGTGCACAATGTAAATAGCGCTAGATGTGACTTTGTACACCCACGTGAATTTCTAATGGAAAGGATAATCTGCATCTAGAAAATGAAGAAATAGAATTAGTATTAATTAAAGCAAATATTGATAACAATTTATTAAGCATTATAATAGATACAGGGTCTACAGTTTCTTTAATATCAGAAAATACAGTAAATAAAATCTCAATGTTAAAAAACAATATAATCAATATTCCAAAAGTAAATTTTACAGGGATAAATGATAAAAGTTTAGGATATTCAAATAAAACAGTTTTTGCTTCTTTGAATATAAATAATGTAAAATTAAATATTCAGTTATTGATAGTCAATAAATTAAAATATGATATATTATTGGGTAACGATGAATTATCAAAGAATAAAATTATAATAAATTATAACAAGAATGCAGTAATATTTGGGGATAATGAAATAAAATTTGAGGTAATAAATGATTTAAAATTAACTAGTAATTATAATATAATTAGTATATTCGACGAGTCATTAGAAAATAGTAATAAAAATTTCTGCCAAGAAAAAATAAGTGAAATTTGTGAATCTAGTTGCAATTTAATGGTACAAGGGTGCCGAAATATATTTAATAATGTGGCCATAGATGCCGAATTAAATTTAAATAAAAATGGAAATGATAATCATTTAGAAAGGGTCTTAGATACCAAAAATAAATTAAATTATGATTATGATGAAAGGGCAATTGATGCCGATGATAGGGTTAATGAAAAGAATTTAGAGGTGATGATAAATTGCAACAAAGGATGGAAAAAATGAAGTTATAAAATTGGTAGAAAGATATAAAAGTTTAATTAATGATGAATCTAGAGTAGCTAAAAAAATTATTCCCAAAGTATTAAAGTTAAAAAAATAGAGAGTTTTAGTCAAAAAAGTTATCCAATTCCCTATAAATATCAAGAAGCGGTAGATAAACATTTAAAGAAACTGTTGGCAGATGGAATTATAAGTTATAGTACTACACTCTATATTAATCCTATAGTAGTGGGTAAGAAAAAGATGATACGATGCGTTTATGTTTTAAAAAGTAGAAAATAAATTCTAATGTTTCCTAACACAAAAATTTCACGTGGTGTGTTTCATGTAAGTTCACTCAAGAAATATATTTAGTAGTTAAGTGTAAATAAATAGTAAATAAAATAAAATAGGATATAGTTGAAGTTAAAATAGAAAATGGAAACTTATAAAAATTTATCCGTCGATAAATTTATTACAAGTTTGGGGGGAAGTTGAGACGAAGTTTTATTATGATAAAAAATTTATTCATTAAAGAAAATATTAATTTCAATAAGAATGTGTATTATGATGATTAAATCAAAAACAAAATCGTTATTAAGTCAATTGAAAGCAAAATAAATAATAAAAAAGTAATCACATTACATAAAAATAATCAAAATCACCATTAAAAAAATAAATAATAATGAAAATATAATTCTAAATGTAAAATAAAACAAACGAACAAATTATAAATTTTTGTAAAATATTTTTCTGTCAAATATATAAAAGGATTTTCAAAGATCTACAAAAGTGTATAAAAAGTTCTTCTACGAATAACACTTGTGCATATGTGTGACGTAAAATTATCAGAACTACGACTGCTAACATCGCGTGTTTGAAAAGTTAAAAAAGTTTCCATGAACTCCAAAACTTTAGAAGTGCACCTGTGCCTGTGTGACGTCAAATTATCAGAACTACGAGTGCTTGTACACGCCATCGCGTGTTTGAAATGTTTAGTTTCCTCGAACTCCAAGAGCTTAGAATAGCAGGTGCACGTTGTGACGTATGAGTTACTCGGAAGTATATCGGTCGAATTTATGACTTCAAGCCTCAGTGATAATATAATTTGAGAGCTTTTCCGACCATGATAAATTATAAAAAATATTGAACATTAAAAATGATTATTGTATATATTATGTAAAAAAAATTGTTTGTAAAATATAAGTAGTTACCTAGTTAGAAATAAGCAAATTAAGAAATAGTTCCTTCTGATTGGTTCTCGTGGAGTTTTTAAATGAAGCGTTTTTATTGGTCAGAGAATAATGAGAGAGGGATCTCAGTCTTTACGTAAAAGAACCAGTCAGAAAGAATAAAATGAGATTCAAGCCTAATTTTAAGGGAGTCAAGACCCTTTATACAAACATTAAAGCTTCGTTTAAAAAAATTTTCAACAAACATTTAAGATTTAATTTTAAAAAACCTTCACGACTCAATACTCAAGATTAATTTTAAAAAAGATTCAAGACTCATTTTCAAAACATTCAACAACAGTTATTATAATATTCAACTCGTAATCTACATTTTTAAAAAAGGACTTTGATTAGTCATAAATTTTATTAACTTTATAAGTTAACAGTATTCGACTTTGAATCGAAAATAGGTTTGTTGAATCGAGCAGAGTAATCTTATAATATAACAGTTTCAACTGTAATTTTAATGATACAAAAGTTAGTATTAAATTAATATAAGAAGCTTGACTTACCTTATATCAGAAATAATCCTAGTATAAAACTTTGTAACACACCACTTGTAAAAAGGGAGTCTTATCAACCAGTAAATTGTATAAAAAAAAATCCACAAGTAAACAATAATAAATTCTACATCGTAAGAGTTTCTGTCTTTAATTAAACCATTGGAAGTTCTACATCCCACGTGCTCACCAGTAGAGAAGATAGACCACCAGTTCCAGCGACACCTACATGTGAATGGCGAACACTCGAGAGACAAAGTTCAAAAAGGTACCGTTATTTAATTTATATTAAGTGTGCGTATAAACTGTTTTAAAGCGATAATAATTATTAGTCGCTAGAGAACATTTATACTACTTTATTGTAAAGATTTTTGAATTTCATTTTGATAGAAAATTTATAATTTGTTTGAGCGTAAATCTGTGGTGAAACCTGTACGACCTGAGATATAATTTTTCGATTAACGATAGTATTTATTTTCAAGTTAAACAAACGAGCGTAGAAACATTTAATTTTATTTGAGCTAGTCATCATTATACATATTATTTAAGGGGCTAAAAAAAAAACATTATTATTGTAGTAAAAAACTTCAACAAGTACTTCAAATCAAATAAAAACAAACCACTAATAATATCATGTCACAATTAACGTGAATTTACTAAAATAACATTCAATCATAAAAAAAAATTAAAATAATAAAACAAAAAAGAAAACATAAGAACCCAACAACAAATAAATTAATAAAATCATAATAATATATAACATTTTTAACGCCAAATGTTTTCGCGGTAAATATTTTGGCGGCAAGGCAATTTTCAGCGCGAAAACATTTTTACAATAAGTTTTCTTATAATAAACTATAAAGTGGACTATCTGGGATAGGTCCTTTGTCCTTATTTAATCTATTTTTACATTTAATAATTTCTATACTTTTAAATGCATCCAACAATCTATTGTTCGATACATTTTTTAACAATTTTAAACTATCTACATTTACAGAATGGTTTTTGGTAAAAGCATGTTCGGCAATACTAGATTTTTCTATACGTCCATATTTTAGATGAGCTAAATGTTCTTTAAATCTAGTTTTAACCGATCTTTTTGTTTACCCAACATACCTTTTATTAAAATCATTACAACTTATTTCATATATACCGCTTTTTTCCAGATCTTCTCTCTTATTCTTTGGATTTTCTAACAATTGTCTCAGGGTGCCACTAGTTTTATGAACTAAACCTAATCCCACCGTGCCGAAAATTGTATTCAATCCTTTGGTATACTGAGGGATAAATAGTAATGAAATGAATTTCATATCGTTGTGTTCTCGCTGGAAAAAGGTGGTTTCACAAAGAGATTTCTTAAAACTATGTCGATTGATTAGCTTATGAATTAGTTTTTTATCGTATCCATTCTTACAACTTTTGAGAGTGCTCTTCACTATGCATGGACCAAAATTATTTTCAATACAACAATCAGGTTTATCAACAATATGAAGGAACAGCAATGGGTTATTGTTTGTCATCATTTATAGCCAACCTTTTTATGAGCAATTTTGAAACACAGATCAGTCAAGAGTTCGAGTATTTCCCAAGGATATGGTGTAGATATGTGGACGACATTTTCGCAGTTTTCAATACGAAGAAATCATCAGTAGAAGATTTCATTTCAAAATTAAATTCAAAATTCACAAGCATAAAATTCACGTTTAAACTAGAAAATAATGAACAGTTACCATTTTTGGACACATTAGTAATAAGAAATAATAACAAGTTAGAATTTGATATTTTTAGGAAAGACACCGCTACGTATAGGTATATTCCGGTAGATTCTTTTCACTGTAGTCAACACAAAATGGCAAGTTTTCATTTTTTGGTTCATCAATTAATTCATTTTCCTTCAAACAAAACAAGATATAACAGAGAAAAGAATTTACTTGAGGATATAGCTGTACTTAATGGATACGATAAAAAACTAATTCATAAGCTAATCAATCGACATAGTTTTAAGAAATCTCTTTGTGAAACCACCTTTTTACAGCGAGAACACAACGATATGAAATTTATTTCATTACCATTTATCCCTCAGTATACCAAAGGATTGAATACAATTTTCGGCACGGTGGGATTAGGTTTAGTTCATAAAACTAGTGGCACCCTGAGACAATTGTTAGGAAATCCAAAGGATAAGAGAGAAGATCTGGAAAAAAGCGGTAATGATTGTGATAAAAGGTATGTTGGGTAAACAAAAAGATCGGTTAAAACTAGATTTAAAGAACATTTAGCTCATCTAAAATATGGACGTATAGAAAAATCTAGTATTGCCGAACATGCTTTTACCAAAAACCATTCTGTAAATGTAGATAGTTTAAAATTGTTAAAAAATGTATCGAACAATAGATTGTTGGATGCATTTGAAAGTATAGAAATTATTAAATGTAAAAATAGATTAAATAAGGACAAAGGACCTATCCCAGATAGTCCACTTTATAGTTTATTATAAGAAAACTTATTGTAAAAATGTTTTCGCGCTAAAAATTGGCTTTGCCGCCAAAATATTTACCGCGAAAACATTTGGC
Organism: Ophraella communa; assembly: GCA_035357415.1. Classification (NCBI taxonomy): domain Eukaryota; kingdom Metazoa; phylum Arthropoda; class Insecta; order Coleoptera; family Chrysomelidae; genus Ophraella; species Ophraella communa. Next base: position 30,872,978 of record CM068981.1, read on the forward strand.
GCTAAAAATGTTATATATATAAGGTTAGTTTGTAGACATAGCTTTAGTTTACCTTCGGTCTTTGAAGAAGATAACTTGGTTATCGAAACGCGCGTCAGACATATAAAAGTCGTGTTGGTGTAGTGATAGTGTAAACGGTTTTCGGTACTTGTACCCATTAGTTACTTTGAGCATCAATACCTGTTACATGGGACTGGGTACTTTGGGTATTGGATAGGATAGGTTGCGGCCCTATATTTTAATATAAATTTATTTTCGTTCATATTTTTTTATTTTTATATAAACATTCAACAAACATAAATCAAAGTATGGGTAAAGTACATTCATACTTATACCATTCTGACTTAAGGACTTCGATTATATTGCCTCCAATAAATCTTCCTACCAACCGGCAGACTTCGTCGAGCTGCAGGCAGGGCCGGAGTGGACTTTTTACTTTTACATTGAGAAGCAATTGAAATATTGATAGATAATATAAATTGTCTAAAAATATGTACAAATGTGCAAACAGGTATGTAGTTAGTATTTCTCAACATAAGTTTGGGTACTAGGTAACTTTTATTACAATTTGAATTTTTAAGGAAATAATATGAATAATATGGTTACCTACCTTACAATATACATTAATAACCTTACTACATAACTTATTGTACCTATACCTACCTGAATGTTTGGGTATATATATGCCCTTAGTATTTGGCTTAGTATTTTCCAAAATGTGGCGAGTAAATCTGACGATGAAGCAAGCGACAACGAGCAGCAAGTAAGTAGTACAGCAAGTAGCAAGAGAAAGCATCTTTCTGTTGATGCTAAAGAAATTGTAAAGAATGTAGGTATATTCAACTTTAAGAAACGATGTTTTCATACAAGCAGCTTTGGAAGAAACGTGCAAGTTAACGAAAATACCAAAGTCTACCATACGCGATTTTGTTAAAATACAGATAGTCAAGAGAAAGAAAAGATGCGATTCTGGTACGGCCACAAAACTTGATGTAGGTGATAAAGACCTAATTCGACAAAAAATCTATAAAATGTATGAAGAGCAAAATGCAACAACATTGGACACCTTAATAAAGAGACTAGAAATGGACGAAAGTGGCATACAGTGTGGCAGAACAACATTGTGGAATACTGTGAAAAAACTAGGATTCAAATTTAAGAAGATAGACAAGTGATGATGGAATCGCAACGACTTCGGAAATGGAGATTAGAAGATCTTACGAAAATGTATAGAAGTCAAGGAAGGTCGATCATTTATTTGGACGAAACGAAGTACGATACCCATGACACGCCATTAAAAGGTTGGGACGATTCAAGTGGTAAATGTAACACAAAAGCACCATCCAACAGAGGTAAGCGGATAACAATTATACATGCGGGATCAATAGACGGATGGGTTCCAAATGATTTATCACTGAGTGCAAAAAATATAAAAGACTCTTCTCTTGACTACCATGACGACAGAACTGCACATTTATTTGAAGACTGGTTTAAAAATAAGTTAATTCCCAATATTCCTCCTCAAAGTGTTATTGTTATGGATAACGCTAGCTATCATAGTAGGCAATTAAACAAACACCCTTGTTCAAGCGACACCAAAGCAATTATTCAAGAATTTATTCATGACAATAATATTTATTTTCATGAAAATTATTCAAAAAAACAATTACTTGAAGTATTAAAATGTTTTAATATAGAGAAAAAATATATTTGTGATGAGTTTGCAAATAGCATGGGACATGCAGTTTTGAAGCTATCACGATATCACTGCATTTTAACCCTATAGAACATATTTGGCATCAATTGAAATCGCAAGTTAGACGTAACAACAGTTCACCGAGTTTAAATAGTAATGTATTAGGCATTATCACCAGGGAAATAGTTAAATACCAGTAAATAATTGGAGCAACAGTGTAGATCACGTAATTAAAATTGAACAATCATATACCACACTTTCAAGTAATGTTAAGGAGTTAATTATACAGTTAGGGGATGATAGTGATAGTGACACTGATTTAATTGAATAGGTCCTAATAATAATTATAAGTTGTAATATTTTTAGATACTTTTCATTTTATATTGTATGTTGTATTTTTAAAAGCTATTTATTTATATATTTTTTTAAATGACTAATAAGGTATAATTTATTTTTTTAAACATTGCCATCACGTGACTTTTTGACCTAATGATCAACGACAAGTATTAAACGACAATGTTTAAAAAAATAATTTATAGTATCCCTAGGTATGTAATAAAATATGTGATTATCAATGTGTTTCTATTTTTTCCTCTAAAAAAAAGTAAATTCCACCCTGTTCCGTTCAAATTTTATAGCAAGTAACACCTGGCTAAAACGCCGGCCGACAATAGAGGACAAAAGGGTCGTTTACTGGCCTTAAGAAGTCAGAACGGTATAAGTATGAATGTACTATCCCGAGGGCTGGGTGCCTACCGGGCGCGTCCCCAGGTGGCGGATAGGGGATCCCCAGGAGAGCCGCTGAACTGCTTAAGCAGGTATAACACTGCAATTTAGCAGGGAAGCGGCGAAGCTGGGGGTGTGCGTCTATACGGGTGGCACGGTCTGGTATGAGCAGCTAATAACTGCAGGATTGCCAGATTGGTCATTCCTAAGGTCGCACCGCGGACCAACCCCCCAAATCCAAGGTGTAAGGTAACGTGCCGAAGGATGGATGGCCGCTGGGGTATAAGCGGTCGCAAACGTTCCCCTGGGGGAACCGGGCGAAACCCCCTTTTATGTAGCCTTGCTCTGGCATGCGGGGCTCTGCCGGAGTGGACCGACATTCCCTTGCTACTCGTGGGAACAACCATGGTAAGAAAAATGGCGGGAATTAATATCGCTCAGATAAACGCCAATCACGCCAAGGGATCATCGGCGGTTATTTCAAGGACGTTTATCAGAAACCAAATGGGATTAGTATTGATCCAGGAACCATGGGTCCGTGATGGTCAGGTGAGAGGACTCGCAAGTAGGGAAGCCAAACTGATATACAAAGTGAGTAATGTAGACATACCCAGAGCATGCATCTTGGTAAGTAACAGCATTGATCACTTTTGTGTGTCAGAGTTCATGACGAGAGACCTCGTTCCGATTCGAGCAAACCTCGAGTTCGAGAATAGACGTCAAGAAGTCATGATAGCATTATGCTACTTTGCAGGGGACGGTACTGCACCGCCTACAGAACTGCAAAGACTAGTCGAGTACTGTGAACAGAAGAAGCTGCCGCTTCTCATAGGATGCGACGCCAACGGTCACAATACCATATGGGGAAGCACAGACACCAACGAAAGAGGGGATAAAAATTTAGAATTTATATTTAATAAGAATCTTGTTATACACAATATAGGGAATACACCTACGTTTGTAACCAGAACAAGAAAGGAAGTACTAGATATAACACTAAGTACACCGAATCTTAAGGATAGGGTGAAAGATTGGAGAGTATCGAACGAACCATCCCTCTCTGATCATAGAATGATTACGTTCAGATTAGAGTGTAATCCTCCTGAGCCAGCACTCAGGAGAAACCCCAGGAAAACTAACTGGGAAAATTACAACACTAACCTGAACATAAATCTTGCAATCTCAAGACTAAAAGAAATGCCAGGAATCACCTGGCATTAGAAAACGATCTCATAGAGCTGAACGAGGCAATAATCGATGCCTATGAATCCAGTTGTCCTCTCCAAAGGACTAGAAAAGCAAAAGATGCGATATGGTGGAACAGTCATCTGTCAAACTTAAGATCCGAAACGCGACAGCTCTTCAATAGAGCCAAACGTAACGGAGATTGGCAGAGCTACACCGAGAAACTTACAACATATAATAAGGAGATTAGAAAAGCTAAAAGAAACAGCTTCAGAAAATTCTGCGAAGAAATAGATGCTACACCCTCTGCAGCAAGACTACACAAAGTCTTGGCAAAAGGGAAAGTAGACACTGTAATGGCATTACGGAAGCCAGATGGAAGCTTCACAGAAAGCGAAAAAGAAAGAGCTCTGCTCCTGTTAGAAACTCACTTTCCCTTCCGGAAAAATAAATGAGAAAGCTAAAAGACCTACCAGGGAAGACACTGCAATGGCAAAGCACATATGCAGTGAGGAACGGCTGAGATGGGCTATGAACACCTTCCAGCCGTTCAAAACCCCTGGAACGGATGGAATATTTCCTGCCCTACTTCAACAGGGCCAAGAGGCAATAATTCCACACTTGATCCGAATTAGTCGGAGCAGCCTTGAACTGGGATACATACCAGAAGCGTGGAGAAGGGACATTGCAGGAACATTGCAGGAAAGAACTGGGGATGCAACCCACGTATTCTGCAATGGATGTACACAGCAATAGTGAGACCAATAATCACATATGGGGCAGTGGCTTGGGGAGCAAGGGCTAATCTGAGTACGACGAGGAAAAATCTCTCGAAGATTCAGAGACTAGCCTGTTCATGTATCACTGGAGCAATGGGAACTTGCCCCACTGCTGCAATGGAGGTGATTTTAAACTTAACCCCACTGCACATTCTGTTAGAAAGTGTAAGGAAGAAAACGATATATAGAATGATCAAGGAAGGAATTATCAGGGAAAAACCCCGATCACTTCATTTTGATCAAACTTGGGAAATGCCCCAAGATGATATGCCAAAGAAATTCAACTTTGTGAGAAAATTCATCATCAAGGTTGAGTAATAAATCTGAATGGGACGAAGACACCATACAGAATTTAAATCAGAATACCATAAAGTGGTATACGGACGGTTCCAAGCTAGACGAGGGAACTGGGATAGGAGTTTTTGGACCGAGAGCCAAATACTCAGAAAGCTTGGGCACATACCCGAGCATCTTTCAAGCAGAAGTCCGCGCCATCGAAAGATGTGTGGAATTCAATATTGGAAGAAACCGCAGACAAGAGATTGTGATCATGTCGGATAGTCAAGCAGCCATCAAAGCGCTGAGTTCAAATATAATCAGTTCGAAGATGGTTTGGGAATGCCTAGGCAAACTAAATGAACTGGGCCAGAAGAACACTCTCACCCTCCTATGGGTCCCGGGACACATAGGAATAGAGGGGAACGAAACAGCAGATAAGCTGGCAAAAAAGGAGCTGAAACCCCACATTTGGGACCAGAACCATCTTGTGGGATCAGCAGTAGAGTAATCTTAGGAAAACTAAGGGAAGAAATGGAGAAAGAAAAATCCAAGTACTGGAATCAGCTGGAAGGACTGAGGCAATCTAAGATACTACTGGGGAACTATGACCAGAAGAGATCTCTTAGCTGCCTCAACCTCAGTAAAAAAAGGCTCCGAATTTTAACGGGAATATTAACCGGGCATTGCCGGTTAAGAAGCCACATGAAGAAACTAGGGTTAGCAGATGAAGCAAAATGCAGATTCTGTGAGGAAGAGGATGAAACCTCAATACACATACTCGCAGAATGCCCTGCTTTGCAAAATTCTAGGGCTAGATACCTAGGAGCACATGGAGTAGAGGAAGGGGATCTACCTGACTTGAAGCCCGACGATGTCCTAAACTTCCTCAGGAAAGTAGGACTCGAAGAGCTGCTATAAGTCTGAGAAAATATCAGAACATGGCAAGTAAGGGGGAACACAATAGATCCTATAGGTCGCAGTGTAATTATCACTCCTAACTTATACATACATATACATACATACATGAATGTACTATACAAAAGTAACGGGTATTTTGAGCAACAAGGAATGGGTACTTTGGGTATTAAACTAATACCCGTTACTTTGTATTGGGTACTTACTTTTTTACATTACTAATATACACTGCTAAACAACTGAAGTGGATATTTTTTAAATTTCAGAAACTTGCGTACAAAAATAACATTTTAAATATAAGTTTTATGCTATCAGAAAACTCTGTTTATAGCAAATTGTTTTTGTCGTTATTTTTTATACGCTACCTTAAGTCAGGAAAAAGTTGCTACACGGCTAAATGTGTCCGAAAGTGTTTGTCAGTCGTGCATGAAATCGATATTTGGAAACTGGGTCTGCAGCGTACAGGGATGGAGAAGGACAAGAGCGAGCTACAACGCTACAACTTCTACTCAAGACCGCTTTATAGCTGTAACTGCAAGAAGAAACCGAACATTTACTGCTCCGAGAATTAACAACTTCTTTAGGCATACTACCGGAAGAGTAATATCTAGCCAAACTGTTAAAATAAGGTTGCATGCATGTAATTTAAGAGCCACAAGGCGTAGTTCATGTCCACGTTTGACTGCGAATTATTAACCAATGACAAAAGAAATTTACAGATTTTTGTAATATCCACTTCAATTGTTCAGCAGTGTATATTACAATATTGTTTTTTTTATTTTACAAATTTTTCGACAAAAGTAGAATTTAGAAGCATTAATTGGGTATTTTCTTTATTTTTTGGTCTCGTTTTCAATGAGATCTAGGTGACTCAGGAAAAAACACCTATATAAGATTTTTGGAGCTCCACTTATTATTCCTTATTTGTCGTCTTTCTTACTGGTGATAATAGACTATTCGTCGTAGTCTCTAAAATAGGCATTCCACGAAGAAAAGTTCATGTACATTCAATGCCAACACTTTGTCAATAAAGAAGTCTCTAACTTATTTATCTGCTATATAAATGATGTTCTTCCACCCTCTTTTCTCGTTAGTATCGTTCTAATTACAGACGATATTGTTCAGTTTTTGTTCACTTTCCAATTCCAATGCTTTAACATTTGCGACTTTTAATTCGATTTTTATTACTATTATTATTTTGAACTCATTATTTTGTACAATATAAGTTATCTTAACCAATAAACATACATTTCTTTTTGTACAAAGCAATAATTAGTCCTTTGTAAGTTTCGGGCAACCCTTATATTTTTCAAATTATATAGAAAATGCTTGTTCCTTCAGTAAAGCGTTTTGTCTTGGAAAGACATGAATACTAAGTTAAATTTAATCGATTTCGGATTCATGCTGTTTAATTTTGTTAGGAAGAGACGGAAACGTTCGTCCTTAACGAGAAACTTGAACTTGATCTTGGAAAATGAGAAAATTATTCTGGATAGTCGGTGTAATTTGCAGAAAATTATTATTTCACACGAAATAATCTGATTTATTCTAAGTACATTTAACATATCATGGTTATTAATTCAATTTTAAGTTATAATCAATTTGAAATGTGCAGTTTTAACTGAATTTTAAATGTCTATATTTAAGCTTTGGTTGATAGGGACTTTGGTTAACCATTTACAGGCGAAATCGTTGGTTCTCAGTTGATTGGTGAAATTGACATTTAGGTATAATCTGCGCCCAAAGAACAGCTCGACGAATACGGTCGATGATTAAAGCATCATTAAAAAATAAATTGTAACACTCGGCCAAAATACAATAAAAAACAACTGGCATATCTCTCTGTTCTCACAAATTAACAGCTTCTTGCTATTGAAAATAAAATTAACAGATTCAATTATTGCTACACAAAATAATGAAAAAATAGACAAAACTTAAATATTATTAGAATATTAACCAACAATAAAATTCTTTAAAACGACAAACACAGAAAAATTTGATTTAACAAACCAAAAAGGGAACCAAAATCATCGTTTTCCGAAACGAAGACCAAAGTGGGACGAAATCGCCTATTATGATGCCTTTAATTTACTATCATCATGATAGTTATACAGATACAGATAAATATTCGACAGTTACTTATTTTTAATTAATTTTATTAACATTGAATGAAAAGTACAATTATTAAAAAGATAATAATGTATAACCATCAGACTATATATATTAATACCTATATACCTTTTTCACAAACCATATCTTTGGCAACCAAAAGCAATAACAGTGACGGCTTGGCTCAATTGTGATTATATACATTATTATATATATTATACAGTGTGGGCCACAGAAAACAATCCACCTCGATATTTGGCAGTATTTATTAGATTTTAAGAAAATGAGAAAACAAGTCGATTTTTGTTCCATGGGGGACAAATTTTTGCGATACACACATCTGTCATTTTTCAACCCCCTCCCTTCCACTTCCCCATCCCCTTATTTTTAAATAGGGAATTTACCATGTGCGGCATATCATTAGAAAGGTAATTAGATGGAGTATTCAGACATGCAAAAAAAGTCTTAATGCATTTAAAGTACAACACCTCTTAAAAATGTAATGTAACGCTTATGGTTTGTCATTTTTCCGGTCATATCAGAAGTAAATAAAAACAAACAAATATTGCAAAAGCAATAAATTCATTGTATTGAAGAAAATTAAATAAATTAGAAGTTATAATACATTAAACAATTTACTTAAATTAATATTAAATTATTTAATTAGATGTTCAAAATGGTTTCCATCGACCTCGACTATTGTAGAGCCGCTGCTCGAAATTACGTCGAACGTTTTAAAGCATTTGAGGGGTTATTAGGCTGCATTCATGTACTATTCGTCGTCTTAGTTCTTCCAATGAAGCGGGTTCGGTTATATACATTTTGGTCTTCAAATAACCCCACAGGAAGAAATCCAGGGGTGTTAAATCGGGAAATCTTGCAGGCCATTCAATAGGGCCTCTGCTTCCAATCCATTGCCTAGGAAAAAATGACAAACCATAAGCGTCACGTTACATTTTTAAGAGGTGTTGTACTTTAAATGAATTAAGACTTTTTTTGCAAAGACGGTGCAAATATCAAAAAAAAATCGTAAAAGATCGTTATGTCTGAATACTTCATTTAAATACCTTTCCAATGATATGCCGCACATGGTACATTCCCTATTTAAAAATAAGAGGTGGACTGTTTTCTGTGGCCCACACTGTATATACTCGTAGACTACTGTTGTTATAAAACGAATAAACAGCACAGTGGAGTGTATTGTTCACACAGAGACTGTCCAAATAAATTTTATTCAGGAATAAAACTAGATACGACACTGGACATTGTTATTGTCCCCGAGTCAACACTGCAACAGATAGAAATTCTGATATTTCAAATTGGCAACATCGCGGCCATACCGAGTCCAAGGTCATTGACAACGGATTTTAAAATTCTTTGATCTTTTTCCGACATTCTGGTGAGGGGGTCGGACTGTCAAGTTCGGTGTTTTCCATAGACCTAGTTGTTGTATAGACGTCAAATTTGTCATTTGAAAACTAAGGTTCTTGATAGCGGTAGCTGGAACGTTACCGAAACGTCGAAATAAAAACATATAAAAAGGATTGTGGTTCAATTTTCCCATAAAATTAACAAAAGAAAACACTACTAGTACTACTACAATATTTTGGGTATCTATGAATGTTTTGATTATTGCTTAGATTTAATTTAAATTAGAAATGGAGTTTGGTGTATTTTTGTCCATCCCGGACCATAAACGTTTTTAAACCTATTTTAACATCTTATTAGCTAACATTATATGAACTAGAAAAGTAAACTTCGATAAACAATCCGTAATTCATACTGTTAGCTACCGTGGCAATGGATGAATGGCTGCGCGTAAGTCAGTCATAACGGGTGCTTCCGTTATACCTGGTGACCTCCGGAAAACCCAGCCTTACCAGCACAAGCGGGCTCTGTGGGGGTAGACCGTCAAACCGTCAATTCCCAGCAGGTGTGTTATGGAAGGTACAGAAAAAATAGAAAAGTAAGTAATGGAGGAAGAAAAGGAAAGAAAGAGAATCTTTGGGAAATCCAGGAAGGTAAAACATACGTCAGATAAAGCGGGAGAGTATGAGTGGACGGTGATAAGGAAAGAAGTATCGCCTTTGGAGGACAGGGAGCAGAAAAGAAAGTAGAAGGGAAAGAGAGGGGAGAAACGGGAGATTGGAAGGGGGGAAGATTAGGGGAATGTACTGCCCAAAGGGCTTAGGACGCAATTTTCGCCATATTTTGGATTTTACTCTTACTGTCTCCCCAATGACCTAGTCGTTCACTTTAATAACAAATTTGGCCGGATCTCATCGTTCTAGGCCTTCTAAAACACTAGTAAAAAAAGACGTATATCCAAAATATAGCGAAATCATAAGCTATATAACGCTTAATTCCCACAACTAGCCATTTTTGAGTTACGTCCTTTGGGCTTAGGAGGGCAGTGTAGAGGACTTGAATGGAATGGTAAAGCGGCTTGAGTAAGGGGTGGAACAGCTGAAGGAACAGAATGAAGCGGCTGAAAGGAGGGCCAAGGAGTTAGAGAGGGTAAAAAGAAAGGAGGTTTTAAAGGAGAGAATGCAATCAAGATGGGACATAGGGCAAAGAGACCGGGAGGGGTGGAAGGAGGTAAGAGATAGCGTTTGGGATGTTAAAAAGGAGGAGGGCATAGAGATTAAGGTGGGAAATTCAGTGGTCAGTGATGAAAAAGTTAAGGTAGTATGGGTAAACTAGGAGGATAGTGGAATGGAGAGAAGGACGCAGAGATGGTTTCCGATCCTGAGAGAAAATGTGGAGAAAATGGAGTAGATCAAGGAGGTAAGAACCACGGAGAGAAAAGGGGGGAAAATAAAGAAGGAAGAGCGAATCTGTAGAATGGAAGGGGATGATAGGGAAGAGAAGAAGGTTTTTGAGTTACTGAGTTATAATAATATAACCCTATTGAGTAATAGGGTTAGATCCGTGGATACAAGATGAAGAGGTAAAGAAAAAATTAGAAGTGTTAGTTGGAAAAGGAACTAAAGTGATTAAGGTGGTAAGGGAGAGGATTGGGATGAAGATGGCGGTGGTGACTGCGGAATAGGAAACGGCGGAAGTTTTGCTTGGAAAAAGAGAGGTGAAATTTGGGTGGATTAGGGTTACATTTATGGCGGGAAGAGAGGAGGATAGATACTTTGGTTGTGGAGTGAAAGGGCATAAGGTTGCAATGTGTAAAGCGAAGGGAGTCAAGGACAAGGCCAAATGCTGGCTATACAGGAGCGAGGAGCACATGGCCAGGGAGGAGCACATGGCCAGGGACCGTATACAGGCGTTCCTTTGTAGAGTTTGTGGGGCTAGAGGGCACAAGGCAGAGGAGCTAGGTTGTAAAATGAGGGAAAAGGTTTCAAGTGACGAAAGAGTAAAGTAAAGAGATGGAAACAAAATAAGGGCCCCTCTGGACCCTTTAGAGAGAAGTATGGTAAAATTGGAGGTAGGGAAAGGCAGCGAGAGGGAGGAAGGAAGAATTACGGGTGGAGGGTTTTATAGATAAACCTTGGGAAATGCAGGTTAGCGCATGATATATTGGATGTTATTTTTAGGAGAAAAGAGGATGTGCCTTGTGGATCTGAGGTGAATGCTAGATATGTGGTATGTGGTATGATTGCGTATGGCGGGAGTGTGTGAGGGACCACCACCCGTCTTGAAGTGTCCTAGGGTAGTGATTTCGAGGTAGGGGTAACGGCGAACTTTGAGGTGTTTATGCAACGATAGAAAATGTAACATAGAGTTAACATAAAGTTAACACGTTGTTAAGTAACATAGAACTTAATAAGCGTTTATGCTACTGCCTAAATCTATGGGAGAACACTGAATAAAAATCGGTTAAGTAGTTTTTATGTAGACCGCCAACAGACGGATTCGCCAAAGGACTTTTTTTACTTAAGATCGGGACATTTATTTAGATAAGATTGTCTTAGGTCGTATAAGCCAGTTAGACTTCTCTGCACTTCGACCCACAAAGATCGCTTGTGCATACTTTAATCTACTTGAACTCTAGAATGCCAATACTTTTAGTGAAGTTAAGCAACTTTTTAAGAGCAAATTTCTAATTTGATACGGAGTCGGAGCAACTTCTAGAAATTTCAACCTTGTGCAGAACAACGCTACGCATTCATGCAGTATGTGTTCCGCCATTTCTTTAAGGCCTTCGCAGAAACGACAGTTATCACTTTCCGATTTGCCCATTATTTTGAGGTGATACTTCAAAGTGTCAAAAGTCAATTTTATTTGTCTTTTTTGCTCATTTCAGGTGATATATCTACAAACCTTTTAGCTTGCCTCATACCTGACGTATTCCTCCAGTGAGATCGTAGTCGTTCCTCTTCCCAGGAACTGAGTTTCTTTTTGATTCGGCTTTTTGTGAGACCACAAAAGGGCTTCAGATCAAGGAAAGGTGTATAAGCCCCTTCTTTTGTGAGTCTATCAGCTTCCTTATTACCTATTATCCCTCTATAACCTGGCACCCACATCAAGGTGACCTTATTTTTCTTGCCAGGTTCTTAAGGAATTGTTTACATTCCCAGACTAGCTTAGACTCATAAGTAAAATAACTCATAGCCTTTGAGGAGTGTCTTCACGAAGACACTCCTAGACATTAACATCTATAGCGTGTAGCTCCGTCAACAGATAGATTCGTTAAAGGAATTTTTCTTACTTAAGATCAGGTCATTCATTTAACCCACACCAAACATTTTTAAACACGACAGATTAGAAACAAAAAAGTAATCAATAAATAGCTAAATAAATGAATTATTGTCTGTTTGCTTTGTTAAAAAGTATACCTACCTTTTTTGTTAATTTAAATCACATTAATAGTATATTACATAATAAGTGTTGTAATGTAAGAGTGACACGAGACCGCAAAAGGCATCATTACAACACGAGTTTTGTACTATACTTTTTCTACTACTGAAAGTCTGACATCTGAGTAGGTACTTTAAAATTTTTTGTTATTTACATTTATATTTATAGTTATATTCTCGCAGCAATTGAATACAACCGACCCAGACTTTTCGAATACACTGCCGAATTCTACTACATTAGTCGAAATCGATTCTTGAGTCATCACCAGTTTTTCTGTATTTTTGGTTGCTGGAGGTGGAATTGCAACTGGGAACCGGATTTTCTGGAGCTTTGGGGTTAATATTGTCTAATTACAAATTTTATTTAATATACTCCTCATCCGGACAAATCAAATAGATTATTTTGTCAGCTGTGGAGTTCTTTTCGCTTATGGATTTGTCTACGTAGCCTTCTGCTACTGTGGACGATTTCCAGCCCCCATTTTTCTTAAGTTGCAGCCAATCTCCTCTTGCATCTACAAGCAGCGTTGCAGAGCTTCTACGAAAACAATTGCCTGTATATTGGGTGGCATCGGGTAGTTTCAAGAACTCAGCAATTTTTTTGATAGGTATGCTAACTCGTTTATCCCAACAACTTGACGGGTACATTTATTGTTCTGGAAATTACGGAAGAAGCTTTTTATATTCTTATCATCTATTGGTTTCCTATTTTACATGTATCTTTTACATATTTCGTACGACTTTCCTGATACAACGATTGATCTTTCAGTTTTCGTTTTAGTATCCGGTATGTTCACCACGTAGGATTTTTTGGTATCGTCAATGTCATTTAATTGAATATTTTTCAGTTCATTTTTGCGGCATGCATGCACCAGTTACACCCATGATAAGTACAGCCTGTTGAAGATATAAAGAAAAATGTTACTACTAATGTTTTTTTTTATAGTCATTATAGAATCAAAGAACGTACCTTTGAACTAATTACCTTATCTAATAGATGTTTACTATCGGGAGCTTCTTTTAGAAACTTATTAACATCTTCAGCGCTAAGGATCTTTGATTTTTGTGACTGCGAATCCGTCGCTCTTAATTTGTCATAGGTAGCAATGTTTATATTATGTCGAATGGTTAATTGAGACCTTAACATTCAGTGCATTGACCAAACCGTAGATGTTTGTATTTTTTGTTATCTTTTCGAAATATGTCATAAATACTCCATAAACTTGTTCATAGCGGTCCTTAGACTTTTCTGGTAATAAATTATCCAGTGTATCTGTTGCCATTTCTAATATTTCTGGCGGAGTATTACTAAGCTCCTCTTCAGAGTCTGACGATATCTTTAAATTCTTCAAATTTATTCTTTATGGCTTTTTAAATTTTTAAGCATAGCGACTATACATTCACATTATGCTAATGTCAAACGTAAATACTGTTCTTGTGAAACTTTTGACAGTTCAGAATTTCTTTAATTTCAAAGCCGACTAAATAAATTCAAAAAAGGGTTAAAAAACCCATCCATTTTGTAACACCTACTTTTTATAACAGTTTTTGAAAAGTTCGATTTCTAGTCATACAAAACTGTTACAAAATGGGGGAGGGGAATTTTGTAACAGTAGTAGAAAAAGAAAAATAAATAACTTTCAATAATTTTAAGGTAATTAGCCTTTTTTTTAATAGGCTTATGTTTTCCTAGAAATTTATTATTTTTATCAAGAAGTAATTACATAGCAAAACAAACAAAAATAAAAGATTATATGAAAGCAACTCAAAAATAGCGACAAATAGCTTTTGCATTATTTTTAAAACATGTGTACCTAGACGCATTTTCTACATTATACTCTATCACATTAAAAGCATAGCGTACATGCACTTCAAATCTCTAATGGAAATATTTAGATAACAGGATTTTCCTTGTCAAAACACTATAGCTGAGAGCACATTTGGCACATTAGGTGTATATATGTGCACAAGAATAAAATTGCAGATTACAGACGACAGATGCTGTCATAGTACAATTTGTAAAAGATAAGATACTCTGCCCTATTAAATTATATAAACAAATAGGTGCGACCATTATTTTATCAAAAAAAGTAAATTTATTGTACTAACCCTTACTTATTGGAAGTCTATCTTACTAAGAATAATAAAAAACTCTTCGTTTTAACTCAACTTCCAACTTTAATTAAAAAAATATGTCAATCTGACGATGCTAGTTTTTAGCGAAACAGCTGTAATTGTAATTTTAAACCTAATTTTTTCAATTAAACTTGGAATTTGAGTTAAAAGGAAGAGTTTTTTATTATTCTTATCAAAAAGGGTATTGATAATACCTTTGATAATAATAAAACGTCTTTATTATTTCCAAAATCAGTATTAGGTATTCATCGGTATCAATAATTGATATGATGTTTTCTTCCACTCAACAATAATGTGGGTTTTCTGCTTTAACACTGTTTTATATTGCGATAATATATTTATTAGAAAAAAAGAGATATAGAATATAGAATTATAACTATAAAAATTTAACATAGGTATATTCAATTCTTTTATCATTTTTGTTTATATGAAATATTTGGTACTTAAAAGATCAAAAAAATTCAGTTCTATATTTAGGTGGCGATATTACGTCTTTATTTATTAAATATTAATTGTGCACATCTGTTTTAAACGTTATCTTTTTATACAGATACTCTATGAAAAAAAAACTGAAGCAGGTCGATTAATTGTTAAAGGGATACTATTTTCATACTGTACATTGTCAATTTAAGATAGAAATCGACTAAAATTGAAATTATTCCATACATATTTGTATAAGTTGTAACGTTTAGCATTTAAAATGCTCTTTTTAATATACACTCAACGACTTAAAATTCGATCCATTCAAAATATGGATTTATTTAAAAATGCTATAACTTCCGAACGCAAAGGCTGATTTTTTTGAATTTGTGCAACTTGTAGACATTCCAATATTGATGCTAGCTCCGTGGAAAATCGAAGACGCTGTTCTGTGATTTCTAAGTAACTCCGGACCAGTTGCAGGTCTTCTGAAGCGTAATGCATTTTCTCCTAATCGCCTTCGGATAACAGCTACTTGATGTACTTTTTCTAAACGATTTCGAGCCATGATAGCAGTATCTTTCTCGCAAAAAATTTAATGTTACAAAACGATCATCTCGAGCACTTGTAGCTCGTCGTCTGCCAGATCCTCTCTGTCTCGAAAAACTACCAGATTCATTGAAACGTTTTACAACTCTTTGGACGCTACACCTTGTAGCACCTAATATTCTAGCAGCATAATATTGAGACCTAGCGTCTTGTACTAGGGCAACTGCTCGTGCTAAACCAGTAGCCGTTAAAATCATGATATGGTAATAATTCAAACAGCAATTATTGCCAAAAAATGAATATTTGTTATATACACAAAATATTAACGAACTAGAATTGAATCTTAAACGACCAAGGTCATACTGTTTTTCATTTCGCCGGCCGAGTCAATAGATGGCGCCACAAGAAAATTATAATCGCACTTGTCCAAATTTGACAGATGAAGTATTTTGAATTTGAATTCGTATGATAATTTATTGCAAAGTATCATCGTTTTTCTTTAAGTTGTTTAGTATATTTTTTGAATTTATTATAGTTACTATTAGTTTATTGTTTAGTTCGTTATTGTTAGTTTGGTATTTATTAAAAGTGTATTTTGTTAGCAGAAAAAATTGGTAAGTAATAAAATATGTTGAGAAAATGTATTAAATCATTAATTTTTCCAGATTAAGTTAAAGTATATGAACATTATGAGTACGAAAAAAAAGTGTGTGTACCTACCTGGTTGTGCAGGTTCAAACAATATGCATCGTTTCTTCCTATTCTTTTTTTGCAACTATAAGTTGTCCAGAGCATTCTCAATTTAATAATTTTATTAAAAAAAAACTATAATTAAATGTAGTTTATTTTGGTGGTGTAAAAAAGTCAACAAAATCGTACGTGGTAAAGATGCAGCTGCAGCAAATTTTGATAGAGTAAAGTTACACGCTTATAAAAAATTTGAAGCACAAAGAAAATTTATTCTAACCCCTTATTGTGTAGATTTCTTTGTATTGTATGTATGTATGTCTTTTTTATGCAATAAATGCTATATTTACATTAATAATTGTGTTTCTTTTCTAAAGTAACAAACAAATTTGAATAGTATAACCGCATCGGCTACAGCGACATCTTACTATAAGTTGTCCAGAGCATTCTCAATTTAATAATTTTATTAAAAAAATAGTATATTAAACAACGCATTTCATATGGAATTTTGTTATGACCCGAGTTCAAGTTTAAAAAACGAATCGCAAAGCGATGAGTTTTTTAAAGAACGAGTGTCACAACAGCCATATGAAATAAGTTGTTTATAATATTTTTTATATTTTGCCCTTTTTACCATTTTTTAAATTAATTTTTTATTTTTATGTAATTACGAAAATTTTTATTTTAAAAAGTATGTCGGTAGCACTATCTAATTTATAAAATTTGACAGTTGTGACATTTAGATTATCAAATGTTAATGTTTTAAAATATTTTAAAATGAATACCAATAATAATAAATTATATAAGTAAAATATGATATTCATATTCACAAATAATTTCTTAAAGAACAATATAAAATTAATTAATTGCTATTAGCCACAAATGTCATTGTCAATAGTCTTGCTTTTAGAAACTTCACTCATGTCGCCAACCATTTAAAACAAAAATTTGCGTCCGTAAAAGTTACATTACGATACGCAAATGCGTTTTATAATGAAAATTTTTATAAGTGCAAAATATAAAAACTATAATTAAATGTAGTTTATTTTTGTGGTGTAAAAAAGTCAACAAAATCGTACGTGGTAAAGATGCAGCTGCAGCAAATTTTGATAGCGTAAAGTTACACGCTTATAAAAAATTTGAAGCACAAAGAAAATTTATTCTAACCCCTTATTGTGTAGATTTCCTTGTATTGTATGTATGTATGTCTTTTTTGTGCAATAAATGCTGTATTTACATTAATAATTGTGTTTCTTTTCTAAAGTAATAAACAAATTTGAATAGTATAACCAAAAATTCGGACCGCCTCGGCTACAGCGACATCTAACGGTTCGGCCGGGTACTAGAATTCTATTTTAACGTTTAGTATTGCAGTTTTCATTCTAAATCGTTAGTTAATATTTTGTGGTTATATCTTAGAACAAAAAGATACAGGAAGGAGTATATGCAAAATGACCTTGAGTCCTGGGCTCTGATTCTAAGTGAAAATTTCGACTCGAAATTGTCGGCCATGACAGTCGAAATATTTAGCGATTCCAAGTGATTTCGACTTTTAGTAATATCTGGGGATAATTAATTTATGTCATTGGCATTGCATAAATATATGATTGGCACATGAACGATAAACATTTACCAGGATTGCCTAATCGGGCTGATTTGTCCGCCAGCTGTGTGACGTCACTGCAGTCCTTCATTATAACGTTTACCATGTAAATGCATGGAAATAATAGGAATTAGACAGTATTTTTATGATTTCTGTAATACTAACGTACCACTATTTGGATTTTTAAGATTAAACACTTACACTGTTACTAATAAAAATCTCTTATTCTTAGGTTATTCCTTATTTAAACTTAGAATAGTTATTCTAAGTGTAAGCTTGGTATAAATTGTTCACTAATAAACTCGGAATAAATTCGGTATAACTATTCCCTCTTTATTCCAAAATAATGATTTGGCAACGTAGCAAAAGTCGACACAAGTCATACACAAGGACATGGAACACTGTAAAATTAAATGAAGTATGACAGTATGACTATTAAAAAAAATAAAAAAGTATGTTGTCGTTGGGATGTTGGGAATCGAACCCGCAGCAGCTGCGTGAAAGGCGAATACGTAAAACATTACACCACAAATGATTATGTATTATTTTGATTTTTTTGCTTTATAATTTATAAAATTTTGTTTGAGAAAAGCTCTTTGTGAAATTGGTCGAAATTTACCTAACCTCTTGCAGGTTTTATTATAAAAATGTCTTTAACTGATCACTTTTTACTTATTTCTAGCAAAACATAAATTAAAAATCTCTTTATTAGAGTATATTGTAAATGGGTATATTCTTTCTTTAAAAACTTTTCTTTTTCTTTGTATTTTCCAAATTTATATCTATATTTATTAAATTAATAACCTCCTCAACAGCTTTTACACCTTATCGCAAACATATTTTTTAGGTTATACTACACTTAAACAAGGCTTAGGGTAGGTATAACTTTATACCGAGTTTTTATTCCGAGTATAAGTTATTCCATATTTATTAGTAGACATTTTGCCTATTCCGAATTTATTCTCGGTATAAAATATTTATTCTCGGTATAAATATTTATACTCCGTTTATTAGTAAGGCTGTTATAATTTATAATAAATATTCCCATACAATCGTTTTAATACGGCCGAGGACTGCAGTGACGTCACGTGCGATCGATTTTTTGGCGAACGTACGTCTTATGGGATTAAGCAATCCTGGTAAATTTTTTATCATTCTTGTGATTGGCATACATTGGGTACATTCAGGAGTTCCCAGCGGCTGAGATCGCTTAGTAAGGAGTCTCTCTGAATGTAGCGCTGCTTGAAAGCTATTCAACAGCGGCTGACTGTTTTGCTCAGCGTAGAAATTTGTCGCTTTCTAAAAAGCGTATCGCGATTTTGACATTAATGACATATCGAAATTGGGTTATGTAGGTTTGTGTTGATCTTAATTATATTCTAAGGTGTTGATTGTTGGGATAAGATTTATCCAATTGATAATTGAAGATAATTATTATAGTTTTGTACATGAACACAATAGACATATAAAAACCAAAATAAAAATTGGGTTATGTTTTCAAATGTTTTGACTTTTGTTCCGCTGTCAGTGAGCCACGCATTCAGGCGAAACGAAGGCGCTTATTAACAGCGGCCACAGCATGCTGAGTAGTTAGATCTAGCCGCTGGGACCTCCTGAATGTACCCAGTTTTATATTTTGATCAGCTGTTTGTAGAGAATGTATGTTGTATTAGGTTAAGTTCATTAGTTTGTTTTGTTCGGGTTGTTTAAATTTTATTTATTATAATAATCAAAATGAATTATTTGGAAGACGAATGTGAATGTGTAACCAAAAAGTGTCCTTTCAGCAAAAGGAAATGATATTGGATTTTATATAAGAGCATCTGGATTTTATAAACAATATTCTGGGAGAGAAAAGCTAATTTGAACCACTTTGTCATCTGACATAAATTTATGCCCCTATTTTACTACAATAATGATGCTCTGGAAGATTAATATTATTCTGTAAGTTTTCATATTCATTTCTTGATTATGAATTTATTATTAAAAAGCACTTTTTTAGATACCTTTAAGAAATATTAATAAAGAAAGTAGTGTGTATTAATAAATAACTCAGGTTTTTTAAATACAAACTTTTAATAAAATCACTGACATTCAATCTCCCACATTGACATTATCTACATAACTACTGTAATGTATCTAGGCCACCTTTTTGTTTCAATATGGAAGTTGCTAAGTATTAGGTACTAGTTAATACTTTACGCTAAAGCTGGCATAAATACATTGCATTTTCTTCCCCTTTTTAAACAAAACTCATATCAAACATTATAATTAATTACAAATCTAATCTATAAGGAGGATTAACTATCCTACCTGATCTAGTTCTAGCTTGGATAGTTGATGAAGTACCAGGTTGATCAGTTCCTGAACTATCTATATTAATTGATTGTTGGTCAACTTTTGATCTAGGAGTTAAACTAGTAGAAACTGGTACTTCTTCAACTCTAGAATTATTTTCATCATGTTGAGATACAATAGGAGTGGTGTTAGACTCATTGGAATAATTATTTACAGATAAAGTAGGGTTGAGATCCAAGTTAGAATAATTTTGAACCGTTTGCTTGACCACACTATTAGTATCCGCTTGTAATGAATGACATCTTCTTATATCATTAATATGATATAATTTAATATTATCACCAATTTTTACAAGATATGAACTATAACTCATACATCTAACAATTTTGGCTTTTTCCCACAGATTATTGTATTTATTTTTAACATACACCATATCATTTTCGGAATATAATTTTATTTTGTTGAGAATGTCAAGTTGAAGAGGTTTTTGTTTCTTTGACCATGGTTTAAGTAAGTCATATCTTGTTCTAGGACGAATTTTAAATATATTTTCAGCAGGTGATAAATTAGTACTTGTGGACGGAGTATTTCTATGAACAAAAAGAAAGTCTTCCAAACGATTTAAAATTGACCTGACAGTGACTATTTGTTCTCCCTCTTTAAATAAAGATTTTTGAAGCCCTTTCTTGACAATTTGAACACCCTTTTCCCCAAGACCGTTACTTTCTGGGTGTTTAGGTGGAATTCTAATAAACCTGATACCATTAGCATGACAAAAAGATGTAAATTCATGAGAATTACCAAAAGGCGGACCATTATCGGCAACCAACTCTACCGGCAACCCAAACACAGAAAAAATTTGTTTTAATTTAATGATGGTTTCATTAATGTTGGTTCCCTGATTCATAAGTTTTACTTCACACCAACCTGATTTGTCATCCACAAGAATTAAAAAATTAAAATTATTTTTCTTAAAAAAATCTATGTGTACTCTATAGAAATTATTGGGTGAAGAAGGCCAAGGTAACAATACACCTTTATCATTGGTAAAATTTTGTGTTTGTTGACAAACATCACAAGAGCTTATAAATTTTTCAACATCTTCATTGATGCCTGGCCACCAACAATAAGACCGTATTAACATCTTTGTTCTTACTATACCTATATGCTGCTCGTGAAATAAGCTTAAAACTTCTTTCTGTAATGATTTTGGAATAATTACTTTATTACCAACCAGTAAACAGCCATTTTCAACAGAAAGTTCCAGTTTTCTTTTACCATAAGTTTTTAGATTATCATCTTTTATTCCATTGGGCCAACCAGTTAAAGTGAAATCCAAAACTCTAGATAGGACTATATCTTTTTTTGTAGCTATTGCTATATTTTCAAATGTTAAAGGCATGTCGTAAGATAAACTAAACGAAAAAATTGCATCAGAAATTTCTGTCGTACCAGTCATTGGTAATCTTGACAGGCCATCGGCGTTTGAAATTTGACTTCCCTTTTTATATAAAATATCATAATCATAAGCAGACAAAATTATAGCCCAACGAGTGACGCGTGCAGCTGCAGTAACAGGAATACCTTTGTTTTTGCCAAAAATAAACTGTAAAGGTTGATGATCTGTGATTAGAGTGAAATGTCTACCGTAAATATATTTATGAAATTTCTTTAAAGCAAAAATTAAAGCTAGGCTTTCTCTCTCCAAATTTGAGTACTTCTTTTCATTTTCGGAAAGCGTACTAGACGCAAATAAAACGGGTTTTTCTTCACCGTTAACCTTATGGCTTAGGACTGCACCAACTCCATATCCGCTAGAATCACATGTGATGAAAATGGGTTCCTTCGGATTGTAGTGAGTTAAAACATTGTAAGAAGTTAAAAATCTTTTACTCAACGCAAAACAATCTTCACATTCCTGTGACCAAATAAACTCTTGATTACTTTTACATAGTTCATATAATGGTTTTAATTTAGAAGAAATCATAGGAATAAATTTTCCATAAAAATTAAGCAAACCTAAATAACTTTTTAACTGTGTCAAATTTTGGGGAGAGGGAGCTTTTATTATGCATTCAATTTTGTCGTCGGTAGGGTGGATACCAGAAGAATCTATTTTATGACCTAGAAACTCTACAGACTGTTCAAAGAATTTGCACTTTTTTTCATTAACTTTAACGTTATAAGCCTTTAATCGATCCAAGACATTTTGAACATTTTGATAACAATCATCAAGACTCGATCCATGTATTAAAATATCATCTAAATAAGCTTTAGTTTTATCTAACCCTGACAAAATTGTATCCATAACACACTGAAAAATACCTGGTGCACTACTGACTCCATATGTCAATCTGTTATACCTGAAAAGACCAATGTGAGTATTTATAGTAAAAAACTCTTTTGAGGACTCGCCAATTTGCAGTTGTTGATAGGCCCCTTTTAAATCTAATACACAATAAAACTTGCTTCCGCCTAGTGTTGCAAATATGTCACTCGGTAGTGGTAGAACGCAGTGGTCACTATCAATTGCTAAATTTAAAGTTTTTTTGAAATCAACACAGACTCTAATTTCAGATGAATTCTTTTTTGGTACCACAACAATGGGACTTGCCCAATTGCTATGGGTTACTTTAGTTAAAATACCAGTGTTAACCATTTTTCTTAATTCTTCCTCAACCTGAGGTTTCAGTGAAAAAGGCATTTCATACGCTCTATGAAAAATGGGCTTGAATCCATCTTTAATTTTTACTTCTGCTTTAAAATATTTAATAAAACAATTGGACTCTTCTTGAAAAAGACTTTGATACTTTTGTTTTAAGGAATCAATTAACTTCGACTTGACATTCTCAGACTCGTTTAAAATATTTACACTAGACTTTTCTAAAACTATGCTAACATCTAACATAGAACTACACCAATTTTTATTCAAAATATTAAGCCAGTTTCTACCCAAAAGTGGTATAAATTTAACGTTAGACTTTAAAACAACTAAAGGTAAATGGTAATTATTATCTAAATACTTAACATGAACATAGATTTGACCTAAAATTATAGCTTCTTCCCCTGTAAGAACTTTTAACTTAAACGTTACAGGTTCTAATACTAAAGTACCAAAATATGACATATAATCTTGTTCATGAATAACTGACCTGATTGCTCATGAATCGACTTCCATCTGTATATGTTGTCCATTTACACTTAATTTCACTTTTAAAATATCAATTTGATTATTTTTAAGTGACTTTAATGTACCTTTTTCTGACAATGAACCAAGTTCAAAATCTTCATATAACTCTTCTTCAGCTTCTCCATTTCCATTATCTTCTTTTAACTCATGAACTTGCTGGTTTTTGCACAATGGTGATTTACCTGTATGGCCTATTTCATTGCAAGC
Source organism: Ophraella communa (assembly GCA_035357415.1). NCBI lineage: Eukaryota > Metazoa > Arthropoda > Insecta > Coleoptera > Chrysomelidae > Ophraella > Ophraella communa. The sequence goes on from CM068981.1 coordinate 30,896,568, forward strand.
AAAACACTTCCAGTTGATAGCTGGGCATTTAGAATTGTCATAATGTATTCTGCAGCATCTTCTACATCTACTCTTGTTACTTCCATAATATTTGTTAGGTGACTTACTAGGACCTGACTTACTTGAATGTTGAGTACTTATACTTTGGGTTTGATTTGACTTCAATGGCTTTATGTTACTATTAAACTTTTGATATGTTTTATTCACTTGACCCGACTCTGAACTCATAACTTTTATTTGTCCCTCAGCTAACTCCATACTTGCCGCTATTTTGAATGCATCTTGAAACTTGAGTGTAGCTTCGGTTAACAGTTTGTGTTTTATATTGTCCGCGCGAACACCACAAACAAACCTGTCTCTTAAAGCATCATCGAGAAATGTACCGAACTCACAAGTCTTTGCTAAATTTTTTAATCTAGCTGCAAAAGCAGTCAAACTTTCATTTACGTCCTGGAACGCTGAGTTAAATTTAAACCTTTCTGCAATCAGAAGCCTTTTTGGACTATAATGATCCTTTAGCACTTGAACTAATTGATCATAGGACTTTGAACTTGGCAAAGCAGGTGAAATTAAGTCTTTCATAATATTATAACCTTCTCCTCCAATAAAAGTTATCAATAAAGAGACTTTTTTTTCGTCTTTAACTTCATTTCATGCAAATAGTTGCTCCAATCTCTCAATCCATGACGATATTTCGCTAACTTTCGTACTAAAGGGTTCAATGCTTCCAATTAAAGACATGTTTTGGCCCCCTTTTTTTGGATTCGTTTCTTTTCTCGTCAACAAACAATAGTGTGTATTAATAAATAACTCAGGTTTTTTAAATACAAACTTTTAATAAAATCACTGACATTCAATCTCCCACATTGACATTATCTACACAACTACTGTAATGTATCTAGGCCACCTTTTTGTTTCAATATGGAAGTTGCTAAGTATTAGGTACTAGTTAATACTTTACGCTAAAGCTGGCATAAATACATTGCAGAAAGCTCTCTGCAAAAAGTCCCTCATAATGAGCTCTGATGAATGTCACACTTGAAAGCAGCAAAGAGATAGGTTATTATATTATTTATTTTCATTGACAACAGTTTTCATAAATTTACAAACTTTCATTTTATTTATATTTTTTAGTTGGGTGACAAATATCAGTTTCAACAATGGCAGGAAGATTTGACAAAATTTACAGTACCCTGAATGGATAGGGAATCAAAATAAAATCAAAGCTGTACATATTAACTCAGGAGAAGCAAGAAACAAACAGCAATCTCAATTTTTTTTTAAATATGGTTATAGTATCTAGGTTAACCTTGGGATACTTTTAGGTTTTCTATAAAAAAATTCTTTAATAAAATATGAAATAAAATGCTATGCTATTTTAATTTTTTACCTGATGCAGACATAAATTATGTTATATAAACTTAATTTATATATTGAACATGCCATGCCACCAACTACATCTAAGTAAATGTTGGACTTATAAGGCTACACCTATTTGAATCAAAACCTTTTTACTTATTTATGTGGATGCTAAGGGTAGGTACATATTTAGCTATTATAGCATTATAGAGTTTTAAGTATTAAGAAAATCTTAATCAATGATAGACTTTGTTGATTTGATACTAAATTTTATTAAAAGTCAAATTTCTGTACAAGAGAAATATTGTTTGATAAAATTTATTAATAAAATAAAACAAATAGTTATTCAACACTGTTAGCACAGGAAAAACATCACAATACTATGACTAATGGCAGGATCAACCAGGGAGCTGCTGTTGTGTACTAGTTTCGTTGAAAAAGAATACATATTGTCCAAACTGATTATGCAATGTAGAATTTATTTTGAGTATCCCGTATAATTCCGGTTTTCTTCTGATTCCAACTCCACTATTATATTGCTACTTGTTCAAATAATGAAACCATTATTTATAATAGAACCTATTTATTATCCAGATAAAGCTAAATCTCGATATAATTGATATATTCACAAATTAACACCACTAAAAAATGTATATAACATACTGATACTAATTAAACAGACGGGTAACCTCAAAAACAGAATAAATTGCTAAATGCCATAATTTCGAGTCGAAATCCTCATTTCGACCTAAATGGTCTAGTCGAAATTAATTTCGACTTGTCGCGATTTCCTGACGTCATACGCTCACTTTGCAATAATTTCGCTAGGTGCGCACAGTCGCGTTTCGACTCCGCCATGACGGTCGAAATTATTTCGAGTCGAAATTGTGACTTAGAATCAGCACCCTGGGTGCCGATTCTCCGGCTTCGTAGAAGCGATCAAAGTGTCGGCGATTCTCCCTCCCTGATTTTCTGGGGAAGGTCCCTGGAGCTATTCTTGAATGGTGCGAATCAACCTCAATCGAGACTCCCCGTAGAATAAATGTTGACGATGTTGCCAGTGTTATTTGGAGCTTCAAAATAAGAAAAGAAGAATAATAATGTTTACAACCACTAATTAGTTGCGCAGTAACCGCAGTGCGTCGTTAGTTGTTTTGGTTTTGCTTATGATTTCTTTTCTTTTGATAATTGGGTTATGGATTAATAATTTGTTGTGGATACCTAGTTTATGTATTTCAATTTAAGATATAAAACTCAGGCAAATATAGATATATAATGTTGTTCTTTGCGAATAATTAAGCTTTTTTAAAATATTTATCTTTCCCTACTTTTAAATTGAAAATACCCTGTGCAGTTTTGAATACTCTTGCCCTTTAACCTTATTTACTCTTTTAGCATGGAGAAACATTAGTTTTGTTTGGGTAAACATCAAATTTGGTTCAACTATTTCCAAAATATAGAAAGTTGAAAATAGTATTTTGTTACTTTCAGAGGCTGTAGAACCAAATCCATTTTTTAAAGTCAAATGCAAATATTACTGAGAATATTTTTAGTTCCTTTTTTTGTAAATTTAATATACTTACCTAGTCACCATCATTAATTTTTAAAGTATTTTGTTTCTTTTTTTATTTGTAGTTTATATTTCTTAGTTATTTAATAAATTTGTATACATTTGTGTTGTTTATTTTATTTTTGTGTGCCTAACCCAAAGTGCTTTGTTAAATTAGTTAGAGATAAAAAAATTGTTTAGGTTCATAAAACATTTATTGTTTATATAAAATGGGTTTGAATAATATTTTGCTGTATTATTCGTGCTCTTTGTAAATCTTCATTGGCTGCATTTTCTTGAATATCTGGTCTGTTTATCATTCCATCAATTCCATAACACACGCATTTACATTAAATTAATGCTTACCGAAACATTTTAATAAACTGTGTATCTCTTAGTTCTTGAAAAGCTTGCTCCCTTACATGGTATATTGCCTTCTTGGTTGACTATTTAAATCTTCAAGAACCTCCAAATCTCTTATTACTTCATGAGCTAGTAAATATTCATATATATCGTCCATTTTATATATTAGTCCAATCCACGAACTTAAGTTCGTGATCCAATCTCTAATTGAATTTAAAAAAAAGTAACTTTAAAACTTAAAAAAAGCAAAATCTTCCAAACAAACGAAAATACTTGTAAAAAAACAAAAAATTATACCAAATACTGACTGACAACTGACTCCAAAAACAACAATTTTCAAAGACGAAAGACAGTAAACAGCTGACTGTTCTCTTAACTTTCGTTCGTTCTACTGCTTCAAAGGGAGAGAACGATGTTCTATTAAAAATACAGGGAGGGAGCTCATCCTTTTTGTCGAGAATTAGGCACCATCAATTTTTAATAGAACCACGCCCATCTTTCTCTCGGGGAGCGCTGTTCCTTGGGTGCCGATTCTCCGGCTTCGTAGAAGCGATCAAAGTGTCGGCGATTCTCCCTCCCTGATTTTCTGGGGAAGGTCCCTGGAGCTATTCTTGAATGGTGCGAATCAACCTCAATCGAGACTCCCCGTAGAATAAATGTTGACGATGTTGCCAGTGTTATTTGGAGCTTCAAAATAAGAAAAGAATAATAATGTTTACATCCACTAATTAGTTGCGCAGCAACCGCAGTGCGTGGTTATTTGTTTTGCTTATGATTTCTTTTGATTTTTGATAATTGGGTTGTTGTGGATACCTAGTTTATGTATTTCAATTTAAGATATACAACTCAGGCAAGAATAGATATATAATGTTGTCCTTTGCGAATAATAAAGCTTTTTTAAAATATTTATCTTTCCCTACTTTTAAATTGAAAATACCCTGTGCATTTTTGAATACTCTTGCCCTTTAACCTAAATTATATGTATCAAAAAATTTACCTTCTTTACTCTTTTAGCATGGAGAAACATTAGTTTTGTTTGGGTAAACATCAAATTTGGTTCAACTATTTCCAAAATATAGAAAGTTGAAAATAGTATTTTGTTACTTTCAGAGGGTGTAGAACCAAATCCATTTTTTAAAGTCACATGCAAATATTACTGAGAATATTTTTTAGTTCCTTTTTTTGTAAATTTAATATACTTACCTAGTCACCATCATTAATTTTTAAAGTATTTTGTTTCTTTTTTTGTTTGTAGAGTTTATATTTCTTAGTTATATTTAATAAATTTGTATACATTTGTGTTGTTTATTTTATTTTTGTGTGCCTAACCCAAAGTGCTTTGTTAAATTAGTTAGAAATAAAAAAATTGTTTAGGTTCATAAAACATTTATTGTTTATATAAAATGGGTTTGAATAATATTTTGTTGTATCATTCGTGCTCTTTGTAAATCTTCATTGGCTGCATTTTCTTGAATATCTGGTCTGTTTATCATTCCATCAATTCCATAACACACTTAACACGCATTTACATTAAATTAATGCTTACCGAAACATTTTAATAAACTGTGTATCTCTTAGTTCTTGAAAAGCTTGCTCCCTTACATGGTATATTGCCTTCTTGGTTGACTATTTAAATCTTCAAGAACCTCCAAATCTCTTATTACTTCATGAGCTAGTAATCATCTATATCGTCATTTTATATATTAATCCAATCCACGAACTTAAGTTCGTGATCCATTCTCTAATTGAATTTAAAAAAAAGTAACTTTAAAACTTAAAAAACGCAATATCTTCCAAACAAACGAAAATACTTGTATAAAACAAAAAATTATACCAAACACTGACTGACAATACTGACTCCAAAAACAACAATTTTCAAAGACGAAAGACAGTAAACAGCTGACTGTTCTCTTAACTTTCGTTCGTTCTACTGCTTCAAAGGGAGAGAACGATGTTCTATTAAAAATACAGAGAGGGAGCTCATCCTTTTTGTCGAGAATAAGGCACCATCAAGTTTTAATAGAACCACGCCCATCTTTCTCTCGGGGAGCGCTGTTCCCTGGCCCGAGAATTCGCACCCTGGCCCGAGAATTCGCACCCTGAAAGGAGCTTGCATATGGCGGCCAATTGTCAATTTTAATTTCCGTTTTCATTGACGTACCGAAAAAAAATAAAAATTATATCAAGGTTTTCATTTTTAATAAATTTCAACCAATCAGGTGTGTGAATACCATTAGTGTTCTAAATAATTTAGTATTTATAAGAACCGAATGATACGCCTATGCGCTCATTTTTGACATTTATTTGCATATATTGCTTTGACAGTACACTGTAAACATAAACAATGAGTCATAAAAGGAGCTTCAAGATGGCCGACTTCCGTCGCAAATTTTCCTTAAAGTTAATATATGACAGACTCCTTCCTGTTTCTTTTTGTTCTAAGGGTTATATAGACAATTAAACTGCAATTGACAAGTAATAAATATTGACAGTTTTCAAATTGTGAGTTGGCCACAGAACTACTAGCATTTTGTAGTTGATTCTCTACACAGTCATTTAAATAACGATCGTATGGCTTGTCCAGTATAAATATAAGTGCACGTCATCAAAGTGAACAAATCGCTCTGTTCGTTTGACTTCCTTCGTTCGTTTGCTAATGTCAATCAGTATCTTTTTTCACTGTAAATTTGCTATATATTGAAATTCGTAGGATGCAAGTTATTCCAAAAAATAAATAAATGCTTTAAGAAAAGTTTCGTAATTAATTTTATATCAAATGCAACTCCTGAACTAATAAAATATAAACTTCAAACGAACATAACTCGTGCTAAAATATTTTATATGTTGGCACAATTGCGCCATGTTGCCGCGGTCAAACATAGCGTAGTATTGTAGTTAAATAAAAATAAGAATGTTATAGAAAATTCGTTTGACATTTACTAGATTCTAATACTATTTAAAATGCTTGGCAACATAGTCCCGTTCTGACAGCTGTGACGTGCAATTATATTTATACTGGACAAGCGATATCTGAAATGTTTCGTTTTCTTTAAACCGTCACATTTCACCTTAGAACAAAAAGATACAGGAAGGAGTATATGCAAAATGATTTTGAGACCAGAAAGGAGCTTGCATATGGCGACCAATTCGGTTTTTTCTTTAGAAATAAATCAATGAAATTCCTTTGTAATCATATAGTAAATTATAAATATTTAATCCTAAACTCATTACAACGCAACAATTCTGGTTATTTTTTATATCATATCAAATTGAAAGTAAGTTAAAATCGATAAATTCAAATATACGGTCGTGACGTCAAAACTCATATCGATGACAGTTTGTTTACATTTAATGTGAGAGTTGGACTTTAAAGGCCGGTTCATGCAACGTTCATTATAATTACATTATCATTAAGAAGTTGAGCACCCAATTTATAGTGGAGGCGTTCATGCAACACATTAAGGCATTACAATTACATTAAGCCCACTAAGAAGTTGGGAACTTTTAACTTTTCATTAACATTACATTATATTCTTAGTGGAAACAGTAAAAGCGCATGCGAAGTACGATAGCATGGAAATGTGAATTCGTATTTATGTCAAAATGCCTATGTTTAGGTTATGTTGATATTGAAGGCCGGTTTTACAAGCAATAAAAAATATTTTAACAAAATCAAAAATAGAATAGTAGTATAACAACTTGAACTTTTTGAAAATTGTAGCAGATGTATAGAACATAATATAAGTTTCAAGTGTCAATAGTGGACAATATACGCATACGCTAATACAGAATTTATAATGTAATGAAGTCTTGCATGAACGACAACATTTTTTTAGTGAAAGTGTAATTATAATGTAATGTTAATGGAATTATAATGTTCGTTGCATGAACCGGCCTTTATTTCTGATTTTATTGTGAATTATTGGTTTTATTTGTGTTATGCAATCATAAAATGTCGTCAGTAGGGTTTGTGAAAGCATTGTCAAACAATTTACCATCCTTAGACATTTTCATGGTTAGGTTAGGTTGGGTTAGCTTAGGTTTCAATGCAGCTGAATTTCGAAATGTAAAAGCAACAGCATAAATACTTATTTTGTGCTTTTAGCATTAAAAAATATCTAACTGACTTATTTTTATGAAAATCAACAAAAAATAAAGAAAAGAGATGAATAAATATAAATAAAAAACTTCGCACAATCTTGCAGATACACTGTTTACAATAAAATGATGGCGCTTTTAATGATACATATGAGTAGTGACGTCAACAGTCGTTTACGCGTCAAATTTTTGAATTTGAGGATGGAATAACTATGCTACAAAATTTTTTTAAATTAAGTTTTTTTTGTTTTTGGGGTAATGGACTGGGAAAGTGTGACGTCAAAATTTGTGTTCTATGCTGTCGAACTGTGAAATGTCAATGAAATTATTCCAAACAAGAACATTATAATTCTCCTGAAGTAGATTTTGTTTCAGTTATTTTATTATTATTATACATTAAAATATAACACAAGTATCATAATTAAATACATATGTAAGCTTGTATACTATGATGTGTACGTATCTTAAATGCAGCCTAATATTAATGTGAACTTCGCCTTAAAAGCATGATAACTAGAACACGCCCCTTAGAGATAGGTGACAGATGACATGTCCGTCAGATAATTAATTTTAGAATAAAACTTTAAAGAATTTAATTTTGCTTATAATAATTAGTACTAAAGTGTTGATCTACTAAAATATTGGAAGTAAAAACCTTTAATTGTCGATTTTTCTGGGAAAAATTTCGGTATAGGGGAACAACTCCGATTTTAACGAATTTTTTTTTGGACACTCCCTAAACATCCCTGAGCACTACTGTGAAGTTTTTTTTTCCGGAAATGAAAACTAAAATTTTGAAAAAATTTTGAAATTTAAAAAAAAAATTTTTTGGTTCCAATTTGCACAAAAATTTTTTTGGAGAACCCGATAAAATGTAAGTTGAAACCTAACCTAACCTAACCTAACCTAACCTAACCTAACCTAACCTAACCTAACCTAACCTAACCTAACCTAACCTAACCTAACCTAACCTAACCTAACCCAACCTAACCTAACCTAACCTAACCTAACCTAACCCAACCTAACCTAACCTAACCTAACCTAACCTAACCTAACCTAACCTAACCTAACCTAACCTAACCTAACCTAACCTAACCTAAACTAACCTAACCTAACCTAACCTAACCTAACCTAACCTAACCTAACCCAACCTAATCTAAACTAACCTAACCTAACCTAACCTAACCTAACCCAACCTAACCTAACCTAACCCAACCTAACCTAAACTAACCTTTTTTTGGAAAAAAATTTCAAAATTTTAGTTTTCATTTCCGGAAAAAAAAAATTCACAGTAGTGCTCAGGGATGTTTAGGGAGTGTCCTAACCTAACCTAACCTAACCTAACCTAACCTAACCTAACCTAACCTGTGCAAATTGGAGCAAAAAAAATTTTTTTTTTAAATTTCAAAATTTTTTCAAAATTTTAGTTGTCATTTCCGGAAAAAAAAAACTTCACAGTAGTGCTCAGGGATGTTTAGGGAGTGTCCAAAAAAAATTTCGTTAAAATCGGAGTTGTTCCCCTATACCGAAATTTTACCTTTTTCTGTTTTAGGTTAGTAAAACCATAATATGTACCTAAAGAGCTAATATAATTTGTTTTATAATAATATTAAACTTTTCTGTTTTAGATAAATCAAATTGTGTGTTATTTACTCCAGTATCATCTAACATATTACAAATCGACAATTGTCAGAGTTTGATTGGATAATAGTAGATCATGGCAAGATTGCAATTTGAGGTTGAATTGTCTGCAGATGAAGATCCGAAGACTAACATCATAATTATAAAATCTATAACAAGTGAGGATGGAATAACATATCTCATGCCACCATGTTTCCAAGCAGTAAAACACCTCCATGAATTGACAAAGCTACCAGAATTTTCTAAAATAAAAAAGACATTACAGAAAAGAGGTAATTATAGAAAGGTGTGGATGTCTATGCCAAGTGAAGTTTTAGCACTATACAAAGATGATACAGGAAATATGGTGTTCAATGATTATTTATTACAAGAAATGAATCAAACCTCAAGCCAACCTACTACAGATGGAAAATTATTAGAAATTTTAGAGAAATTAAGTGAGAAAACCAATGTCAACGAAGAAAAACATAATAATTTAAGCAAATTAACTGAAAAATTTGTTTTGAAAAAGTTTGACAACAAAATTACGAATGCAAAACAATGGGTACATTCAGGAGGTCCCAGCGGCTAGATCTAGCCACTCAGCATGCTGTGGCCGCTGTTAATAAGCGCCTTCGTTTCGCCTGAATGCGTGGCTCACTGACAGCGGAACAAAAGTCAAAACATTTGAAAACATAACCCAATTTTTATTTTGGTTTTTATATGTCTATTGTGTTCATGTACAAAACTGCAATAATTATCTTCAATTATCAATTGGATAAATCTTATCCCAACAATCAACACCTTAGAATATAATTAAGATCAACACAAACCTACATAACCTAATTTCGATATGTCATTAATGTCAAAATCGCGATGCGCTTTTTAGAAAGCGACAAATTTATACGCTGAGCAAAACAGTCAGCTGCTGTTGAATAGCTTTCAAGCAGCGCTACATTCAGAGAGACTCCTTACTAAGCGATCTCAGCCGCTGGGACCTCCTGAATGTACCCAATGGTTGCAAAGCTTTGAAAGTGAATGTACAAGATTCGATTTAAACTGTGATACAGAAAAAATAAGTGCCTTGAGATTATTTATGAACGAATCAGTAAATAACTGGTATGAGTCTATGTTAATTAAACACAGTTTAAACTCACAGTGGAAAATATGGCAAGTAAGTTTTCTAGAAACATTTGCAGATAAGAGTTGGTCCTCTGTAATCTATGCATTGAATTACAAACATATAAATGGGTCTCTGTTGGAATACGCATTGAAAAAGGAAAGATTGTTATTAGAATATAACAGTGATATTGATGGCAGAACATTCATTGACTTAATTGTCGCAGGATTGCCATCTTATATTAGGAATAAACTTGATAGACAAGAGATGACAAGCCCAACTCTTCTGTTTAGTGCCCTACGAATGCATGAAAATCAGAATAAAAATGTACAAAAAAATATTACTGACAAAAAAGGTTCAACAAAATCAGAAGTGGAATTGAGGAAAAAAACACCATGTCCAATATGTTTCAGGATGGGTAAGAAAAACAGATTTCACCCTGAAGATTTGTGCTGGTTCAAAGAAGACAAGAACGGTGATGACAGTGGAAAACACTACAAGAACTTAATGTTGGAGATTGACCAATTTCAGAACACAAAAAACTAAATATTCCCCCACTAATAGAAGTTGAGGTTATATTGAATGACACACTGAAATGCACAGGTATTTATGACCCAGGCTCAAATATAACCTTAATAAATCCCAAATTAATTAAAATAAAAAATTCAAAGAAAAATTACTCTGAAAATAAATTCAACACAATTGGTGGTGGGGGAAAAACAACTGGTCTAATCAGATTAAATGGGAAAATACTGAATATTGAAGAAGAGATAAATGCATTTATTTGCAATGATAAAAATTTCACTCATGATTTGCTGTTGGGACTGGATACAGTAAAGCGATTTGGGTTGACCCATGATGGGAATTTAAACATCCAACTTCAAAAAAATACCAGCCCAAGTGCAAATAAATATATCAGCCCCACTGAAAACAAAATATATAATAAACAAGAAAATCAAACAAGCGAGTCTAACTTAGAAATATTGAATTATGAAGTCAATTTTAATGAAGGAATTGATGTCAATAAATTCGATATGGATACTACTTACTTGGAAGATGACCAAAAAATGAAGATAAGTGCACTATTAGAGGATTATAAACACATATTTGCGAAAAATAAATATGATGTAGGAAAAGTAAAAAATTATGAAGCATTTATAGACCTACAAGTGGAGAAATATTGTTCAAAAAGACCTTATAGATGCTCCTTAGAAGATAAAGAAGAAATCGAGAAACAAATCGGTCAATTGCTAAATAATGAGCTAATTGAAGAGTCGTATAGTCCATTCGCTGCACCTGTAACTTTGGCATTTAAACGGGATGAGGGAAAAAAGTCAAGATTATGTATTGACTTTAGAGATCTTAATAAAATTATTGTTCCACAGCCACATCCATTTCCTTTATTAGAAGATCTAATGGTAAAGACGATAAACTGTAAGTATTTCACTACTGTTGATATTAATTCTGCATTTTGGTCTATACCATATAGGGTTAGCGACAGACAAAAGACAGGTTTTGTAACACAAGAGGGTCATTACCAATGGACTTGTCTTCCTTTTGGACTGAAAACATCTCCAGCAATTTTCCAAAGAATCCTAACTAACATAATAAGAAAATATAATCTGTCAAATTTTGTAATGAACTACATAGATGATATTATGGTGTTTTCGAAAACCTTTAATGAACATATGGACCATTTATCGAAATTGCTGGATGCAATTGCTGAAGAAGGATTCCGACTGAAATTAACAAAATGCAAATTTGCTGCACAATCTGTAACATTCTTGGGACATATAATAAAAGGTAATACAATCACACCTTTGAAAGATAACCTCAGATCTATAGCAGAATTTCCTGCACCACAGAACAGAAAGCAGATAAGACAATTTCTGGGTAAAGTAAATTTTTATAATAAATATATCCCAAATGCTTCAATAACTCTTGATCCAATACACAATTTACTCAGAAAAGACGTTAAATATGATTGGTCAGCTGATTGCGAAAAAGCTTTCCGAACAGTCAAAAATAATTTATGCTCGGCCCCAATATTGGCTATTTTCGACCGTGAGGCACCAACTTTTATTTACACTGATGCAAGTATAAAAGGAATTGGTGCAATACTGAAACAAACACAGAAATGTGGAGAAATAAAGCCAGTGGCGTACTTTTCAAAGAAGTTGACGATTCTCAGAAAAAAAAGAAAGCCATATTTTTAGAATGCTTAGCCATAAAAGAAAGTTTGAAATTTTGGCAGCACTGGCTAATAGGAAACTCATTCACAATTTATACGGACCACAAGCCGCTAGAAAATTTAAACATAAAAAGCAGAACAGATGATGAACTGGGAGACATGACTCATTACCTATCACAATACAACTTTGTAATAAAATACAACCCAGGTAGAAACAATACAGAAGCTGACTGTTTAAGCAGAAATCCTGTTTATGAAAACCACGAAAACGAAGAAGATAACTTAAGAACAGTGAATATTATAAAGATGGAAGAGATATTAGATGACCAGAACAAAAATTCAAACATAAAAAACAAAGACAGATATATTGTAGAAAATGGAATATATTACAAACGGAACAACAACAAAAAGAAAATTGTTTTATCTGAAGACTATAGTAAGATACTAATAAAAAAGGTGCATGAGCAGTTCTGTCATATAGGAATAAACCAAATGGAGTCAAAAATAAGACCATTCTACACAGCACCAAACCTACTGGATAATATAAAGTTGATTTGCCGTCAATGTGAAGTTTGTATAAGAAATAAAACACGATTAAATAGAAAGTATGGACTCATGTCACAATTAGGACCAGCAGAAAAACCTTTCCAAATTATTTCCATAGACACAATAGGAGGATTTGGTGGTAACAGGTCTTCAAAAAAATATCTACACTTGTTGATGGATCATTTCACACGTTATGCCTACATTTCATGCTCTAAGACACAACTGGCTAAGGACTTCATAAAACTGATGGACCAAGTGATCAAGGACAATGAAGTTGAGATAGTGCTTTCAGATCAATATCCAGCTCTAAATTCAAAAGAGTTTAAAAATTATTTAAAGGATCACTCTGTTGATTTAATTTTTACAGCAGTGGATGCTCCCTTTTCAAATGGTTATAATGAAAGGTTGAACGAAACACTGGTAAATAGGATTAGATGTACTTTGAATAGCAAAGAAACAAAAATGGCTTGGACATCTGTGGCAATGGATTGTGTGAAAGTCTACAACTCAACAAACCACACAGTGACAGGTTATTCGCCCCTATATTTGCTAAGTGGAGAACCAACGGATTTACTACCAACGGACCTAAAAAAAACAAACGTGGAACCTGGACAACTGGAAAAAGACAGACAGATAGCATTTCTTAGATCAAAAAAATCACATGTTCTGAACAAGGCCATTTTTGACAGAAATAGAATAGATTACAAGTTTCAAAAAGGTGATATGGTTTACATAATGGACTGTAATAAGTTGAACAGATCTAAAATGGATGAAATTAGAATTGGTCCTTTTGAGATAGAAGAAATGATATCAGATTCGCTATGCAGAATCAACACTGGAAAGAATAAAAAGTCCTTGGGACTTTACCATGTAACAAAGCTCATTCCCCAGTTTGATTGCTCAAATTAACCCAGTTAATTTTCACCTTTAAGGGGGGGAGATGTAAGCTTGTATACTATGATGTGTACGTATCTTAAATGCAGCCTAATATTAATGTGAACTTCGCCTTAAAAGCATGATAACTAGAACACGCCCCTTAGAGACAGGTGACAGATGACATGTCCGTCAGATAATTAATTTTAGAATAAAACTTTAAAGAATTTAATTTTGCTTATAATAATTAGTACTAAAGTGTTGATCTACTAAAATATTGGAAGTAAAAACCTTTAATTGTCGATTTTTCTGTTTTAGGTTAGTAAAACCATAATATGTACCTAAAGAGCTAATATAATTTGTTTTATAATAATATTAAACTTTTCTGTTTTAGATAAATCAAATTGTGTGTTATTTACTCCAGTATCATCTAACATATTACACATATATGCAAAGTCTTTTAAAATTCGACTTTTAAAGTACCTTTTTTAGTAAGTATTCTTAAAATTTATGAAAATGCACAACTTTGAAGGTTAGGTTATAATGTTTTTACGAAAATGGTTCGTATATCTACTTTAGTGATATGTAAAATATATGAATAAACACTTACCAATGAAAAACAGTAAGTAACTCCCAAATATGAAGAAAATACAATAAAATAGTCAATAACACCTATAAAACATACATTAACAAAATTTGTTTGGAATCTTTTGGTTTGACACCTACGTCACCACTTTCCCAGTCCATTGATTGCCGCTCTGTCTTCCTGCATGATTTTGAAAAAAATGGACAACACCGAATTGTCAATTTTAATTTCCGTTTCCATTGACGTACCGAAAAAAAATAAAAATGATATCAAGGTTTTTATTTTTAACAAATTTCAACCAATCAAGTGTATGAATACAATTAGTGTTCTAAATAATTTAGTATTTATAAGAACCGATTGATACGCCTATGCGCTAATTTTTGACATTTACATGCAAATATTGCTTTGACAGTATACTGTAAACATAAACGATGAGTCATACTAGGAGCTTCAAGATGGCCGACTTCCGTCGCAAATTTTCCTTAAAGTTAATATATGACAGACTCCTTCCTGTTTCTTTTTGTTCTAAGCATTTCACAAACAATAAAACGAAGTGTTGGAAACAAATCAGACATCTTGATAAAGTTCATAATGTGTACATCTACTAACAGAATTTTAACCTAAAAGTCAAAAGTAGAGGAAAACATTGTTTTCTTTCCCCCCTGTATATGAGGGGAGTATGAAATTATTTTGAGACGTCAGAGTAATAAACTTAAAATTAAAGTTTTTATCTACAAGTTGCAAAAAAATTCAAAGAAATCAGTCTCCGCGTTTGGAAGTTATTGCATTAAATCAATATTTTGAATGGATCGAATTTTAAGTCGGTGAGTGTATTTACTTAAGTTGTTACGTTTAAATTTTTTTGGGATTATTACTAAATAATATTGATTCTAATAACTTACCACTATTAAATCGACTAGTGGGAAGTAATCCACTGTTAAGCATCGACAACTTGATTGCGTTTGGAATGGAGGCGAACGAAGTGGCGGCACTAGCGTTTCTTTTCTTTTTAGGCTTTTCCACATCGTTATGACGTGGAGTAGATCTCGACCTGTGTTTAGTCTTTTTTATTGTACCACCAGAAGAATGACCACTTCGATGTTTGTTAGTCTCTGGTTCACCAGACATTTCGTTTCGAGCTCACCTCAAGATATTCGATTTTCCAACATTCGAATTACAACTGAAAACAAAAAAAAAATAACTTCAAAATGTTTATTTTTAAATCACGTTTAGATCGATCTTGTTTACGAAAACCATAGGTACGTTCGTTTGAATAAACATTCATCAGAATTCGCTGGAGCTAAAGTAACAAGTCATATTCTCATATATATATTTAAAGAATTTATATTTTAAGATTTGTTTTGATGTATATTAAAGAAAATACATCGTCATTCGACTGATTTAATTAATATAGGAATTATAAATAGTTTTTGTTAAAAGTTTTGAAAGAAAACGCAGTTTATGTACAATTCGAAAAAACAGCATTTTGTTTTAAATTTGTACCACTTATTTTACATTTACAAGCTTGTCGTTATTATGTTTATTTGGTAAGCTAAATTAGTTTTTAGTATTTATCATTAAAATCTGTTTTTTTTTGGAACACAATTAGGGTAATTTATTTTCAATATGTAGTAGCATAAGCAGTGAAATAGCCATTTCACAGAGTTATTAGCTTGTATAATACAATATTTTGCAGTAGAACGCGCTAATAATGGTCTGATTCTATCCTTGATACAGAGGTATTATGATAATATTGTTTAAATTTATTGTACTAACCCTTACTTTTTGGAAGTCCATTTTACTGTCATTGTGGAGATAGTGGAAATTTTATTAAAACAAAGAGTTTTTATTATAGTTAATAATATTGTTTGTTTTCTTGAAAATTGTATTTTTCCGTATATAATCCACTACTGCAAATATTATTTACGGTTTAAAAAATAATTCATCTATACAATGTATGTGAATTTTTTAGACATTGGTCAAGTGGTCACGTGTGTCTGGATTTATAATGTCAACTATATGTATTTCACCAGCGTATATTTTCTGGCACGGTGACATACTGAAGAAGGAAAAATGTTAATAATGATAAATGCTAATAAATGATAATATTGTTTAAATTTATTGTACTAACCCTTACTTTTTGGAAGTCCATTTTACTGTCATTGTGGAGATAGTGGAAATTTTATTAAAACAAAGAGTTTTTATTATAGTTAATAACATTGTTTGTTTTCTTGAAAATTGTATTTTTCCGTATATAATCCACTACTGCAAATATTATTTACGGTTTAAAAAATAATTCATCTATACAATGTATGTGAATTTTTTAGACATTGGTCAAGTGGTCACGTGTGTCTGGATTTATATTGTCAACGATATGTATTTCACCAGCGTATATTTTCTGGCACGGTGACATACTGAAGAAGGAAAAATGCTTCACTTCGTATATTGTTCTCAATGCTTGAACCTTGTCTTTTTTGAAGTTTGTAAAAAAAACTAGACATATTAAACAAAATATCTATTAAACTTAAGTAATCTACCCCTTATTTATAAAAACAACAAACAATTCAGATAAACAACAAACTGAAACTCCACACTCTCTCTCCAAACATTTCCGAAAGCATTCCTTGCATCAGGGCACTTCCAAAATGCATTGCTAGTCTCAATAAATTCAATAAAAATAGAACCAAAATAGTTCATTTGTTTGGAGTTGGCAGCACAGTCAATTTATTATAAATGCAAATTCTTCAAAGCCCAAGTAAGGGTAGTTCATGAAAAATAACTAAAAGTAGTATACATTTCAATTAAAATATAGTCATAACTGT
Source organism: Ophraella communa (assembly GCA_035357415.1). NCBI lineage: Eukaryota > Metazoa > Arthropoda > Insecta > Coleoptera > Chrysomelidae > Ophraella > Ophraella communa. Next base: position 30,913,695 of record CM068981.1, read on the forward strand.
CATTTTTCAAAGAGATCACCATGTAATTAGTTAAATATTGTTGATGATATTTTAACCGAAGTGGATAAGAAAAAGTGTGGGGTTTTAATTTTGTTGGATTATAGCAAAGCTTTTGATATGCTAAATCACGAAATGTTATTTTCTATTTTAAATTACATTGGATTGAGTAGTTCAGCAATTCAACTTTTCCAAAATTACTTTAAAAGACAGAACTCAACAAGTACTCTACCAAGGAAAATTATCTAATAAAGGTATTATTAAAAGAGGCGTACCTCAAGGGTCAATTCTTGGACCGATAATATTCTCCATATACAGCAGTAACATTCCGTCAGTACTAAATCTACTTGAAGCTTATAGGTACGCTGATGATACTCAAGTTTGTTATTTTTTCTGTAAAAATTATTTACTTCTAGCTGAAAATATAATTAATAGTGAGTTAGCGATACAGATACAGACTTCCACACATCATGACCTTGTGATAAATTCTTCTAAATCGTGTGTTCTACCTTTTGGTAACTTAGAATTGGATGAAATAAACATCAAAATAGATAATCAAGTTTTAGAATGGGTTGAAAAAAAACCAAAAATCTCGGAGTTATCATAGACTCAAAACTAAGATTTTCTGATCACGTTTCGTATGGGTTACAAAAAGGTTATGTAAAACTTAAAGCTCTTTACCCAAATAGACATGTCTTATCCTCGAAACTAAAAACTAATCTTTGCGATGCACTAGTTCTCTCTCATGCAAATCACTGTGACTATGTTTACGATTCATGCTTGAGTGCGTTCGACAAAATAAAAACTCCAAAAATTACAAAATTCGTGCTTAAGGCTGATTATTATTATTATTATAACTAACCTAAACACAATAGAAACCCTAGATAATATTGTCACAACAGGTAGCTGAATAGAACCCATGACTGTAGAACCGAAGTTTTTTTAAATCATAATTCAAATTAAATTAAAAATTAAAAATAAAATAAAAATATGCTACTAATAAAAAGTAAGAATTAAATATAAATGAATGCAAAAAGCACTTAGGTACTCCTTTAATTGTCGGCTTCCATTTCGTCGTATTCATCCGACAATGAGTTAGATTCGTTGCCTGGTCCGATAGGAATTACAATGGGTTCAAACAGTTCTTCAACATTGATATCAACACTCCACAATCGTTCTTCTTCCTTCTTCACATGGTTTATGGCATTGGTCCAATTTTCCCGAGTTACGTTTCCAAAAGTGATAAGGTAGCAAATGTAATAGAGTTATTCCTTTTTCCTTCGCATTTCGCCAATTACATATCTCTTATATTGTAATTTGTGGCGTTTTGCAATTTGCAGTACCTACTCCCGTTGTCAGCATGGTGTCCTCAAAAGAAATATTCTTGTTCTGGAGCAATATCTCCTTTTTTCCATGACGTCGTTGTTAACTTTTCTACCAGTTTTGAATGATAACTGGCGTTATCTAAGACAACCAGAGCAGCACTTGGCAAAAAGTCCAATAGCTACAAAAATAATATTCATAAACATCAGAGGTCAACTCCTCGTGGTAATATTTGGTTGGCTTTGATACAAAGTGTAATAACCCATTTTCTACAAAACCATGTTCACTGCCAATGTGTGCGATTATTAGCCTGCGACCTTTTCCTCGAGGAGCATTTAATCCTATTGAACATCTAAATAAAAGATAGTTCTTCCCCCGCTCCGAAACTTTTTAATACTTCTTGAAAACTATGTTCTCCAGCAAATAATTTCTTCTGTCTTATTCATAAATTTTGGTTTTTTATGCGACTTATACTTAAAACCAATTTTTTTTTAGGAGTTTCCATAACGTATTTCGTCCGAATTCGGGAATCGTATCTACTTCTGCTATAACAGTCATTACTTTGTCCAATATCGGAATCTTTTTATTTAAGTACAAAGAATAGACTTGTCTTAATAATATCTCTATTAAAATTATCGACCATAATGGACTTTTTTCCTACATGTTGTTTTGGTTCACTTCTCTCACTTAAAAATCGATAGATACTTCGTTCATTAACACCGGTCACCACATCACGAACAGTTGCTGATGCATCTTGATATATTAGTGCATCGTGAACAGTTAAAACAATAATAATTTTATTTGTCTTTGAGAAAACGCAACAAAACTTGAACTTGACGCCATTTTCACTACCGAAAATGTTCTTGGAGTAAAATAATAAAAATATAGATCACAATATAAATCACCAATTCTCGACGCAAGAAAACAGGTAAATTTTTGGGAGAGGAACTTTCGACGCATGGTTAGAAATATTATGTTTTTATTAGAGGAATTTTCGAAGCGAGAATTTAGATACTTACATACAGGTAAGTAGGTAATAAAACAAAATTATCTTTGAAAACTGATTTGATTTAATTTTAAATATTACTAATAAACTAATTATTAGTATTACTATAACATGAATGATGAGACACTAATTTTACAAAAGCAAGTCTTGTTATGTGATTAAAATTTAGACTTTCAATCATTCGTTCTAGAAAAGCAATTTTATTTTTTACATTTTTGTCTTAAATTTTTGCTGTTTTGCTAAGACTATTTATTTTTATATAAGTATCTAACCTAACTTACTACTTTTAGAAAATGTATAATTTTCTAATAATAGCAAATCTTTATTACGACGTTTTAATTATACTCATTTTAACAAAACAACATTAAAACTCAAAATTATTATAAACAAAACTGAGAAAATTGTACCTAAATTTACTTGTTAATTATAAAAATATCAAATTGGAAGGGTCAGATTTTATTGGCAATAAGGGTATTAGGGAAATACGTTTTCTGAACATTCTGTGTCGAATATTCATCTTGGATTATGAACATTTTTCTTTCTAGCACGTAGTTGGGGTGAAATTCGTCGACTATTCACCCGCCGCTAACGAGCACAAATATTCTTATGTATTAGGATATAAGCAAATCCCCAATTTATCACGTACCTGTTTTTGCAATTATACACATAGGGTTACCTTAATCCCTTAACACTCCTAACGACCACAATTATTTTCCTTAAAATCGAAAAACAAAATATTCTAAATATCGTATTTTGACTACTTATCCCTTACCTAAGAATATTACAATATGAAGATTAATAGAAATTTTTAATATCGATATAAATAAGTACGTGCGCTACTGATTTAGGGTTTAATGACTTTTCTTAGCTATCAACTCCAAACAAATGAACTACAACTAATAAAAAGCAACCACCAGTTTAATCTTTAACACAGACGAGAGAAAGATGTTCAGTAACCACCACTCAATTAGAGGTAGGATTAAGTATTTTTCTCTTTTTCTGATTGAAGAAGTTTTTGATTTTATTCTGTTTTATATCATAAGCCTGACAACTCAACCATACCACAACATCGAATAGCCGTTTGCATATACCATCTTGCATTGTTTTGTCGATGTTTAAAAGTAAAAAAGGGTCCTATAAGCCAGTAAGACTACACTTAGACCTACAAAAATCTAAAGACTCTAGAACGCCGATTCTTCTAGCGAAGTTAAGCAGTTTTCTAGAGGGCATATTCTTAATTTACGTCAGAGCAACTCCTAAAATGTAAGTCGATTGCAGAACAATAATCCGCTGTTTCTTTCCTTAAAATGATAGTTCTCACTTTCCGCTTTGCCTATTATTTTGAGGTGATACCTCAAAGAGCAGTGACCCATTCTATATCTTTGTTCATTTCGATAAGGTGATATATATAGGAGGTGGTTTTGATGACCATGCTCCGCTCTACTGGAACAAAACATGAAGCAGAATCTGGTAGGTCGAGGTGAGGTTTGTGGCGCGAAGCTATAAACGAGCTTCCAATGCTACAAGCAAATACAGAATCGATTTCACCAAGATATGCCTTTCACAGGCCGTACAAGATAATCATTGATGACAACTCTCAAAATGTATTGGCGACAGGTACTCTATGTATCTTCACCGATGGATCTAAGACAAAAGAAGGTTCAGGATGTGGAATTTACTCCGTATCCCTAAACCTAAATATGAAATGGGCAATGGGTTGTAATGCAAGTATAGCTCAGACAGAGCTAACTGCTGTCTCCATAGCCGCAAAAGAGATTACCATAAGAGAAATCACTGGCAAAAACATCCGTATCCTAACGGACAGCAGACAAGTACTATTAGCCCTAAATAGGCCACGGATCACATCAAGTCTAGTATTAGAATGTCATATGGCCCTTACGGAAGCCTGCAACAATAATGTGGTTACTCTAGGCTGGATAAAAGGTCATGGAATTTCAAAAGGCAACCGCATAGCTGACTCGTTGGCTAGAAAAGCTAGCTTCCAAAGGCTCTTGGGACCTGGTAGTCTTGTCAGCTTGCCGGCATCAGCGGTGGTTGACCTTGACAAATTCAGGGGAAGATGAGACGAAGAAAAAGGTTGCAGACTATCCAAGGAACTTCTGAAATATCTGAATAGCAAAGCAGTCAAAATATACTAGCCATGACCAGAAAGGACCTGAGGTTGGCCACAGGTATACTTACTGGCCATTGTCATCTACGAAAACATCTGAACAGGTTGGGTTTATCTGACAGCCCACTATGTAGAGGATGTGAACAAGAGGATGAGACAGTTGAGCACGTCCTTTGTGATTGTCCGGCGCTCTCTCTAATGTATAATAATAATTCTTTATTGCTTAAATTGAACACAATCAAATAGCAAGGGTTCGGTTACAATAATTGGAAAAAACATAATAAAAATTAAAATTAAAAAATTAAAGTACATACCTATAATAAAGGAAAAAAGAAACAAAATGTGCAAGTAAGAAAAAGTAAAATAATTAAGCAAAAACAAAATTTGATACACTCGTTAATAATAAAAGAGCGTAGTTTCAATACTCCTATGAAAGAAAGCGACACTCTCTCTAATAAAACTTTCTGTATTCGGCGAGAACTGGCTAACACATGCCAATTTGAGGGCGACGTTATCACCTACATTAAACAGGTAGGATGGTTGACAAGCCAATAGGTTAGGCTCAATCTCAGAAGGACGCACAATGGGCCAAATGTGGCCTAAGTGCAGTGCGACGACCCACCCTACCAGAATTACAGATACAGATATTTCTAAAAACCTTTTAGCTTGCCTTAATCCCGTAGTATTCCTACAGAAATATCGTAGTTGACCCTGCTCCTAGAAACGTAGTCCCTTTTTGATGTGGCTTTTTTTAAACCTGAAAGGGAATCCGGACCAAGGAAAAATGTATTTGCCTCTTCTTTTTCGAGTCTATCAGCACCCATATCAAGGTGACCTTATTGTTGCTCAGATTAGCTTTGGCTCTTTGACTACGAAAAATACCTCAGACCTTTTGCATTGCCTAGATGTCTGTAAGAATATGGATTTTTGTCCTTCGAGTGTCTTTACGGAGACACTCCTGGATACTAGCATCTATAGCGCGTATCTTCGCCTGATAAATAGTTGGGACCAATCTGTGTACCACACCAGTCATCAGCCCTCTTCCAGTTCTAGTTCGACTTCTTCGTACGGCGGTTTTCTATAACCACTTCAAACGACGTCCCAAAGTCAAACCTAACTGACATGGTATCCAATGATAGGTTTAAGGACGCTAGTGACATTTTTTCTAGGATCCTTAGATGACCAACCAAATCACCAGTTTTGAGATAGGCCTAGCATCGCCTCTAAAGCTGCTTTGGGGGTTATTAAATAGTTTCTTCTTGAATGAAATCTCTTAAAATAAAAAATTCATTACAATCTTTTGGCGCGTTTATTTGCACTAATCATAATCATAATTTGGGTTAAGAATAATAAAAAAGTCCTCATTTTAACAAAACTTCCACTATTTATTTAAAAAATTGCTGTTTAAACTTAATGGCAGCTGTATCGCTAGAATTAGCATTGTCAGATTAACATATTGAAGTTATATTTTGTTTGGTACCTGATGTTGATTGGGTAATATTAAGGCTAGACCAAGTATGGAAGTAATACCAATATTAAAGCCTAGATGTTATTAGCCTTAAGGGATTATCCTGGATGTACTTCCCTCTGAGATCAGTATAACTGTGCAATTATATAAAAAAAAAACAAGAAAAAACTATATAATGCTGATCTTCACATTATAATTACGTCTTATTTATGTATAAAATGAAGACTCAATCAAAGCAAACAGTTTAATAGTGGAGAACTTCCAAGATTTATTTGTTCATTAACAACTATATATTGTGGATCTGCTAGATGTCTTTTTATTTCAAGTTCTTCAAGGAAATCTAAATTTTGTTTTTTATAACAAGTGTGTAGTATTTGAATGTCATTGGTGTGTAAGAGTGAGGTTGAATGTTCAAGTAGGTGTTTTGCATAATTTGACTTATTTGGTTATTTTAATCTATATGCTCTTAAATGTTCATTAAATCTTACTTAAAAAATTTCTTTGTGTTTGACCTATAAATACTGCATTACATTTTAGACAATTAATTTTGTAAACACCAGATTTTTTTAATTTGGGCAGGTTTGTTTTTATATTTAACAATTTTGTAACATTATTTTGTGGTTTAAATGATATCAATGCTGATATTGCCAAAGATATTATTTTTGAAATTTTATTGAAAATACTTCCACAATATGTAATATTTTTATAACTTTTAATTTCTTTAGTTTGTTTAAGAAATATTAGTTGTAGGTATTTCGTATTAATTAATGTATTTATCAAATGAATTGGATAGCCATTAGATGTAGCTATTTGTTTTATGATATCAATTTCTTTAATAAAGTTAAATTTGTCCATTGGAATTGAATATGCCTTATAGAATTATAAGCTGCTAATTTATGTGTTATAGGATGATTTGAATTATACAAGGTGTTGCGCGATTAGTTTCGATAAAGTGTTGTTATGTTTTAACTAAGGTAATGAAATATCTCAAAAGTGGTTAGATTTAGATATAGGGAATACCGATATCAAACGAATTGGCGTAAAAAAATACATCGGAAAATGTAATAAAATACAGAGGTGTTCTATTTAATAAGCAACTTATAAATGATTTAAATTGTGCATGTTGGCGGCTAAGTTTAAAACATCCTGTATGAAATATCAATGAGTTGGGCAGATGGAGTTAACGGGCAAGCCCTTGTTGTTTATTGGTTACAATTTCACGTCGCTAGCTTCGATATTAATAGAGATATCGTTATTTAATGTGGACTAGGATTTTTACAAAATTTTGAAAAAAAAACGAAATATCTACACCTACCTACAGCTTCGTAATTTCAGATTTTTAACATAACTGTATCCGCCATCACTTTTAATAAAAACTTGTCTCGTCACACCCTGTATGGTATGGTTACATCTGTTTGTTTTGGTTTTCTGTACATTGAATAATTTAGTAAATTATTAACTTTTGTAATTTTTAAATCTACAAAATTAATTGAATTATTCTCTTCAACTCCTAAGGTAAAATTATTTTTAGGATGCAAGGTATTAATATAATTAAAAAATATATCTAACTGTCGTTCGCTACCTACAAATCCTGCTAACACATCATCAACATATCTATACCACAATACAATATTGTTTTTATAACTAGAAATAAAGATTATAATTTCTAAATTATCCATAAAAATATTTGCTAAAATTGGAGAAATAGGACTTTCCATTGGAAGACCCTCATTTTGAATATATACTTTGTTATCAAAAGTAAATAACAATAATTATTGCATACATTAAATAAGTCAATTGTATCTGATATTATACCTGGATGGATATTTCTTTATCTTATAGCTTTTTAACTAGAACTATACATTCTTTAGGAGGTATTTTAGAGAACAGATAAGTTACATCAAATGATACTAATTTAGTATTATTTTGTAATTTACATTTAATTTCTTTATCAAATCTAATGAATTTTGTACTGAATATTTAGGTATATAATTTTTATTTTGGATTAACTATGTGATTGGAACTATATGAAAAAGCATGCTTTGTTACTGGATAGTTTACTACTATATTGTGTCACAAGGGCGAAAAGTGGGTATTAGCAGCCTGCGGCTGTATTTGCTGCCCGAGTGTAAAGAGGACAGCAAATACCAGCTAATCCGAGCCCTCTGCGTGAGACGCAATCAGTTATATACATGAGGCGCTATAGGAAACGCTCATAGTGCAGAATTTATACTATTATGTATTTGCTCGCATTAATCGCGAGGTATTCAGAATTAGAAGCTGCTTTTAAAAATCGATTGCACTTTTCTCATGATAGAGTTTTAGATTTTTTTGCATTATATTTTGTTTGAAAAAAACTCTCACTTCGTAGAAATGGAGAAATTTATATTATTTCTGATTTCAAAATGTCAAATCCAAGGTACACTTTTTTAATTCTAGAATAAAAAAATCGTGGCGTTATAAATTTTCCGCCCTTGGGTTGATAAACAATACTTTCTGCCCTATTTTTGGTGTTCACATGATTGGTTTTCTGGTAAGGTAGGCGGTAATAGTATATTACATAACGAGTGTGGAAAGTGAAGTATTACGCACAAGTGAAGTTTAGCACGAGCCGCGTATTGGCGAGTGCGGAAACGTAACGAGTGCAAGAAATACACTTTCCAACGCGTTGTGTACACGATTTTTCCTACGACCCCAATATTTCTTATTATAATAAATATTTAAAATTTATTTATAAAATTTATTTTAATTGTTAGTCATGTTAAAAATTAGGATTTAAACGAGTTTATATATTGCATGGAAATATAATTAATTAAAATCAAATAACCACTTTTCTCAGGAATTCACATCAAAATTTTTTATTAGATAAATGACATTTTAATTTTTTTGTGGGCTCTATAAAAATTAAAAGTAAAATGGTCAGTTGGTGAAATTAATTGAAAAGTAATGTAATAATAATAGACGCAAAGATAATTGTAAACAGAAACACAAAGGTCGCGTTCATCGGCACAAGTCAAAGATCGCTCCGAAAGTAGCGCTCCATGATCAGTAGCGGATCGTAAAATAAATGTGATCTTTTAAATGGCCGCCGATCAGTGAGCGATCAGCAAAATGAACCGTTTATGCACGCAACTCGGGATCGCTACCTGATCGATCAGGTAGCGAGTGTGCCGATGAACGCGACCAATCATAACTTCACAAATCCACATTCGACACATGCACGGAACATAACCCAATATAAAAAAGAAGAATAAACTGTTCTTCTTTCTAAAAGTGTTTTTATAAAAATAATAATACTGAATAAAATTATGTTTATTTTTTAAAAATTTAAAACCTTATAAGAAACTTTATTCTTTATTCTTACTTTATACAGAAAAATTTGTATTGGCAATTACAATACAATATTTGACACAAGGAAGATTTAAAAAAAAATTAAATGGTCCTTGCTTTGTCATTCATTGATAAATTTTACGTAAATGTCACAGATCATAGAACTATATTTTTTTACTTTTCAATACGTGTATTGATATTTACTTTTCAATACGTGTATTGATATTAGCTACTTTCTTAAGTACAAATAAGTGTGCAAACTAGCACTTTCATATGTGGTCGTAGGAAAAATATATTATACACTTGCAAATGATTTATATTGTGTGGAAACCACTTATGGAATAAAATAACCCCATAAATAATTTTGTTCCATAAGTGGTTTCTATACTATGTATTCCTAAGCACTGAACATTTCTTGTTTATACAATCCTTGTGTCAATACCAGTACGTCGATCAGATTGATTAAGATTTTACAATTTAAATCCTAACTAATCAAAAACAAGTGATATGAGCCAAACTTGTTTTTTTATATCTGTTAGAAAAACTGAAATAGAAGGAATCTGTATATTCTATTCGGACTGCGCAGGGGGCGGAAGATATACAGGACAGTTTCCGAATACAGTGTTGGTAGTAAAAAGTGAAATATAAACATTTCGTAAAATGTTCACATCAATTGAATCATGTAAAGTGTGTTCAACAATATAGTGCCTACAATAAAAGGGGACTGATGGTGATAATAAACTTCTTAGGTACTTTTATCTCAGGTATTGGCAAGTTTGGGAAAAGAATGCAGGTCAGGATTAAATTTCCAAAAATTATTTTTTAATAGAAACGCATATTAAAAGATATTCACAATAAAATTTAATAAAAATTTAAATATGTTAATATATCAATTTAGTTTCACTATCACTATCGTCGTATACATTAATTATAAGCGGTTCTATGTTAGTATGAAATGCCCTGTATGAATCCTGCACTTTTATAACATGGTTTATTGTTATTTTGCCGGATTAATGCACTTACAAAAGGACATAGGTATAGTATTTTGGGTCCGCACTTTGTTCTTTAGTTTTCTCCACATATGCTCAATCGGGTTGAATACGCAGTAGGTAGTAAGGAGGAAGACGAAGAACTGTATGTCCTTTGGATGCTGTAATTGTGTCACATACATATGTCTTCTGTATGTTAAATGTCCTTAGAACTTCTAAAAGCTGCGATTTTTATATCTTTCTTCAAAGTACATGTTGTTTTGGAGCATAAATTCCTGGATTTCCGCTTTTGTATTTGAAGAGCCTGTAACCTTCTTCAATTGGCCACTATGGTAACAGGCATTGTCCATAACTATAACAATATGCGGGGGAATATTTGGCAGTAAACTGTTTTCGAACCGATCTTCGAACAGTAACACAGGGCGCCGCTGATGCAGTTTTCCAAGGACAAAACATTTTTCACAAAAAATATTAAACAGCACAGACTAACTCTCACTACGGAACACAAATATAAATAAAGATTATACTCAACCCATTTCATACAATTACAAGAATCGATCCTGTGTGCAAAGTTTATTACCATCAGTCTCCTTTTATTGTTGGCACTATATTGTTGAACACACTTTAAGTGTAGACGATGAATTTTATAAATTAAATAGTGTGTACATAACCAAATATTAAATCTTTTTTAGTTATTTTGTTACTAAGTTATTTTGCTTTCCTTTTTTCTGTAACACTAATGTTGCGAAACAATGTTATATATAAATATGAACATCTCACTAATGATTTTTGTAATGAATCCCGAGCAGTTTGTCTGTCGAGTCCTACAATAAAACATGCTTTGATAACAGTAAAAATTTTTATGATGGAATTTATTTGTTGTTTCAACCTTAGGTCTAAAAATAAATTTAAAAGTTTCTGTTACAGCCAATAAACTGGACGGGCTTGCTTATTTGAATAATCTTCATTAAACATTTTTGAATGTGATTAACGGTCTGAGATTTTAACATTTCACTGGAAAATAGTAACTATCAAAATTAGCATAATATTTTGATTTCTTTCTTAAAATAGCACTATACATTCATATTTTTGACCGCATTGCTCAACCCACACTAGCATTTATAAAAGTATCTAAATATGATGTACCTATATACTATGTTTGTGTTATTTGAACGTTTCTAGCACACGTAAATTCATTTAATTAAAACGTACAAACAAACAAGTTTTGAATTCTATAGCAAATCAACATTTAAGAGCATACAGTCCGCCAAAAAAATGAAAAGTCGAACGCCTTAGAGATTACTTTATTTAGATCGATTTTTTTAGTGTCTATTTTTACTTAAACATTAACTAGCTTTCTACTTAGTTTTTGGTTTTAATAAATAATTTTTATTATTTTATTAAATTTTTATAAATAAAAAAATAAGGAGAGAGCGAGCTGAAATACAACAAACTGAATCAATTTTCTATTTACAGTTTTTTTAAAATAATGTATAGTTTCGGCATAGTTCCAATTATAGAATTTAATTATTTCTGTTCATAAATTCCGATATCCTGCATCCCCTTCTCCTTGTGGCAACATCCTACAAAATAAAAGCAAATACTCCATTCCCATGCATAGTCTGGTTTACAAATACATATATAACAAATAACTACAATATCCTTAAATTGATTGTACTAACCCTAACTTTTTGGAAGTCCATCTTATTAAGAATAATAAAAAACTCTTCGTTTTAACAAAACTTCCACTATTTATTTAAAAAATTACTTTTTTAAATAAATAGTGGAAATTTTGTTAAAACGAAGAGTTTTTTTATTATTCTTAACTATAATATCCCTTTTGAACTGTTAATCTGGTTCACATCTACAATTTTTCATAAAATAATTTAATATTCGAACGAAAATTAGGAACGAGGTGCCATTCGATACAGATTATTATACAAGTTAAATTGATTGTAGTCACCTTTACTTTGTGGAAGTCCATCTTACTAAGAACATTAAAAATAGAACCTTTTAACCAGTTTTAGCTAGTTTTAGCGAAACAGCTGTCATTGAGTTTAAAAAAGCAATTTTTTAAAGAAATAGTGGAAGTTTTGTTTAAAAGGTTCTATTTTTAATGTTCTTACCAATATTAGTTAGTTAAAAAGTTTTTTAACATATTAAAAAGTTTGTAAAAGAAACGCTTGGATATATCCACCACTATAGCTAGGGCTTTTATTAAAACCTAAAATTGTTAATTAATTAAAAGTTAATAACAACGACCTGAAGTATTGACGTATCTGCCATATTTCCAAAGTTATTTATATAATAAAATAAATAAATGAAGAAAAAAAGTTTCAAGACACAAAAATAATAAAAGTTGTATAAAAAAACAGGAACAAGTTAAATAAACAAATAAAAAATGAAGTTTTTTTATAATCTAAAAGAACAATAATAAAGCTAAGGCCTTGAAATTGAATATTTAAATAAGTTGTAAATAAAATAAATAAGCAGCATTTGCAATAATATTTAATTTTTTACACCGTAGGGACTAAAACTATTACTTTAGTCTTACATTACAGGGACTAAATTGCCACTTTTATTCCCAAGGGAAACATCTGAATTATATTGACAGCAAGAAACTTCACCTTTGGGATTCAAAAATGCATTGATATGTATTATACAATTATTTAACTTAAAGTTTGGGTATTTTTTATAAACACATAACATATTTTACTTAATATTAATCATAAGCAATTTTTATTGTTATACTGACAATATAAGCTATCTGTACTGAGAGCAACGTTGCCAAATTACCATAACTATGTGAGTGTCTGTGAGCCTAGATTTCCAGTCTCTGGAACTACCTTAAAAACCTTAAATGATTTTAATACGATAAATTCCAAACTAAAAATGATGGATTTTATTTGGATTTAAAAACTGTGAAATTGTAAGTTAGGGGTAAATTAAAAATTTATGCTTGCTACGGTTTTTTTTATTTGCTTCACCTGCTCTGCGATCATACTCATAAATCCAGTTATACAATCTAGTCAAACGTAAACAAGTCAGTTTGTTCTTCCACAAAATAAAATTAATCATTTGAACAGCACAATAATTCGTTCCACAATTTGACTGTTCCTATTTGCTGTTTCATGAATCTCTGTTCAGAGGAGTCGGAAACTTTTCGAATAGAAAAACAGCCGTAAATTTATTACATTTTTTTTTATTCGCATTACGAAGAAAACAAAGACTAAAATAAAAAATAACATTTCGGACACGTTTTTTATTCAAATTTATGTTTGAAATATGAAAACATTACAAACGCGATATTTTTTTGTACCGAGATAAATATTATATACTTTGCAAAAACATTTTTGATTTTTGACGTTTATTTAATTAAATAATTTATTTACATTAGGTATAATTGTATTTGATAACGAATCTACAAATTCTTTAAACTGCGTTTTGATAAAATTACTAGCTTACCTAGCAAACATTGTTTTGCTATGGAGGGTTAGTATAAAGTGTGGAACCCCTAAGTATTAAGCTGTCAAATTGAATGCACCATTTCCTGATAAACCGAAAATGCATATCAACTTTGTTATTTTAAATGGATCACCCTGTATATTGTTACATTTTATAATCCCTTGTGAAATTCTGAATCATGTTTTTTTTTAATAATTGAGGCTTTAATCAATGATTTATCGTTTTTTATTTAGTTAGCGCTGGATGAAATGTCAGACGGTGAGTAAGGCAGACTGAATTTATGTAAATATCCAAAAAACTTTGCAACATAACAATTTATTTATTTTAGCAAAAAATAACTCAAAGTAAGAGAATGATATCAAATCTTTGAAATACGAGGGTTGCCTTTTATATTTCGGGATTTGGCAACCCTAGTATTGCAATCTGGCAACTGACAGCTCTATCGTAAAGTTGGACATTTTTAAGGTTATACGTACTCAGAACGTTTTGACATACGAGCGCTATTTGTGTCGCACCGAATACGGAACTACGAATAGAAATAAAAGCAAATATACTCCCTAAAATGGATTCAAGCTATCAACTCCCCTTATCTAAAAGGAAATGTTGTATACCTACATGAACAAATCGTGAAGGCAAAATGCATCGTTTTCCAAAAAATGAACCTAGTGTGTTTAGTGAGTGGATTTTAAAGATACAGTATTTAAATTATAAAGACTTGTCAGTTGAAGACATTTATAAAAAATATGTATTTTGTGAGGAACATTTTTATAGTAACTGTAAAGTTTTAAGTACCAGAAGAGGTCTTATAAGAACAGTAGTTCCAACTTTAAATTTACCTGGTAAGTGAATAAATCAAATTGCAATTTACAAAGAAAGAAAACCTGTACTAGCAGATCATGCAAACGTTTTTATACTGAAAGGACTGTATAAACAGTGAAAGCAACCATAAGCTTTTACATTTAGTGAAGGACCTCATAAATCCATGGCATTTGCTGAAGGTTCTAATCTGCAAATGTCAAAGTATAGATTTGAAGGTAGTATCGACAGTTTGTGACCAAAGTGAAAATAATGTCGGAGCTATTAGACTGCTAATGAGTGAAACGAAGGAGGAATACTTAAAAAGAAAAGAAGAGAATAGAAATTTTGGTTTTGTGATCAATGATCAAGAAATTATTCCCATATTTGATGTCCCTCATATTTTCAAGTGTTTGAGAAATAATCTTTTGAAACATGACTTGTATTTTAAGCAAAATAAATAAATAAATGATCATTTTTTGATTGTAAACATATATATTTAATTTAGTTTCGTTGAAATGTAGCTACCTATTTTATCGCAGAGTACTTATTATTGACAGATAGATGGCACTAGATATAAATTTAAGGAATCTGTATTATCGACAATACTTTTTAACACAACCGCTGCTACTCGATGTCGCATACGGATCTACACAGTAACTAGGTTCTTGCCATTCTATTCGTAGTTCCGTATTCGGTGTTGTGTCGTTTACAGTAACTTGAAAGATTCATCTCGGCCCAAAAATGGAATTAAATCGGGAACATTTTCTTGCGATTATTTTTTACAACTTTCGACGTGGATTAACTCCATACAACAGTGCATTGATGAACTTAATTCAATTTTTGCCGATGAAGCTCCATTAAGGACCAGTGTTCACTCCCAGACAAATTTCGTGCAGGTCATCTATCATCAGTTGTTGTTCCGAAAACCATTGAAGCTGTGCGCGAACTGATATTGCAAGATCGTCATGTGACCTATGGTGAGGTTGAGACAACCTTAGGCATTAGTGGGACAAGCATACATTCAATATTGCATAAATATTTGACGGTCAAAAAAATTTTTTCGCATTGGATCCCACACAATTTGTCATTGGCTCAAAAAAAGGCTCGTGTCGATTGGTCGAAGGAAATGCTCAAAAAAAAAACGATCGCGGTGCTTGGAAACACGTCTATGACATCGTACAGGTGATGAATCGTGGATTTACGAGTATGACCCCGAAAGTAAACAGCAGTCAACTGTATGGGTGTTTCAAGATGAGCCCAATCCACCAAAAGTTGTTCACGCGTGAAGCACTTCCAAGCAGATGGTCGCCTGTTTTTTCGGAAGAACTGGACATGTCGCAACCGCACCACTAAAACAACGCAAAACAGTCAATTATGAGTGGTGCACAACCATTTGTTTGCCAGTTGTCTTCTAAGAAATCAGGAAAACCAACCGCCGAAGACGGACCATTCTTCACCACGACAATGCGAGGTCCCACACATCGGCTCAAACAACTGCATTTTTAGCACCCAAAACATCGATTTGATGTGTCAGCCGCCGTATAGTCCTGACTTGGCACCGAATGACTTATTTTTTTTCCCGTACGTAAAAAACAAACTGAGAGGTCAACGTTTTTCGACACCTGAAGAAGCGGTT
Source organism: Ophraella communa (assembly GCA_035357415.1). Taxonomy (NCBI): domain Eukaryota; kingdom Metazoa; phylum Arthropoda; class Insecta; order Coleoptera; family Chrysomelidae; genus Ophraella; species Ophraella communa. Next base: position 30,929,838 of record CM068981.1, read on the forward strand.
GCTGCATTCAGAATGCATGTTTTGGAGATACCTCAATCAGAGTGCTTCGACAATTGGTTCAAACGCATGCAAAAGTGTATAGATCTTCATGGAGATTATTTTGAGAAAAAATAAAGTGATTTTCAATGATTAATGTTTGTTTTTGTTCTCTAATCCCGAAATATAAAAGGCAACCCTCGTACGCCCTTCTGCTATTTGACAGTATCCTAAACGATCTCCAAATTTTCGTAGAGAAATTTTCAAATATTTCGTATGCGTAAGTCATGTAAATTTGTAAGTTTACTTCTGTACACTTTATTTTTTAGATAACCCCCACAGAAAAAATCAAAAGGAGTTAGATCATGACTACGAGGTGGCCATTCCATAGCAGCAACCCCACGCCCTATCTATCGACCTGGAAAAATTTGATATAAATACTGGCGCACAATTCTAGAATAATGTCTTCATCAGGAATTACATAGTTATTTGAATGAGGATGAAGTCTTGTAACAGAGGGTACAATATTATTTGTTTGCTATTCGCATTTTTTTTTTAAGAAAAATTACAACTGTATTACAAAAAATTGGAACGTCATCCAGTACATGAAGCAATACCGAGTGCAAGTACGAGTAGTGGCTTAAACCAAGAAGATCAAGGACCAGCCATTACAAAAGCAGATGAGTCAAACACATTATTCGGGGTAAGAACAATTTTAACAGATAAACCTGTTCAAGATATCCAAATGCTGTTAAATGATGACCATCCGGACTTGAAAGACATTGGAAATTCCCTTAATAACTCATCGTCAATTCAGCTTGGCATAAAGATTCAGCCATTCGGGGTAAAAATTCCAACATTTTGGAACCAGTTGCAAATACACTTCAAGGAGTTTCAATAAATTTTGTAGATGTTTATCACCACATTAATTTAATAGATAACAGTTGTAATAAAAATTGATTAGAAGTTTATATAGTTTTTGTAGAATTCTACTCTAAAGCAGTGTCCTTTTGTGAGACTCTTGGAATAGAGGTAACTAAGCCACGAATTTGTGATCGAAAAATTTATAGATCCAACTATGAATCCCATTCAGCTGAAGACTATTTTAAAACGATATTTAATACATATTTAGATCATTCACTTCTTGTCTTAAAAGCAAGATTTTCAAAAGAACATGAAAATGCATTCTTTATTTAATATTTTGTCAAAAAATATGAAGTCTTTAGTCAGTAAATCTTCTGGAATTAAGATCAACCATTGAAAATCTAGAAAGCGAGTTAACAATTTTGGAGAGTATTTATGCCAATCTAAAATTGCAGAAAATATAGCCATTGAAGATCTTATTCGACATTGTACATTTCCCGCTGTTAAAGATTGCTGCATACTTCTCCTTAATTTATCGTGTACTACTTGCACTATAGAGCGCAGTTTTAGCACCTTACGTAGGATTAAAACATGGTTAAGAGCTACAATGGGACAAGAGACTTGTTGGATTAGAATTGCTGAGTATCCATCGAAATCTAACAGAAACTATTCCGAATTTTGCCATTATAATATTTCATCTATTTTGCCTAAGCAACCGAAGATTGGTTTTTAGTCTAGAGTTATAAATATATTTGGTATTATAAGTTATTAATAAATTTAGTAAAATGTTATGTTATTTTTAAGGATTTACATTTTGTTCTATTATAACCATAAAAACCCATCTAGGAAGAAGTTATCTGTTTAGTTATATTTGATTTATATGTATACGAGGGTTGCCTTTTATATTTCGAGATTAGAGAACAAATATTAATCATCGAAAATCACTTTATTGGTTTTCAAAATATTCCCCATGAAGATCTACACTTTTGGCTCATCTTGAAACATCCATACAGTCGACTACTCATACGCTCATACGCATAAATCCATGATTCATTACCTGTACGATGTCATAGACGTATTTCGAAGCACCTCGATCGTATTTTTTTAGCATTTCCTTCCACCAATCGACACGAGCCTTTTTTTGAGCTATTGACAAATTGGTGGAATCCAACGCGAACATATTTTTTTGACCGTCAAATATTTATGCAATATTGAATGTATGCTTGTCCCACTAATGCCTAAGGTTGTCTTAACCTCACGATAGGTCACATGACGATCTTGCAATATCAGTTCGCGCACAGCATCAATGGTTTTCGGAAGAACAACTGATGTTGGACAATCTACACGAAATTCGTGAACTACGGCCATGCTTGAATTCACCATACCATCGATAAACACTGGTCCTTGATGGAGCTTCATTAGCAAAAAGTGAATTAAGTTTATCCATGCACTGTTGCTGAGTTAATCCACGTCGAAAGGCAACCCTCGTATTTATTTATTTATTGTTATCATAACGATTTTCAATTTTGAATAAAAATAACTGAATTTGAAAGGCAACACGAAATTTATATTTTGCCCCTTCCTGAAAAAAATCCTGCATGCGCCCATGGTTAATTCGGGACAGAAGTAAAATTTATATGGTTTTAGTTTCTCGGATTTCATTATGTTCATGACGGAAGTCTGGCTTATGTTAAGAGCTAACTGTGTAGTTGTGAATTTTCTTCAAGTGTCAGTAAAACATCCAACTTTACATTGTCATTAACTTGTTGCGGATTTTGTTCTTCCTGATTTGGGTTCCTTTACTACCTGATGTGTATATAATACCTTACAATTTTCACAACGATGATTTTGTGATTTGGTAACCTGGATTAACTTCATTGAGTAGATTTAAAACTTCCTTATAAAAACGCTGTTTGTCACAATATCGTCGCAGTAATGCAGTAATAGGTAGATTATTCAATAATTATTTGAAAATTAAAAGTTTGACATTTTATCTATGGCTAACTAAGTCAAAAACGATAAATTATTATTATACTTAGGGGGTTCCATACTTTAGACTAACCCTGTATACATTATTACTAGTAATTATTTTTTTCATTAAAAAAATAACTAATTTTCTTGAGATATAGTTATAATTGAAAGAGGAATACCTTAATGATTTAAACAACCAAAATATTTTTATAAGCTTTTATTTTATTCCCAAACTATTTAGATTACTCTGTGCTGTGTAAATATTTAATTAGTATTATACAGGGTGATTGATTAGTGTGAGGAAGCTCAGTAGATCTGTTATAGTAAAATTTACAAAAAAAAGTTATTAACAAAAGTTGTAGGCAGCTTTAAACTCCACATTTTAAAATTAGTGACAATCTTACAGGGTGTTCCATAAGATGGTGGCATACCAAACTTATGTTTTTTTAAATGGAACACCCTGTATTTTATTTTAAATTTGAAATCTGCTTAACTTCCACATCACAACAATGTAAAGTTTTATTATGTTATACTGGGTATTTAAAAAGTTATAACCAATATTACCTGAAAATCGTATCAAGTTTAACCCCCTGTATAATTAAAAAGGAGTATAGGAACATTGATCTATTGCAACCATAGTTTTTTAATAATTGTTAAAAATTATAAAACATATTCGTTTTCATAATATTCGTTAAATCAAATACAGGGTAAGTCAAAATGCTAGTACATTATTTTCTTGGTAATTTTAAATGGAACACCCTGTATTTTATATCACTATCGAAAAGTACTAATATCATACTTCAAATTTTATGAAGTACTCCCTATACCTAAAGTTATCAGTTTTCCTGATATTTTTATTTTTCCATCAAAGTATTGATTTGGTAGATATTTTAACGTTTACCAATAATTATTGTGAGTTGGCCATGATTGGTTTGTCAGAAACTGACAGTTTGACATTATTGTTTATTAATTCAGTATTGTGGTACACCGTAAATTAGCAACAATTATTATTAGCAACAATATCAATTTAATTTAAATTAGAAATAATGAATTTTACTACTAATGAATTGGTAGATATGATCTGGATTTTGGGGGAATTCAATAAAAATTCATTACTCTCCGCTAGAATTTATCAAGAACGGTTTCCAGATAGGCGGCAACCTAGACAAGATACATTTGAAAAATTGAAAGATCGATTTAACCGCACTGGTTCAGTGAAATATGAAAAACATGAACGAACAAAACCGAGTGTGACAGAAGAAAACGAAATGAGTGTGTTGATGGCAGTTACAGAAAACCCACACACAAGTATAAGGAGCATTTTCCATGAACAAGAACTTAGTTACTATTCTGTTCAAAACATTCTATCTAAAAACAAGATGCACCCTTATCATATTCAAAAGCATCAAGAATTAATAAATGATGATTTTCAGAAACGAATAGTGTTTTGTGAATGGGCTTTAGAAAAAATTAATGAGCAGAGAGATTTTTTTGATTATGTCCTATTTGGTGATGAAGCTACATTCCATCGAAACGGTTCTGTTAATAGGCATAACTTTCACTACTATTCAACAAGTAATCCATACCACATAGAAACACATAGTCAAACAAGATGGTCTCTAAATGTGTGGGGAGGTATCGTCGGTAACTATGTAATAGGTCCATATTTTTTTGAAGATAACTTAAATGGTGAGATTTATTTAGATTTTATCGTAAATCAGTTACCGATATTATTAGAAGAGGTTCCACTTAATATACGTGAACAAATGTGGTTTCTACATGACGGTGCTCCTGCGCACCACAACGAATTAGTACGTGGTGAACTTAATGATCAGTTTGGAGAAAGATGGATCGGAAGGGATGGACCGGTCAGGTGGCCCCCAAGGTCACCAGATTTCAATAAAATGGACTCATTTTTTTGGGGTTACGTTAAAAACGAAGTGTATAAAATACCTCCAACAACAAGGGATGATATGAAAGATAGAATCCGAATTGCATTTCAAAATATTTCTTTACAAATACTTAATAATGTAAGCAACTCTTTCAATGACCGCTTTCAAGCATGCATAAATGTTTTAGGAGGTCATTTTGAACATCTTACTTGTGTAAGATAAGTTAAAATCACTGTTGTTTTTTATTTTTCTCTGTTGTTAATTTTTTTTTTCTTAATTTTCTGTCGGTTATTTTATATAAAATTTATTTGAAATAAATTGTTTTCTTTTCTGTAACGCTATTACTAAATTAATAAACAATGATGTCAAATTGTTAGTTTCTGACAAACCAATCATGGCCAACTCACAATAATTATTGGTAAACGTTAAAATATCTACCAAATCAATACTTTGATGGAAAAATAAAAATATCTAGAAAACTGATAACTTTAGGTATAGGGAGTACTTCATAAAATTTGAAGTATGATATTAGTACTTTTCGATAGTGATATAAAATACAGGGTGTTCCATTTAAAATTACCAAGAAAATAATGTACTAGCATTTTGACTTACCCTGTATTTGATTTAACGAATATTATGAAAACGAATATGTTTTATAATTTTTAACAATTATTAAAAAACTATGGTTGCAATAGATCAATGTTCCTATACTCCTTTTTAATTATACAGGGGGTTAAACTTGATACGATTTTCAGGTAATATTGGTTATAACTTTTTAAATACCCAGTATAACATAATAAAACTTTACATTGTTGTGATGTGGAAGTTAAGCAGATTTCAAATTTAAAATAAAATACAGGGTGTTCCATTTAAAAAAACATAAGTTTGGTATGCCACCATCTTATGGAACACCCTGTAAGATTGTCACTAATTTTAAAATGTGGAGTTTAAAGCTGCCTACAACTTTTGTTAATAACTTTTTTTTGTAAATTTTACTATAACAGATCTACTGAGCTTCCTCACACTAATCAATCACCCTGTATATACAGTGGTAAATTCGCTATACTAATGAACCCATATGCTCAACCGAATCTAAAATATTTGTTAGGTAACTCTTCAAGGGCGTACTCAGATAGGGGCAGGGGGTAGTGAGGTTCAGAAGATCATGGCTTACACTGTCTTAGCTAATGAAACAGCGGACGTAGCTGGGAAAAAAGCGAGAATACATCCAGCGCCGGATTCCGTAATGAGGCTAAAATAGGCCAATAGAAATATTAGTAGGTGTGGCTTGGATATTTGGCGCACTTTTTCAATTTGTGCTTTCTAGGCTAGAAAGTAAAAAAATATATAATTGCAATGTAAAAATATATTATAAAGGTATATTTTTTTATTATGCTAGGGGATAATTTCAGGTTAAAAAAAAGTTTAATTTAATTAATATACATGTTTTGGTTATCAGTAACTAAATTAAGAGTAAAAATACTGAGGATTTTTTATTACTTATTTTTTATTTCCATCCTCCAACCTCCGAAAGTTGAAATATTTCATAGACTTGGGCAAATTATTGTATAGGTAGTTTTAATCCATAATAAAATACAGTTTTTATCAAATATTTATAACTTGGGCATCTATTCCTTTCTGCGAAAGCTGTGCTGTAGTCATCACAAGTTAGCTGGATATTGCACTTAATCATTTCTAATCTGTTCCTGCTGTATGTCCATTCTTGTAGAGACGTAATAACTGTTCTCTTACACCATTACTAATTTTCCGGACCGCAAATAATCTGAATTGCCTGATTGTGTGTTACAACAAGAGTTATTTCACAGGGTGCTTCTTGTAAAAGTTGGAATTTTTCTTGTATGTCCCTGTTTTTTTCTAAAAACATGAATTTTTACTGTTAATTTTGAAGGGCAGTTGGTATTTCTCGTTTTAATTTGTGAAGATATGGTTCGTAGGTTTTTGAGCACCGATCGAGTAAAGTGGTGACATCTAAAATTAAATTTAAACTTTATATGGTACATAAAACTTTTTAAATGTTACTAAATAATTTTAATAATCTCAAAAATTCAATATATTATGTATAATAGGTACCAATATATCATTTAAATATTTCACTTAAGTTTAATCCGTTCTCTATCCTCAATAACCGTACCTATTATTTATAACGTATGATGAATTGGTTAAGTTTTCAAACTCTCTTAACCGTTTACCAAACTCTTCTTTGTTCGTGCAATTAACAAAAAATTGCAACTGAACGTTAGGGAACTTATCCTCACCTTCTATTATCTTTTTCTCCATAATTTTTGTTCCCCACCCAGGTGGCAAAACAGACTAAAAAATTGGTAGATTTAATAATTAATAATTGTTCTTATTACTACCTATACGCCAATAGATATTTGATTTGATACATTAATGAATTCTTCATTTAACGAGGAAGACACAAATAAGTTTTCCATAACACGTTAGTTAAAATTTTCGACAAAAAATCAATACCTTTTGTTTACCTACTTTTAAAGACTATGAAATGAAGACAAGATCAACGGAAAACAATCATAAAATAATAAATACTTGCTTAAAACCTTAAAAATTACTTTCAGTTATACCTAATTTAAACGTCACGTAAAATATCAACGGTAGGAACTCCGCCCACAAGTATCATTTTAATTGGCTTATTTTAACCTCATTACGGAATCCGGCGCTGGATGTATTCTTGCGGGAAAAAACAGCTATCAATGGACGTGCGGTTCTATGACAAAAGCAAAAGGAAAATCAGGGAAGAATTTGTAGCACAAAAGGCTTCAGCAATTGCCGAAGCAATTGACAATTTCTTGATTAGTTCTAACCTCCCAACCGAAGGTTGAGTAGGGTTTGGATGGCTGCTCTACAATGGCAGTGAATGAGGGTGGTGTACAAACCATTTTGACAAAAAAATATCCTCGTGCTTTACATTTTCATTGCTCAAGTCACAAACTCAAGCTTGTTGTGAATGATGCGAACGCAGTGCCAGAAATTAGAAATACTGTCACCACTGTAAAGGATGTTACCTATAACGTTTTTAAGAACGTCGAAACTACGCTTCAAACATATCACGATTATGTGAAACCAGATGGTCCAAAAAATATAAACCAATCAGAAAGTTTTCTCAACATTTCCCAGAGCTTGTGAAATCTCTAGAAACGTTATACTTAGAGGGAAATGCATATCAGTTGCATTCATCCGTTACAAAACCAGTGTTTATTATTGCTCTACAAACAGTAGCCGAATATTCAGCAGTTTTAGAACCAGTAATTAACACACTACAAGCTAAATCGATCGACATGATCTCGGTGGGGGAACACATCAAAAATATTAAGGACATTCTCATAAATGACCACGAGTTTCCTGATTTGAAGATAGAAATTTCGGTTCCACGTCTTGTTCATAAGCAAACACATAGAAGTAATTCTTCATCGTTGAATAGTCTCCCAAGAAAATACTGCTGCGTTTCCTTTAAGAGAGCTAACATTCCTTGTATATGGCCCAGACCAAAACCAGCATTACAAACTTACACAAGAACGCAGAATCATTCCAAGAATTTGACAACCTGGGTCGGGATTCTAATTTACGATTCGATTACTAATAATCAAATTGGCCGACAAAACAAATTTTTTCTATGGCTGCTATATAATGTGGTGCTTTTGACATATTTGACAGAACTACAAAGTAACGTATGCTATCAACTGTGGGAAAAAATCTATCACACGGGTCTTTTCCCACACCACGTACATTTAAATGGGAATTCAGCCGTGAGGTAGATTTTTTCCCACAGTTGATAGCTGCTGTTACGAAAAAATGAAACACCAGGAATCTCAATACAAAATTGCATTAATGTAATTATTTCAAGGTTACATCGTGACAACTCGATCAGAAACTTCGATTGCCCATAAGCAGTCGAATTGTCACTTTATCTCTTTTCGTTCAGTTTCTGTCTGTTTTTAACTGAACTTTCTAACCTCAAACAGATTGTTAATCCTTATGTTTTTTTGGTCATGATAACTTGAACATTAATATTTCGTTCTTGCATGGTGGATGGTAAATAGATGTAATTTTCTGCGATATTAGAAATAGCGTGACCATATAAATAGTTCTGTGTACCATTGTTTGGCTCAATCCACAGTTATATTCTTCGCCAAGACATCTTTGATAAGATCTTGTAGGTAGCAAAAAATCTTGATGCACATAATACTTTGTTTTCAATAGTAACACCTTCCCTATTGATTGGTTCAATCATAAATGATCAGATCAGAATCAGATCTTCAATTAGCCTTCTCACTTAATGTTTATTGAGGCGAAAAAGCTCAATAAAGCAGTTTTCTGTTAGACTAAAAGGATCACTAGTTGCACGTAATTCTTGTCGTCTAAGAATTAATCTCAGATTTCGTTCTCGATTAATTTCTGCCAAAAGACCTTCATGGAAAATTGGTAACATTTTGATGTTTCAGATAGTAAACAAATGAAATATATTCTTGAAGCTTTAAGATTCCCGCTGTTAGTTTTGACAACTACGGCAGTGCGCAAGTGCACTGTAGAAATTCCGACGATTACCGAGAGGTAATTCGATCGTGGAACAGGATCAATTCTACTCACGATCAATTCGATAATGTATAATCGTGAAACAGATTTCCTCTCCTGGATATCATTGAACAACTGAACCTGGTATAATGTATGGGTGAAGAAGACTTTATCAGATGATCAATTAAGGGATATAGAAGTAGTTGATCTGTTCAACGAAGTCAACATTTTTTACCCTGCAATTAGAAATTCTGGGTACGCCCTTGTAACTCTTCCCATACTTTTGTCATAAACATTAAAACAAAAGAGTATAAACAAGTCTGCTAGTTATATAAATAAAGAAAATATCCCGCCTTAATCTATCATCCATTAACAAATATCGCTAAGATATTTTCAATACGTCCCGTTGGGAAATATAAAATATTTCTAGCCGCTTTAAAACAAACACATACTTTGAACCTTGGAATAGAACAGTCTATAATTAAATATAGTCTTAAAATGCAAGTATAAGCGGCGGTCGATGCCAAAAGATACATACATTTTGTTAGCCAATTTTTATTTCTTTAATGACAACGTCCCTTGTAAACTCAAAAAACTATAACTAAAAAATCAAATTTAATAAGGCTACTTGTAAATAATATTGTAAATGAAAAGGATTAAAATTGAAGTAATTTTAAGTACCACATAAAGTTTTAAAAATTCTACAAACGTAAGCTGGATTTATTTACGCTCGGCTTTTGCAAGTAGAGTAAATGATTCAACTGATATAAAATTGTATGAAGAAGATTCTTATTTATAATTACAATTTAAAAATGATTTTAAATATGGCAATTCTGGTTTTTGATCTATTTGAAAAATGTTTAGTAGAAAAAAGATATAAAAACAAAACCTTATCAAATCAAGTATTTTTACTTTTTCATATAAATATTTATAATCTTATATTAAATATTTAATTGAAGAATAAAAAGGGACAACAGAATCAAAATGGACTATTGCAATCATGTCCGCATCATATATCCTTACTGTAATTTTTACAAATTTTAAAATGTATAATAGTATGTGTATGTGTTTGATTAATTAAATTTATTAATTTATTGATATAATTTTTTGTTTGATAGTTCTTATAAGTGTTTATTTTATTAAATTTATTTTCTTTTTATGATTTTTATTATTATATTTTATATTTGTGGGGCTATGATTATTTAGTTATATGTTTTCAATTTAATTTTACCTTACTTTGTGACTAACTTGGTATAAACTTATAAGCATATGAGAACTCTATATTTTCAGTAGTCGGTTCAAATTAGGTTATAATTAATTTTAAATCACTTTTGTAAATGTTATGATATCTGAAATTTTCCTTAATACAACCCTGTCTATTTTAAAACTCACTATTCTGCATACTTCATACATATCGATACTTTAAATTAAATTATTAATCGATTTGTACATCTGTTCTCTGATAGTTCGAATTTTTTTTGATAGTATTTTGAATATATTATTAAAAAATATTCAATTTATTTCACAAAATAAATATTAAAACATGTGATTAAATTTAATAATCGAAAGATACCAAAGTTTATTATATAATTTAAATTTTAAAGACGTACCGCATTGGTCCGCTTCTATAGATGATGACAACTGCGCTTTCACTCGGCGTTCTGTGTTCCAAGCATTACTTGTAGACAATGATGGCGTCGGCTGCTTCTCTTGGTGTACGACGATTGCAAGTTTTTTTAAGATTTTGTTGGCTTAATATCCAGGAACGTAATAAAACTCAGGGGGGTGGTTATTTATATTGTTTCCATTTATTAAATTTGTTCCATTTGTTTTGATTTCTCCAAATTAATATTGATTTCAACATAAGTTTCCAAATTGACAGTTATTTTGGTGGGGATATCGATTTATAAATTTACACTAGGCCGCCATTAAATTTTGACTAAATTCTTTTGTTTTTCGGCATAGATTCGCCTTTGAATAAAATGTAACTGACCAAAAAAAAGATAATTCCGCGGTATTTATACTCTTTCTCCCGAAATGACATAAATTATTTAAATTCAACTGTTTATATAGGCCATTTTTCAAAATTTTTTAATAAATCTATTAAATTAATTCTACTTAATTGATTCTTTAATTGGGTGATAAATAAACTTTAACTGTTTTAGTTGATAATAAATTAACTTCCATTGATTAAATTTTACTTTTTCCATGTTAAATTTTAACTTTAAACGGAGCGATGTTATGGCTACCTCCTGTAAACTTTAAATGATATTTCAAAAAATTGTGAGCAAATACACTTTACATTTTTCTATGACTAATATTTTATAAATTTTTTATAAATTGCATTTTAAACTAATTAACTTCCGCTATTTTTTTATCCAAATTTAAACTAAAATTATATAATTAACAAATATTTCTACTCTACACATATATAAATTTGATACAAAACATATCATTAACATATACAAATAATAATAACAACAAATTATATGTTGTTTTTGTATTTTATAACCAGTGCCTCAAGTGTCCTTTCACCTTGCAATCGTACTCTTTATACATTGTAACTAATGCATATTGTCTTGTTTCTAGTGTCCTATCACCTTAATAACTCGTTTAAAATATTTTTTTATTCCCCATAGTTCAATTTCTAGTGAATTTATAATGGTAATTAGTTTTTAATTCACATGCATATATTATTATTGTCTTCAAATGTTTTAATGTTAAAGCTGTTTTATTTTTAAAATTAAACTAATTTTATTTGATTTATATTTTAATGTGTTGTTGTTGTTGTTGTTGTGTTGTAATGTCTCTTCTGAAGAGGTTTTATCTTTTAACGTAAGTTACACTTTTTCTTAGTTCTAAGTTTTATGTTTAACACCTTTTAGGAAGTAACTCTGATGATGGCCTTGTAAGCCGAAAGCGCTCAGTTACGGATTTAATAAAATTTTTACACACTCAACCTACGGTATTAATATACAAAAAAAAATTTCTTTCCTTTACAATTTCTAGTGTCTTTTCACTTATAGGTTCGGCACATTGTCACTGATTTTTTATGGGTTTCACCATGTCACTCACGGTTTATTAATCACATGTTTTGTTTATTTATATCACATATTCTGTTATTTAACAAATTCAATGTTTTCAGATATATTCAAATACTTGGATTTACAATGTTATACCCACTGTCTATAATTGTCTGTAAGTAATTTCTTATTTTGTTATAAACTTAATTATGATTTTATTTACTTGTATATATCAATAAGTAATAATTTTCTTTTTGGTATTAATTGTATAATCAAAATATTAACTCTTAAATCATAGTTTATAACCTACACTACTTTAAAATAATGATTCTTCATGTTTTGTTGATATTAAAACTTAATTTATTTTAATTTCATATTTCTTAATAAAAACCTATTCTAAGAATGATATATAAACATTTCTTATCTCAACTAATATGTTTTATTTTTCTATTGGTTTTTTAGGTAATTTGAACTTGATGCATGATTTGACATCTAATAAGAAGATAATCCAACCATACTACTAAGATGTTTTTACTTAAATTATTATTGGACTCATACTTATTCAGTGTTCCTAGTTAAATGTGTATAATTTCAAATAAAAGAAGCTTTGAAATTCATATATTTGAAGAATTTATTATTACATATCCTTTTTCTTTATAAAAGCATGGACTGTTCTGGCAAATAAGATTATTTTGTTTTAATTTTTGATCATTACAATATGTATGAGTGTGTACATATACAGTGCGTCCATAAAGTAACGCATAAATTCATTATTGGCTAAATGAATAATAAAATTAGAAATTCCCAAAACAGGACGATTTTTAATTTCAATTTACTATTGTTTCAAGTCATAATCTAATATACAGGGTGAACCACTTTCCTGTAATGACGTCATCACCGTTTTTTCGAATGGAACCCCCCCTTTTTTTCAATTTCCAAATTGCCTTTGCTGAGCTGGTTCCAAAAATGTATAACATGTTGCTTCAAAGTGGTACAGGGTGGGCAAAAATGCAAAATTTACTTACAAAGTAATGAAAATAACGAATTAACGTAATAAACAAATTAAATGAAATTACGTATTGCTATACAACTACTTTGATTAACTATCAAGAACATCCAGCATTATTTTTAATAATTGTATCCTACATCTTTTATTAGTGATCCAAGCCCCTGGACTATAAACATTTTTTTGTTTTGCATTATTTTTTACCATTCTTTTTATTTGATAAAAATGTCAAAAACATTGAGGCTCAGTTTCGTATTGTTAACGCTTTAGAGAAGGTACGTTCGTGAACTTTTTTTACAAAATGCCTTTAACCGAAAGTGACAGGATTGAAATATTAATGATTGGTATTGGCGATAAGATGCGGACTCAACAAAAGGTATGCTGATTATTCCATGAAATGCACCCAGATCGTGAACCTATTTCACAATCTACGGTAAGTAAAATAGAGCGAAAATACAGAGAGTTAGGACATGTGGGGGATGCAGCAAAGCAAGGTAGATGAAAATCTTCAACAAGACATAATTTTGTCGGCTGTAGAAAATCCACACTGTACAGTGCGAGGATTATCTAGGGATTTTGGTATTGAAAAGTCTTCAGTATCAAACATTTACAAAAAGGTAAAATACCATCCTTATAAAGTACGTCTCATCCATGAATTGGCTGAAGACGACTTTGACCGAAGAACTGAATTCTGCGAGTATATGTTGAACCAAAATAACAATTTCATTGATAACGTTTTATTTTCGGACGAGGCAACGTTTTATTTGAACGGTCATGTTAACCGGCAAAACACCCGTTATTGGTCTGATGAAAATCCACACTGGATGCAAGAGTACCATACGCAAAGACCACAAAAAACTAGCATATGGGCTGGTATTGTGAGAAATACAATTATTGTCCATATTTTTTTGATAAAACTTAACAGGAACATTATATCTGGATTTCCTACAAAATACATTAATTCCTGATCTGATCCAGCTTTTTCCTGATATTCAAATACCCACTAATGTAGACCGCAGAATCTGGTTTCAACAGGATGACGCACCGCCACATTTAGCAGTAGCTGTGAGCGATTTTTTAAACACAACCTTTCCACAAAGGTGTATAGGAAGAAGGGGACCAGTGGAATGCCCTGCTAGATCACCTAATCTGAGCCCATTAGACTACTTTTTATAGAGTTATTTAAAATATAAAGTCTACTTAAACAGACCTGGAAATATCCCTCAACTACAAGACCGAATCAGACAAGAAATACAGTCGACAGAAGCAAACATGGTCCGCGGAAAATATGCCAACTAATTTCAAGGTTATCACAATCAGCCAATCACGAGCCAATGTTAACGATAATATCAATTTTAGTGGCTGCATAAGTGAGATGAAAATACAACTACAGCGACAAGGACACGCCCACCTAGGGTTCATGTTTGCTTCTGTCAACTGTACAGAGCATGACACCCGCTATGCTACAGAATGTTAGAGAAGAAAATAATGCCCGGTTCAGTCATTGTCTAACGGTCAATGGAGAACTGTTTAAACATTTATTGTACATTTTCGTTTTTTTTTTGTTTTTGGAAGTGTATCACATTAATTACATAGATACATAATTCCATTTAATTTGTTTATTACATTCAGTAACGTATTACTTTCCATAAACAATTTTCATTATTTTTTTGCAGATTGCCCACCCTGTACCAATTTGAAACAATATATAAGTATACATTTTTGGAATCAGCTCAGCAAAGGCAATTTGGAAAAAAGGGGGGAGGTTCCATTTAAAAAAAATGGTGATGACGCCATTACACGAAAGTGGTTCACCCTGTATATTATATTATGATTTGAAACAATAGTAAATTGAAATAAAAAATCGACTTTTTTCAGGAATTTCTAATTTTATTATTCATTCAGCCAATAATTAATTTATGCGTTACTTTATGGACGCACTGTATACGCCAGCTAAATAACTTATGATTGAATTGACTAATGAAAATGTTGTTTCAAAGAATTTTAAGTTCTCAAGTAATTTTATCACAATCATCCATTTACAGATGACATAAATAAATATCAAAATCGCAATGCCACCGAATTCATAAATTGAATGGAAAATAGAGCATGTAGATGATAATTCTGCAACAAATTTTAAATTTATTTGATGTCAAATATTGTGTTTTACATTCGTCACACTTGGATTTAAAAGAACTTTAATTGTCAATGAAAAACAGCTATTTGTTTAAAAATTTTATATTATAAGTATTTTGGCGTAGAAAAAAATGAATTTCCCAAGAGAACGAGTGTCAAAATGGCTACTTATTACCTACAATGTTATTACAGTTTTTATTTAGTTTTAAAGCTTTCCAGAGTGTATAATGGAGCTTTACATTTTTATCCATTACGGGTGTAGGTACTGAATCTCGACAAATGGGTAAATTTATAATAAAAGTAGAGTGCATAGCACTAGCTGTTGAAAATGATAAATTGCTTAATCATGTTAATATATCGATACACCCTAAATTCAGTATTATCAATGCAAATAATCCTTGGGTTTGCAATATTTGAACAACTGACTGCAATAATTTTTATCTAATAATTACGTGTACATGTATCTATATAAAAATATTAAATGATACAGCAATTATTTTTTACTTACTTTCTGTTGTAAATTTAAAATATTTATATTTATTCATATTTATTTTTTGAACATTTGTTATTTAATATTTTATGTAATTTTACAAAAGATCGTAGTTGCCATAATCATTCGAAAAACTAATATCAAATCAATAAAACCGTTTTTTAATTGTGAAATTCAAAGATTAGTTGCAAAAGTATATAAATTTTAATAAACAGAATATTAAAATTTCCTTCTTCAATATGTGTTTAATTTCGGGTAGGCTTTTCAAGGGCAGGATACATCTTGGTTTTTTGTCGGAAAATCATCGATGTACTGAACGCTAGGATCCATCATCACTTTCATTATAGTAATAATTTATTTTTTCTTTATGAATTGATGATAATTCAGCAACAATATTTACTTAAAAAAATAGTTTCGGCTCTCTAATAATGATTTATATGAAAACTACTTCTAAAACATATTTCTGCTGTAAAGGCATTGGACATGCTAGAGATTTCAAGTACCGGGTGTCCCAGAAGTTTCTGACCCATTTTAACTGCAAATATATCGGAAATTAAAAACCATAGAGAGGTGCGGGTTTAGAGGAACAATTTCTTTTTATATAAAGTTTGTTTCGGTATATATGTTTAATAAGTAAAATCTTATAAAGGGTGTTTAAAAAAAAGGTGTTTTTTAAATGCAAATATCGTCGATTTTTTTAATGGAACACCCTATATATTTTTATTTTATCTGAAAGACGAACTCTTTCCCTCTGAGAAAATGTATAATTTGTTAAAGTTTAGATGAAAAATAAGTGAGTTATTTGGATTTTAATGATAATTGTTTATTAGATAAAGATGCCTACACGAAAAATTACAACAGAAAATAACAACACAAACTTGAAAGATATGTAGCTTTAACTTTATAAATGATCTAATTTAGTAAAAATCCCCAAGATGTTCTAAGTGTTGTCCATTTTGATCTACACATTTTTGTAACCTGAATAAACAGTTCTGAAAAGAATTTCGCAACATTTCTGGGGTAGTTTCTTGGAATGCTCGGACAATGTTACATTTCAATTATTCTAGAGTCTCTGGAATAAGATTATAACACCTATCTTTGATAAAAGACCATGTTAAAAAGTCTGGAATATCAAGTCTGGTGAGTAAGTAGGCCACTTAATTGGTCCAGCTCACCCAATCCACCTATCTCCAAATGTTTCTGTTAAAGAATTTCTAGCCACGGGTGAATAGTGTGGTGGTGCACCGTCTTGCTAAAGTAAACTGAATTTATAATGCCATTTTGTTCCAGTTGTGGATACAGGTAATTTTTTAACATGTTTACCAGTAATTGTGGTTTCAAGAAGAACGGTCCATATATTTTTTTCTTTAAAAATGCCACACCAAACGTTCAACTTTTGTGAATCTCTTTCGTATTCCTTAATTACCCTTGGATTTTTAGACCCCCATATGCGACAATTATGATTATTACATCTCCCGTTTAAGTGAAATCCAGCCTCATCTGACATTATAAGTAAAACATCAGGAACTTCTCTAAATAAATCTAGTAATGTCTCAGAAAAAACAATTCTGGTTTTAAAATCCCTTTCATATATTTTTTGGTGTATCTGTATTTTATAAGGAGTTAATTTCAATACCTTCATATATATCTCTAAACTTCTGATTTTGAAATTCCAGTTGTGGATGATACTTCTTGTAATGTTTCCTATATACGTAAGAGTCTAAAAAAATATCACCATTACGTGTTTAGTATTTCTTCCTTTCCATAGATCCAATTTGTAGAAATGCAGCATACCATTTTTTAATGCTGTTTTTTGAAGGTGGATGTTTCCTAAATACCTGACGAAATCTTTTTTTGGTAGTAACAACTGATTCATACTTAGTATACAATAACACAGTTTTTGATTTTTCACGTGAACTAATCGCACCATTATTGAAAATAAGTCGAAAACAAATTGCAATGAATTACTTTGACAGTTCATTGTGTCAGTTTGTTGAATTTATAAAATCCCAAAGCCTACTTTTACATTGAAACTCGTAGAAGCCTACATAACAGCCTATCCTAAAAAATCAAATAACTCACTCGTTTTTCTTCAAAACTTTAACAAATTATACATTTTCTCAAAGCAAAAGAGTTCGTCTTTCAGATAGAATAAAAATATATATGGTGTTCCTTGAAAAAAATCGACGATATTTGCATTTAAGAAACACCTTTTTTTAAACACCCTGTATATAAGATTTTACGATATATTTGCTGTTAAAATGGGTCAGAAACTTCTGGGATACCCGGTATTATATTGCGGCATTGGATCAGTTAGACAATCATAGTTTTGTAATGTGTGCAGTAGATTCTAGGAGTTTAAAAAGTACCTCATATCTCTTCATTAAATCTTCAAATGAGTGAACTATCGATATAGCCTTTAACTAAACTGCTAATTGTCATATTTCTGCCACTGCAAAAATTCATCCAAACTGATTTTTTGAAAACGTTGATAGCAATACGTCACTTTGTAGTTCTGTCAAATGTGTCAAAAGCACCACATTCCATAGCAGCCGTAGAAAAACAAAGTATTTCACCTGATATTCCGAAAAAAGACAGCTGAAAAACTTTTTGAAAGGCAAAGAGTTTGCTGGCAAGTACTAAGAAGAATTAAGAATAATAAATAGCTAAATAGAAGTAAATCATCCATAGCACAAATGTGACTGATTGGTAAACGAAGAAAAATATCAAAATCAATGTCACAAAATTTTTATTATTAATTTGTAAAAAACAGCAACTAGTTTCGGCCTATCAATAGGCCATCATCAGGCTAAAAATTAAAGAAAGAGTGAAAACATTACATATCAAAGAATCAGTATAAACCTACCTTAATAACTATAGTTGTAATTGAAAATTAACAACTTCTACCATGCTTGCACATAGCAAAATTTATGTATATCAAAATTGTGTCATTGAAAAAAGGAAAAATAATTAAATGAAGTGAATAATGATTAAAAATTGAAAATTAAAACTAAAAACTAGGTGAGTAGCAACTCATTAAACCTAGTTAAGTTATTGGTTAATAACCGGAAGAAAAATGGAATACAGCTTAGGATAAAGGTACCCAAAAGCTTGAAAAACCATGGAGAGTGAATATGAGCGGTATTTGTAAAAACCGCAAGAAAATTATTTTCTTATTCATTTCTTCACTTACAACGATAGATATGATACATTTGCCAATTGGTCTTTGACCTTTCTCTTTTCTTACTAAGAAGAAATCGATGATCCATCTTTAGTTCAATTTGCTCCTTCGAATGTTCAGAAGAATTACAAAACCCAACTGCTATATTAATTTTTCATTCGAAATTTGTTATCTCCGTTTTAGAACTCATCGGTTATCTTTAGTTAGCTATTGTTAATTACTGTATTTTCATACCAAAGCCAAGTGGCCTTTTTACATTTAATGTATGTATCGAATTTAAAAAATTGACCTCCATGCAAAAAGATTAAAAATGTAACCACTTTTTGCAATAATTTACAAAACATTTTATTTTGTACGTGTACAATTGATTTTTTTGAAACAATCTGATATTTTCCTAATAATTTTAGATGTCATTTTATTATAAATTTATATCTCAAGGTTACAAACTAATTTAAAATTCCATCAATAATATATTGTAATAATTTTCCAGCTTAATCGATTTTAAATCTTCAACAAGCTTAAACTTTGAGAAATGTGTGATAACTGTCACCAAAAGAGATTTATCGCAGTTAAAGAAACTTCCAAACTACCAATTTTGATTACTTTTCATTTAAATGACAAATCTTACGTACTTCTACATATTAATTAAAGCAGCAGTGCAGTGTTAAAATACGAGTATTTGCGCCACTTGTTCAAATGTTCATACAATAATACAAAATTTACTCCACCATAATTTCTTAGTCTAATGCCTGTAGTTTTTAGTCACTGTAGTAATTTTTGGTTTGTTTAATCTATTAATTAAAATATACATTTATTAGTCATATTCCAAGGCTAGTTGATTTCAATCATTATTCAATTTGTATGGAATAGCAGTATTTTAAAGTACGCTATTTCGATTGGCAAGGAGCCTTTTGCCCATTCCGTTCGTAATCGTAATTTATGTAACAATTTCCGAAATTGATATTTTACGGGATGAGTAGGAAGTAAAATCGGATCGTGTTACGTACAATATTTTTTCTGTGGCCGTTAATTTTTGTTAAAAAGGATAATATATTTGCTTATTATTATAAACTTTTTATTATAAATTACATATAACAATTGCTCTTAGAAATGATTTACTTATGAATATTAATTACACAATTAAAAGCTGGTTTCACAAAGACAATTCTTAAAACTATGGCGATTGATTAGCTTATGAATTAGTTTTTTATCATATCCATTAAGTACAGCTAACATATATCCTCAATTAAATTCTATTCTCTTTTATATCTTATTTTGTTTAAAGGAAAATGAATTAATCGATTAACCAAAAAATGAAAACTTGCCATTTTGTGTTGACTACAGTGAAAAGAATCAACCGGAATATATCTATTATATATTTATCTCTCTGTATACCAAAGGATTGAATACAATTTTCGGCGCGGTGGGATTAGGTTTAGTTCATAAAATTAGTACCACCCTGAGACAATTCTTAGGTAATCCGAAGGATAAGAGAGAAGATCTGGAAAAAGGCCGTACATATGAAATAAGTTGTAATGATTGTGATAAAAAGTATGTTGGGCAAACAAAAAGATCGGTTAAAACTAGATTTAAAGAACATTTAGCTCATCTAAAATATGGACGCATAGAAAAATCTAGTATTGCCGAACATGCTTTTACCAAAAACCATTCGGTAAATGTAGATAGTTTAAAATTGTTAAAAAATGTATCGAACAATAGATTGTTGGATGCATTTGAAAGTATAGAGATTATTAAGTGTAAAAATAGATTAAATAATCCCAGATAGTTCACTTTATAGTTTATAAAATGAGAAAACTTATTGTAAAAATGTTTTCGCGCTTAAAATTGGCTTTGCCGCCAAAAGATTTACCGCGAAAACATTTTGGCGTTAAAAATGTTTAAACATATAAGGTTAGTTTGTAGACATAGCTTTAGTTTACCTTCGGTCTCTGAAGAAGGTAACTTGGTTATCGAAACGCGCGTCAGGCAGTTAAAAGTGTGTGTTGGTGTAGTGGTAGTGTAAACCAATGATCAATGCAACCTAAAATATGTATAAAAATTACTAAAAAATTATTACTTTTAATTACATTACCTTTGTTACTAGGTAATTATCTTCAGCTTTTGACAAGAATTTATCTATTTGTTCTTTATTCAATACTTTGGATTTTTTTGGTTTGTAACCAACGGATTTTCTTTTAAGAAATGCAATAACTTTGGGATAGCGTCTTATATCGATATTATTTTTAATGTTAATTGTGGACTTGAGCATTGAGTAATTGCTTCATAGGCTCGAGGGCTTTAAGACTTTTGATTTTTCCATGAAATATTCAAGAATAACTTCTTCATTTATATTAAGCACTTTTTTATTACAGCTTCATTTTTGAAATAAATTGTAAAGCAATTCATACCTCTCTCTTGCTTTGTCGGCAATAATTCATAAATAGCCGTTTTCACTTTCACTACCTATCTATTTCCATTTTTTTTTTAATGCAAAATCGAAAACTTCACCAAATTATATCTGATAAGCGTTGGCATAATAAAAATACAAGTTGTTATTGTTGCCAAGGTACCCAAAATCGTTTAGAAAGTAAAAAAATCATACCGAAAGTAACAAAAATCGTCCTGAATGTTATTCGTTCGGTACGATTTTTGGAAAGTGGGATTTTCGATTTAATAAATCATACCGAAAGTTTTGTTTTCGGGATGTCTGTAGAAAAAGAAAATTTGCATGCGCAGAAACGAAATTCATACGGAATTTTTTCTTTGTGTAAAAGACACTAGTTGATATTAGAAATGTCTCATTTTTTAAAACTTTTTATTTGTTTGTACCTACATAAATATCGCCGCATTTGTGATACAAAATAGTAAGTTCAACTCGTGCACCGTTGTCGATTACCCACTCAATCCAATGAGCGCACTCGCTTCGCTCATCGACTTTGTAAACCAATTGCACAACATACCATAATTATATTTACATTGAAAATTGTCCAAAAGATCAATACATATTGTACTAATTATGAAAAGATTTACGGAAAACGGTGTGTGGTATTCCTTAAAACTTTTCCTGACTGCTAGATCCTAAATTGTTTAGAAATCCTTATTTGCTATCGTGTTGGTAGATCATTCTATGAATATTATTTGTTGATACTTACGGCGCCCACTCTGTACACTTTCTTAAACCCAGAACTTCAGCCAAAATATTGCTTTTGCTTTGCAATTAAATATTTAAGGCTACTAGTAAACTTATTTAATATCTACAATCTTTCCAAGTGAAAGATCTCTAACAAATGTTTAACAATAAAAGCATATCAGATTGGAAAATTTGTAGAGTTAAACAACTTTAATAGAAATACTGCGAGTTGAGGCACTTAGGCATGAAATAGTATTCCCAATTGAAACAGTAAAGTGAACAAGTTGGCATTTGGAATGCTGGCTTTCTTCAGATTAATATACTCGTCGTAACAAACGTTCTTTTGCTTGAATATAATTAAAAGTAAGCAACCAACCAAATTTAAAGTAGTATTTGGATTAAAAAAAAAGTTATGCTAAATTTATCCAAACTTTCTAAAAACATGCAGTGCTCAATTTTTTTTATTAATTTCTGAAAAAATATTACTTTGTAACATATCTATCGCCCTGTCACTTTAGATTACCGTCATTACGAACTCCTTACCACATCATGGGTCATATTTGGCACAATTAATACTTTCACACAAACACACATAACATAAAGCCGCATACCAAACTATTTATGCATAAGTGGTCATATACGGTACATATTTCATAAATCTGGTATGTTAGCGACATCTCTCAGCAGTTTCAAAAGTTTCATACAAATTTGTACATGGTTGCCGTGTGAACAGGTGTTCCTGTAAGTATATCCAAGTAATTCTTTATTTTTTTTGCTGTTCTGACCATAAATATTTTTGTGCTATATATTTGGAACAGTATGCATTTTCGCCAAAACTCTCGTGGGCATATATGGCACAATATGCATTCCGGACATTTCATTTATTTCGTGTATTTCAGAAAATGGATCCAAAAATGTTTTATGGCACTAGCAGATATCTGTCTATAAATGTACCAGATGGTAGTGAGGACGAGAGACTTTCAGAAGATGGGGAAACGGCTGTTATAGAAGATCCAGAGTCTGACTACAAAGTGGAAAATGATATGTACGATAACCAATCAGATACTATTCCCAGAAACGGATTTAAAAGGCAGTTCCGATAGCGACGACGATCCACCTTTGCTCGAACGGTTGCGAAAACTAAAGAAAAATAAAAACAAGAATCATCCTACATGGAAACGGGGTAATTAATAATAATAATAATAATAATAATAATAATAATAATAATAATAATAATAATCGTTTATTGCTTACATTGAACAATATCAAATAGCAAGAGGGTCGGTTACGTAATAATACAAAATAATAATAGTAGTACAAAAAATAATAACACATAAACTATTCGTCCAAAACAAATGAACGAAGCTTTAGTACTCCAATAAAAAAACATGCCAAGGCTTTCAAGGTATTTTGGTTTAAATTGTCAAGAAGTGCTATAAAGTCATCAAATGAACGTAGATTGCTTATAAGTGGAGTTTTTATTTCCCTGTACAGTGGACATTCTATTATAATATGCTCTAATGTTTCAAATTTCAGAATTTTGCACATTGTACAAATTTATTCCTGGTTAATATTGTAGTATATATTATGGAATGATATATTTAACTGCTTTTTTGAACATAACCTTATTTGATTAATTATTCTGATATATTTAATTGGGACCCTAAAACCCAGATAATAAGCATTACTTTGAGAAACCTTCAGTGATTTGTAAATGTAACAGAATTGCGACTCTAATGCACTACGCAAGTCATTTTGGTATAATCTATCACGGTAAGTTTCAAGAATATTTTCCAAGTTGGATTTTAGTGTAGTTAAGTTGTTCCACACTTCAGAGAACCCGAGCTGATAAAAAATTGCTTTTAGTTGCAAGTACCAATTAAACTTATTATTGTTTACTGGCTCAAGCTGCAAGAGTTTATTAAATATTATTTTTGGTAACCTTTTTGAATCCATTGCTAATATTTTGACTAACCAATTTAAACAAGACTTAAAGATTAGCCATTCTAATTTTGTGGCTCCAAATTCCAAACGCACTAAGTAGTTGGGAGTATGTTTTGGTAAAAGAAGCAGTCTCTTAAAAAATCCTACCTGAACTCTCTCTATAATATCCTTGTAATGAATAGAGCTTTATTCTACATTCCCAGAAATTGTTTTTTGTTTTGGCAAGAATAGACATTACTGCACCTATTGCTTGTTTGGCTTTATTTGAATAGTGGGTAGCTTGCTCTCGAAAGAAAGATGAAGCAGTAAATACGACTCCCAAGTAAGAATACTTATTGACCACCTCGATAATTTCATGATTAAACAGAAAGCGCTCGTTTCGTGGGATCTTAAAATTACCACGCGAAAAACAAATAATTTTAGACTTTGCCGTATTAACGTTAAGTTTATTTATTGTTGTGTAAGATTCAAGAACTTTCAGTTTTCTGGCCATATCAACTTCAGAGTCCGCCAATAATACAAGATCGTCCGCATAAAGGAGCATTAGAAGATCATTGCTGTTGTCAATGCTAATACCAGAGACACCACAATTTTTAAAGAAAATTTCAATATCGGACAAAAAAAGAGCAAATAATGTGGGACTCAATGGTTCACCCTGCAGTACACCTTCACCTAGTTCAAATGGCTTGGAAAATTCATTATCAACTTTACAGCGAAAGAAGACATCGGAATAGAATGATTTTAATAATCTTATAATTTTCGCAGAGAGGCGGGGTAATTTAGTCACATCGGATAAGGATATAAAATTTCTTGGTTCTACTGACATGCCACCTGAATTAAAAAATGCAGACTCTCCTTATGAATTTTTTAACTTTTTCCTAACAAAAGAGATGATCACTGATATAGTTTACCTAAGTATATTATATTCAGCTCAAATAAGACCACAAAAACCTTTGGATCTTACTGAAAAGAAGCTCGAACAATTTATAGGGACCTGTATTTATTTGTCAATATGGCAATTACCTAGTTCTAGAAGTGATTGGAACCTAAACCTGAATCATCGCTTGATCTCAGATGTTATGGCATGTAACTGATGGGAAGAAATAAAACGCTTTTTACACTTTGCGAATAATAGCGCTGGTGCAGCTGGCAATCCTGGTCATGATAGACTTTTCAAAAAAAAAGGGCCTATACTCAATAAACTAAGGGAGCACCTACTCAAAGTTCCAAGGGAAGAGTATTTGGCTATAGACGAGCAGATTATTCTTACAAAAGCGCGTTCGTCCATAAAACAATATAATCCCAAAAAACCTCACAAATGGGTATATAAAGCGTTTGTTCTTAATGGTGTCAGCGGATTTTTCTACGATTATGAAATTTTCGCAAGAAAATAAACCAATATTATCCCCAATGGTTTTCCTGATCTAGGAATGAGTTCAAACGTAGTTCTTCGGCTAACACAAACTGTTCAAAGGCACGTAAACCACAAACTATTTTTTGATAACTGGTTCAACAGCATACCGCTACAAATTTACTTGGCACAAAATGGTATGTTGCCACTCGGAACGGTTAGAATAAACAAAGTGCCAAATAGCAACATGCCAAAAGAGAGTGAACTCAAAAAGAAAGGCCGTGGGGTGATACTGGAAAAAGTCTCCACAATTGATGGCACAAAAAGATGTGTTGTTTGATAGTATGACAACATATTGGTAAAAATTTTATCTACATCTGGTGGAAGTACACCGACAGTTGAGGTTCGATGATTTTCAAAGAAGGATAACAAACATATAATGATTCCATGTTCAAAGGCTATAATAATTTATAACAAATATATGGGAGGAGTAGATCTCCTGGATTCCATGCTAGGATACTATAGGATCAAACTTAGATCAAAAAAATGGCACTTTAGGATTTTATTTTCACATGATTGATTTGATGGTTGTCAATGCATGGATACTTTGGAGACGAAGTGAAAACGAGTTCAAAGATTTACCTCTGGCAGATTTCAAAATGTCCATAGCGGAGAGTTTGTGTAAATTCAATAAAGTCAGCTCAACAAAGAAAAGAGACCGTCCCATTGGAGTTATAGATAACTTACAAAGCAAGATAAAAAGGGGCCCAATATCAGATTTTCCCATCCAAGAGGTTCGAAGAGATCAATATGGCCATCTTCCAGTATGGTGTGATAATAGGCAAAGGTGCAAATTTTCCTGTGGTGCAAAGTTATTTATAAAGTGTGAAAAATGCTTAAACAAAGACAGAAACTGCTTTTATCAGTTCCATACTGAATAACTTTTTATGTATTATTGCTTAATTTTGCAATATATGACTGTTAGAAATAACTAAGGATTACCTTTTTGCAAATGGATTTACTAAGAAAAACCAATATCCTTTTAAAATATACCTTTTTTACTTTTAAATATTTGACATTGACAATTCTCTTTTTTACATTGACAACAACATAATTATATATTATAAACAAAACAAAAATAATAGTAATCATTGATCACAAGGCGAAATGATTCCTAACAATGACCTATAAAAAAATTAAATAAAAATGTTAATAAAGAGTTTATTAAATATTTTTTTCCGCAAACGTCAAAAAAAGTAGACATTATTAACGTCAATTCATGAAGTTGAAGTATGATTTCACAGACGCCACTTTTTTGTACGGCCGTGAGCAGACAAAAAAGTATTTTTTTGTACGCTGACGGCCGTACAAAAAAGTAGAATTTTTAAAAGAGAAAATAATTATTAGTTGAACTTTTAAACTTTATTATCGATAATAATTATTAATAGTAAAATTACAGCTATTTAAGGTTGCACCGCACATATTTTGATGCTCAAGTACTTACCAAAAATGCACAGTTTGTTGCTTTAAATCACTTACAATATTTCTGACATTGTAAAATATTATTGAACTGTCAAATTTGTTTTTGACCTGGCAATCACAAAACCAGTAACCACGGAAATGTAGTGCGCAGTTTTATAATTATTATTCTCTAAATTTATCAACTTCGTTGCGATCGTTTTGAATTTTTATTTAAATATTAATTAGTTCTATAGTCTGGATGCCGTTTGCTAAAAAAATAGCATGTTTCATTCGGAGCAAAAGCACTTTTTGTGGCTCGTCTGAAATTGTCGGCCTCACTAACGTTCGGCCATCAAACATTCAGACTCGCCACAAAAAGTTATACTTTTACTCCTAATAAAACAATATACTATTATCGTAATCCTCATATTTTTTTTCAAGTAGTGCATTTTTTTCATAAAAAACAAAAATCAAACGGTAAGGGATACATTCACTCACCGTAACTGAACATACCCGAACTCACCCTCACCAACGGAACGTAATCTGGTATGTGACAGTACACTGAAAAACCAACCCTTATAAATAAGAACTGAGACGCTCACGCTTCCCTTTTTCCGACGCACCATACCGACAGTAAGACCGTTTTTTAATAGCTCTTGTATAGCGTCATAGCTGTATAATAAATACAGCTGCCAAGTCTATACCATCAAGAATACCGCTAAATATACCGTAAGAAATGCCGGTAAGAACCAGCATATAATAGAAACACCATTAAAACCCAGTACAAGAACACTAATTAGCATTCAACAGCCCTAAGAACACAACAAACCATCCGAGACCCTTTGGAAACTAATGAGACTTCATTAAGAATAATATAAAACTCTTCGTTTGAAGGTAACTTATTATTTGAAAAAAATATGTTTTAAATTACATTGAGGTAGTATTAAGGCTAGACCAAGTATGGAAGTAATGTTAAAGCCTAGATGTTATTAGCCTTAAGAGATGATCCTGGATGTACTTCCCTCCAAGATCAGTATAACTGTGCAATGGTATAGAAAAACCAGGAAAAACTATATCATGCTGATCTTTACAATAACTTAATATATTTGTGTTTTACAATTATGTCTTATCTATGTATAAAATGTAAACTCAATCAAAGTAAACAGTTTAATAGTGGAGAACTTCCAAGATTTATTTGTTCATTAACAACTTTAAATTGTGGATCTGCTAGGTCTTTTTATTTCAAGTTCTTCAAGGAAATCTAAATTTTGTTTTTTATCACAAGTGTGTAGTATTTAAATTTAAAGAGACTTCAAGCTAAGTACTTTTTTTTACTTCCTTCCAACAGACTAATTAAATAAATAAATGATAATTCTATTTTTATTAATTTCATTTAAAAAACACACTTTGCTGTAAGAGCTGTAGGGTGTGTCGTGTTCGGTTTACCTGCTCTTTTAGATAATTTTATTTATTACTGACTGATTCTATAATTTATATTTATTTTTAAATTCTACAATGTGTTTCTATCTTTTTTACTTTAGCTTTTTTTATTTACTTTTGTCTTTCCGCAAACGAATAAAAAGATAGTGGCGCCCTCAACTTTTACACCCAATCAACCTGAACGTTAGTGAAACTTGAACTTGGAGTCGAACCACTCCTTAAGAAAGAGTCTCTAGCCAGTACCTGCTAAGGTGTTGTCAGTAGTAATATCCCAAGGACAGTGATAATCACGAAATTATTTTATTAATTTCCGAAAGCACGTTGCTTGGTAACATCCCGACGCCGTAGGCGTAGGCTTGAGGAAACTAATAAAATTATGAGTATTTATCACTGCCCGAGTGATATTCGGAAGAAAATTTTTAGCATTTTAGATTAACTTATTTATTAATATCAAGGCTAGATCTTCTTCACTTCTATTTCCGTCTAGGACATATTTACACTAATTACGGGACGAATTACAAAATTCCATAATTCTCCAAATCGCGACATGTTTAAATTTCAAGTTGTCAAAAGTTTGACATTTGACGTAACATCATGATGTTAAGCCATGTTTACCATTCTTCAATTATGAAATGTGGAAAGCATAGAATTCATGTTTGAATTTCGATTTTTTTAAAATGAATCATTAATGTTGTATTATATTATAAAGTATTTATTAACATACAACCTCGTATTTGATTTTTCCTTCTTAAAAGATAAAAATTAAGCAAAATAGTTCTTGAAAGTGTACTTAGTATTAACCCTACCTAGTGATAATACCCCTAGAGATGTTATCAGTCTAATCAAGCGTTGATTGGTTAGTTTTACACCTGACTAAAAATAAAATGTTTTGATTGGTTTTATTCCGATGCCAAAAATATTCATTATAACTTATATATGAATAAATAGATATTTTTCTTTTAGTTATTATTTTTAATTATTTTTTTTTAATTCTTCCGACTCAAAACGTTGCAGAACCCTGGTCTATACTATCTTACCAATTTATTTTGATTTATTGACAGACTCAACAAAGATTTATCTAGACTTGGAATTGCAGACACAACAGATATGTAGGTTACGTTCAGGAGATAAGGAAACTTCAGAGATTATACTTTTCAGCGCAATTCAGGGCGCTTTCACAAAAGAACTAAAAAGAGTGAGATGTCAAGGTTTTCCTTCCTTTCATCTAATCTAATATAGCACTATGTTTTAATAACAAACAATAAAACTAATAAAATAATAAATCTCTAGATATTAAATACATAAATTAATATCTTTACGTATAATATTTCTCCTTCCACTTGTTTATTCCCAATAAAAATTGTATATTTACGAAATGTGTATTAAGTGTTGTAACAGTCCCTATCTTATTTAAAAAAAACTCACGTTACCACGCCCTAATGAGTAACGTCTTTAAAATGATACATATGTCGAATAATGATTATGTATAAAATAAAAAATCGACATGTTTTAGTATCTAAAGTTGCCTATTCCTAAAAATAATAAATTTATTAATTCTCCATAAATAGAATACATAAATTCATTATTAGCTGAATAATATTGGAAATTTTAATTTTCCATTATTTTAAATAATAATCTAAAATGCAGGATTATCCTTCTTATGATAAAGTCATCACTCCATTTTTTTAATTTCTATATTTGCTAAGCAGTTTTCAAAGTTGCTTAAAATTAGTAAAAAGTGGGCAAAAACGCAAAAAATTCAAGTTGTTTACAAACTAATAAATAAAGAAAAAAGTAATTTAAATATGAAAATATATAAAAAAAAAACTGAAAAAGTGGAAAATTGTTTCCACCTGCACCCAGGGTAAGGAAACTTAACAGTTTCTATACCAAGCTTGACCGTTTTCTATCAAGTTTCCTTACCCTGGGTACAGGTGGAAACAATTTTCCACTTTTTCAGTTTTTTTATTGACTGCACCTTATAGAAATTTATTTCTTGTATTGTTATCTTACGATTACAGTTACCTTTGATCTGTTGGTTTGCAAATTAACGGTAGGATGGCGCTTTTACGACTTTATCATGGAATCGTGGGTTCACGGTTTATGTATTGGCGTAAAAGAATCATTCTGCATCCTGCTCTGCGGGATGAGAAGAACTACTTACCTCGTACTGATGAGACACAATAATGTCGAAACCGGTCTACGAGTAGGTTCTTCCTGTTAATTTGCAAATCGATAGAGATGGTTGCAAGTATCGACGAAGTCGGTCGCCATCACGTTTTCTATTGGAATGTAATTCAATGTCCGTTGGGGCATATAGCCCAGGAAGTAGTTGTTTTTTGATAGAAAACGGTCAAGCTTGATATAGAAACTGTTAAGTTTCCTTACCCTGGGTTCAGGTGGAAACAATTTTCCACTTTTTCAGTTTTTTTATTGACTGCACCTTATAGAAATTTATTTCTTGTATTGTTATCTTATGAAAATATATTATTAACATTGTATACAACAGCTTTTACCTCTACTCTAAGAAAAATGGAGCTAAAACACAGCAAAGCAATGCAGACCAAAAATTAATAAAAATATTCAACCAGACATAATTTTGTCGACAATTAAAAATCACACGGTACACAGTCGAGAGTTGGTAATCGCTTCCTATATTCGTGAAGCGTTGTCTTTTAAACTTTTATGTGACTGATTCACATAGCCTTCCGCCACTGTAGAAGATTGCCAGCCACCTAGTCTCTTTAGTGGTAGCATATCACCTCCTGTATTAACTAATATAGTGGCTGCCGATCTCCTAAAACAGTGGCCAGTATATTGCTTTGGTTCCGGCAGCAGAAAGTATTCAGCAATTTTACGTGGTGTACTACCGATTGTGTTTATTCCCATAGGTACTGTTTTGTACATTTCCCATTTCTGTAATTAACAAATAAAGGCAGTTCCACTTCAGGAGGACACAAACTCATATACTTTTGACATATGGTATAAAACGTATCTGGTAGTACAAATGAACGTCTCGTTTTAGTTTTAGAATCTGGAATATTAATTACAAAAGAATTTCCTGTATCCTGCATGTCTTCCATTTTATATTTCTCAGTTCTTGTTTACGGCAAGCCCCGCTTAATCCAATAATAAAACCCATCATTATGTGATGATAATTACAAAATATTTTAATTCGTTACCTTTGACAACAGCTTATCGTCTGGAGTATCTTTCAGATACGTATCAATTTGTTCTGTAGACAGGATTTTCGACTTTTTACTTTTAAATCCATCCGATCGCCGTTTCAGTAGGGTGATTTGTTATGAATAATTTGATATTGTGTTATTATTAATATTTAGAGTAGTTCTCAGCATCGAATAAATAGTCCATAGTGAAGATGGTTTCATAGTTTTTGATAATTCTTCAAAGTACGAAAGGAAAACAGCTGGCAGCTTGAGCTTTTTCTAATATCTCCGGAGGAGTGCCCATAATGTCATCATTTTCACTACAAGAAGACATTTTTGTAGGTGAAGTTGAGAAAATGTTCATTCGCATAGAAAACTTGACAGTGTAAATGACATGACGTTTATTTCCATAACATACTATGAGAAAATTAGAATTATTTTTGAGAAATTGTATAATGTGTTGCCGACATTTAGGCGCATTACTCTTATTTTAAATGGAATGTCTCTAATATTAATAGTTTTTTAACGTTCTTCTATTTACTAAAAGTATGTAAATTGACCAAATAAAGTATTACGTATAAAAACAAGAATATTTAAGTTCTATTATCTAAACGCACGTGTATGTTATGAGATCTTATTACTCGCATGTTATTGTTAAATCTCACTTACAAGCAATGTTGACAGTGCGTAGAATATGGGCGTAGAAAATGGGCGTAGAAAAAATGTATTTAATTTGATAGTTTTTGCACAAAGGCCGCTTCTGTATGAAACATTGTCACATCACACATCACATTATTTTGAAAGAAAACTTGAGAATGTTAATTTACATAAATTTTTATTGCTCCTACAGCCTATTTTCTGCAA
Source organism: Ophraella communa (assembly GCA_035357415.1). NCBI lineage: Eukaryota > Metazoa > Arthropoda > Insecta > Coleoptera > Chrysomelidae > Ophraella > Ophraella communa. The sequence continues at coordinate 30,962,285 of CM068981.1, forward strand.
AAATAACATGTCGACTATTATTAATCGAAATTTTTACCGGATTTTCTGCTTCCTGCTGCTTGAGATTAAAATAAATTTCGCGTGCTAACCTACCATTAGATTTTTCCTTAACCCCTTATTTAAGTGTTCACTAAATCAATGAGGTAGCTGTATTTAACTGTAAACCTTTGAAATGTGCATCAAATTTAAACATGCTAATTTAATTAACATATAAGATTTAATTTGTTTACTTAAAAATGCTTTAAAGAAGAGTTTTCAAGGTTTTTGTTAATAGGTATGGTTCAAGCAAATCATATAGTGCAATCTTCGTTCCAATAGCTTTCCTTTAATAACATAATTATAAGGAGCTCAGAATTTCGTTATTCAATAGAGACATAATGCAATTCTAAAAATTTATCACGTATCCTTATCCGTATACGTAACGTAAAGGAGATACGTAACTAAGCAAAAAGAAGCATAAAGCAAATGCGTTTGTAACGTAACGCAACCATTCATATCTACCTTAACAAAATAATGTCGTCATTGCCACTGTAAAATATTTTTTTTCTTTTTAAATCCATTATCGCATATCACAGAAATGTTTGTTATGATTGATGAACAGAGAATAAGGTTATGATTTTTGAGCATACAACATCACTTTTATCGCTAAATCTTGAAAAACGCGATCACGGAACACAGTAATGTGATACGTTACGTTACGAAACCCACGTATCGCTTCTACACATGCTAAGTAGTGATTTTTAGAACTGCTTTAAGTCCCTAATAAGTATAGTAATTTACGTAACAAGTCCGGAAAATGTTTTCGGTCGTGTTGCGTCCGGGAAAAAAATCTATTTATATGAGAATTACAATAATTATATAATAAAAAAAACATGTGTATACTGAGTGTCCACGGATGGAGTATTCTATAAATGGAAAATGTTTAAATATTATTAAGAATAATAAAAAATTCTTCGTTTGAACGTAACTTCCAAGTTTATTTGAAAAAATTAGGTTTTAAATTACAATGACGGCCGTTTCGCAAAGATTAGCTAATTTTTTCAAATAAACTTGGAGGTTACGTTTTTTATTATTCTTAATAAGATGGACTTCCAAAAAATAAGGGTTAGTACAATAAAGTTAGTTTAAATATTAGTTTTGAAAAAAAAAGTTTTGCTGGTCTGAAACTCCAAAAAATCAAATAAAATGTGTCTGCATGTCGTGTTGTAGAGAATTTAACATAAAAAATAAAATTATAATAAATATGATCCAATTTTTTTCTCCCATGCGTATAATGTACCCGAATATTTTTATAGCGATTTACTAAATCAAAGCTATCTCTTATTCGCTTTCCATTTCATAGTTTTTCTTCTGAGATAAATAAGAAAATCTAATCTCTGAAAGCCTCTTTCTCCTTTATATAAACCACAAAAACTTTATCTGGAGCATAAAAGAAATAACTGAAATACTTGGCAAATAAGTTTATGAAAGTTACAATAACTTCGGAGATATTTTTATTTATGTATTTATTTTAATCATATATTGCTTTTTGTTTAGAATATTAGTGGCGGTGAATAATCAGTTGACTTGTTTTTTTCTTATGGGTAGATGAAAATGCAGCTTAGAAATCTCAGACTAAGAGAAATAAACAGTAATTAAGGCAATAGACTTGCTAACAATACAAACCTAACCCAACTTATTATAAGTTCATATTATTGATACACATGTTCTTGATTGATTGCTAATATAGATTACAGATTCCACACTTTATAATAATAATAATATCGATTTTATTGAATGCAGATGAACAATGTATCTATAAAGAAAAAATAAGATATATATTTACAAAAAAATACATAAAAAATCCACAAAGTAACTGCAAATCGAAAGGCAAAGTTCGCTCTAATTTTTTATAAGGAGACCCGAATAACCGAGTAGTGTTTTTTCATTTGACCGTTCAATACGGCCAATTTACATTGATAGAAATTGGATTTTAATAAAATTCAAAATTCTTATAAGGACATTAAAATACAATAAAACTACATAACTATCATTTCATTTGAATATAGCCTTTTTTTTCCTAATTTTTTTCTTTATTTTTTCTTATTTTCCTCCAGTTCCGCATTGTACCTGTTTGTTTAGTCTTTCTTTTTGTGTTTTGTTTCTTATTTTCTTTATTGGTATTTTTTCTCTGGAACTAATTTCGGCTGTGTTCCAGTGTTTTTTCCATGCTTTTCCTGGATTTGTATTTGGCCCTCCATCCTATTTGTCCCACTGTTTCCTTTCCTATTCTCCTTTTTAGTGGGTTTCTGTTCACTGTTTTCTTGTAGAAGTGCTCTGTTTTGTTTTTTATCATTTCTGCTATCGGCGTGTACTTTTCTCTTATTTCTGCATTCGTTATGTATCTTTCTGCTCCTACTATTATTTTGTATATTTCTGTTTCTTTTTGTTGCGTCATATAGGTGCTCCATACAACATTACCGATCTTATGTATGCGTTGCCTCTTTTTTAGAGGGTTGGTTTTGTGTATGTATGGCCCTATGTATTTCCTAGCTACTTCTACTTTTCTTCCAGTGTTTTCCTGTGTTCGTTGAAATTTAGTTTTCTGTCCAATGTTATTCTTAGGTATTTGACTGTGTCTGTTTGTTCTATTGTCCATTGAACGTTATCTTGTGATTTTCTAGTGCTCTCTTTTGGTTAAATATTATAAATTGTGTCTTTGCTTCATTTGCTTTTGTTTTTTATTTTCTCAGGTACGTTGTTACTATTTCCAGGTACCTGTTTATCTTATTTTTCACGTTTTCTGTTTTTTTATATCTATGGTGTATAATTCCAGTGTCGTCTGCATACAGTGCCATTTCTGTTCCCTCGTCTTCTGGTAGGTCATTGATGAATATATTGAATAGTGTAGGAGCCAGTACACTTCCTTGGGGCATTCCTTCTGGTATTTATTTTTTACTTGAGATCTTATCCTATTTTTTCACCTGGAAAGTTGTGTTTTCTAGGAAACCGTTTGTTATTTTTGTTAGGTATGGGGGTACTTGCATTTCTTTCATTTTGTGTATTAATCCTTTCCTCCATAATATGTCGTAAGCTTTTTCTATATCCAGTATTGCCATGCCAGTTTGCTTGTTTTGGTTGTATCCTATTTTTGCAGTTGAAATCACTCTCGCTAGCTGCATCTCTGCGTTTAAATAGCCAAATTATCTTCAAAAATTAATTGATTTAAATTTTTTTTTTAAATTTGTAACTGGCAAGAATTGAATAGCAAAGAATTATTGTAAACGTGAGTAATATAATATACGAAAACGAAAAGGTAAAAACAGGAGATTTGGATTAATAGATAAATAATTGGGAAAACTTAAATTTTTAAGAATAAACTTAGGGTCTGAATTCGACTTTATTGTACATACAAAAGGGGTTATAGTAGTAATAATCTTATAGTAGAAACTGCAACAATGAAGAAAACGTCTTTATTCCATATAAGACATTTTTTGTCTTCGGCGAATAACACAGATTAGACGGGCACATGAGTTTTGAATTAGTTGGAGAAGGCTATATTCATTTTATAACAAAAATGGACCATAAACGACATCAGCGAAATTAAAACATGATAAAACAAGGATGTCGCAGAGAATTGTTTTAGACTTGCGACTGAGTTTGCGATTAGATTAAATGAAAAATAGAAAAATATTTCTACTTTTATCCTCTCAGGTATGGAAACTATAAATCGTTTTCAACCAGGCTTGGCCGTTTTCTAGAGAAAAAACAACTACTTCCTGGGCTAACCGCCCCAACGGACATTTAGTTACATTTCAATAGAAAACGTGGCGCTGACTGACCAAGTCGATACCTAAGACCATCTCTGTCTTTTTGCAAATGAAAGGAAAGTAACCTCCTCGTAAACCGGTCTCGACATTATTGTGTCATCATCAGTACGAGGTAAGTAAATAAAATAAAAAAAATAAAGTTTATTGTTCTATAGCATATAAACTTGACAAGGAGTTCTGCCAGCAATATAATATAACACAAACACAAACACAAAAATACCTCTATATAACAATAATTATATCTAAAATAGAGAAAAAAATAAATAAAAAATTAAAGAAAGACCAATGTCAATGTCACATAAGTATTTATTGATACAAAAATGGTACTGCTGTTACAAAGCTACTAGTTTCGGTCTAGTTAAAGACCATCATCAGGCTAAAAATAAGAATACCATAATGGAAACAATAAGACTTAACATGATAGTAAGTCAATTAATCTTACCTGTATATATTACATAAAAACCGAAAAACAGTTGAATGTGTTGCGGCAACAAAGTTATCCAAAAGGGAGGAATTAAAACATTAGGGTTAATTATATAATGATTATAAATTGAACATATTTTATATGGTGACATCAAAGAAAAAGAAATAAATTGTATTAAACACAATAAGCTTATTGGGAAAGAAGTAATTAGTAGTTAGAGAAGAAAAAGAATTAATAGTTAAAAAATAAAGAATTAGTTCAGTATCTTCATAAGATGATGATCGTAATGAAATGTGCTCAAACGATAGGAGGAAATTACCTCCAAGATTAGGAGAAGGTCTAAAGACCTAAAAAACGTAAAGACACCATTACAGCAATAAAATTTATGGTTTTTAGTAATAAAAAATTGTTAGCAACATTACATTGTTAACATAGAACTTATTACACATGTGCGTGGACTAACAAAAAAGTGACGTTTTAAATTAAAATGAAGCTAACATAGCTTAATGTGATAAAATTATAAATTTATTTGAACAGACATAACCAAAAATAGAAAAAATAAAAATGATCTGAGGAAAAATTAAAAAAAAATAGTTGTGAATATAGTTTGGAGGATCTGGCTAGATTTGGTTATTCATTAATGATAACACCTCAAAGTTTTATTACACCACTGACGTAGCGATGTAGTTTGTGTACTTCAAATTTTTAAAAAAGCATATAGTAATGCTTCTAGGTCGTCATAATGAAGTCTGTGGAGGATAAGATCATTTCTTAGGATATTGTACAAAGAACAGACTAGGAGAACATGTTCTAATGTTTTTGGCTTTAACAAGATTGTGCAAATTGATTTTTGTTTAATTTTGCAAGAGCAGTTATTGACATCGATTGAGGTTGTATCTGTATTAGCTAGTAGGTATGTATGTATGAGCTAGTCTTTTTAAATAAAATGGTATTGTACTGGCCGGATAGTTTTCTCTGTCAAGTTCACATTGTAGGAGAAATTTATATGTAGGGTGGTAGCTGCTATTAAGGATTGTGTATAATTCTTCCTTGGCAGTTTTATTTGTGAAATTTGTTTGTATTGTCTTCTTAATGTTGTCATTGATGTCAATAATATTTAGTTCTATGTTATTTAGTTATTTAGTTATTTAGCAGATACAGTCTGTTGTATTTTGAGGAGCCTATACTAGATTCTGGCAGTTTATTTAGACGCATAAGTGCTCTGTGAACATATCTATCTTGATTTGTCTTTATTAGTCTAAGTAGCAATTCTATACTCTTTTTTCAAATAAAGTAGCCCATTTTCACAAGATTAATATCTGTCCTGATGAAATAGTCGGCTGTGGATTTTTGAAAAAAGAAGCTACTTTTCCAAAAATTATTTTGGATTCCTTCTACCTGCAATTTTGATAGCATCGATCGAGCTTATTCTTGAGTTATAAATATCTTTAAATACCGCTCCCTGTGATAACCTTGTTTTTTGTTCACGTTGTTTTAAATTGTTCATAAATAAGCCATTAAAGGTAAATGTGACAACTAAGTAAGGTAAATACTTCTTCTGATCAAGCAGAGCAGGATGCAGAATAATTCTTTTAGTAGTAAAAGCGCCATCTTTCCGATCATTTGCAGACCAGCAGATCAAAGGTAACTGCTAATCAAAAACACCGAAATACTGATGATGACACTATAATGTCGAAACCCGTCTAGAGGTACTTTTCTTCCCTTTCATTTGCAGAATGACCGAGATGGTCTTTAGTATCAACTTGGTCAGTCGCCAACAACAGTCAAGCCTGGTTGGAAACGATTAATGATTTCTATACCTGAGAGCATGCAAATAGAAATATTTTGCTATTTTTCAATTTTTGATTATAGACTGCCCCTCGTATACTGAAATTTACTTTCAGTACTTCTTTATTTTAGAGTATATGAGTTTAAGAGAGGAAATTACTTTTTGATTAAAGTAGATCTTTATACCTGAGATTCAGTTTAGAGAATAACGATTTTTGTGTTTTGAAAACAATTCTCGAAATAAAAACTAATACTAAATAATATGATTAATTAAGGTTGAAATTGATTAAAGTTTGCTGTCCACATATACTTTCCGTAGGTTCCGTAAGGGTTTTAGTTGTACCACTGCTCTTCTTCACATTGTTGATGTCATCAAAGCTACTGATCGTGGTGAATGTACAGTTTTGGTTATGTTGGATTTTAGTCGAGCATTTGACACGATAAATCATGATCTACTACTTGATGTATTAAAATATGGAGGATTTTCAGAAAATGCAATAACTTAATTAAAAAATTATCGCAAACATGTAAGTATAAATAATTTATATTCCGAATATTCCACATTGATATCGGGAGTTTCTCAAAATTCGATCCTGATTATTTGCAATATATTCCTCTCAAATCTTGAACGGATCCAGAACTGCTACTATCATGCCTACGCCGACGATACTCAAATATACTATAGTTTTCTCCCGCTAAAAGTAGATGAAGCATGTCAAATTATTAATAACGATTAAAAAAAGTTTAGACATTTTGCTACTGATCATTGTCTATTCATTAATGCTGAAAAATCAAATGTTATGCTATTTGGAAGCTAATATATTATCGTCGCGATGTACTGGAATCCATAAACATCAATATTAATGAAAAACATTTGCAAGTTGTTGAATATACCTAAAATTTTGGAGTTCTAATTGATTCACAGTTGAGATTTAATAAGCACGTAAACAAGTTATTGCAGCGTGCTTATTTTAACCATAAAACCCGAAACTCTAATACTGTCTCTAATTACGCTGAAACATTATATAGTCCTCATTTAACAGTACAACACAAAAATAAAATTCAAAAAATTCTAAATTATGTTTGCGATTAATTTATGGAGTTCGCAGAAGGGAAAGAGTATCTTCTAAACTTATTGATATAGGATGGTTAGATGCAGTTGAACATCTCATGGGCTATGAGTCACCCTTGCGCAGTCTACACGTTTGGTTTCTAATAAGCCCTATTAACTATTGTGAAAACATCAGTAGATAATTTTAGTCTAAACTAAATTGTCAGTGAATGAACATCGTGTTGCATACGGAGTATACAATGGTATTAGTACAGTCGAAGTTTTAGTATTTTAATAGTTAGTTTATTTTTGTGGTTTTTTATTTGAATCTTAGTATTGTGTTAGTTCGTTGTATTTTTAGTAAATACTTGTGAATTTTAGTGTTAAGAAAACTGAGGATAATAGAAAAATTTTAACTGAGAAACATGACATCAAATCAAACCGGATTGAATACTTGAAGAAGAAGGACATACTGTACCTAAACTGTGGGACAATGGACAAAATATGTTTTTGAAATCACCAGTAGCCAAAGATAAAAGACTGATTATTTTACATGCTGGAGGTGTATCGGGTTGTGTACCTGATGCTTTGTTGATATTCAAATCAGGACTTAAAACGGGCGATTATCACGACGAAATGAATACCAACAATTTTTGCAAATGGTTAAAGGAAAAAAAAAAGTCACATGCTGCCACATTATATCACAAAATAATTTCTGATAGAAAACTTCCATACCTCTACCGTAAAATCACGTATCGGACAGAAATTCATAATGTAAATATAAGAAGAAAAGGTCCTGGGGGTTGGGTTACCTACCAGGCGCGTCTCCAGGTGGCGGATAGGAGGACGGTCAGGACTTATGTCTTGATTAGTGGCAGTCATAAGTAGAGTGAGGGGGCCCAAAAAACCCCCAAAAGCTTTTGCGAAAACTGCCGCCGCGGACCAGCCCCCCAAGTGAAGGTGTGAGGTACCGTGCCGATGTACTGAATGGTCACGGGGAACGTGGCCGCGAACGGTCCCCTGAGGGCACCAGGCGACACCCTCTTGTATATCAGCCTTCCTCTGGTATGCGGGCTCTGCCAGGGGTGACACAACCCTTCCCAGCTACTCGTGGGATCCAATATGGAAACTATACAGAACAAAAACAAAAACCAAAATCCGGAGGCTGAGCGTACACGCACACCTCCGAAAACAAGTTCGGAGGCTGAGCGCACACGCACACCTCCAAAGCACCGTAGGGGTAAAAGAGTCTGCGGTGCTGAAGCGAAGAGGAGGAGGAAGGCGAGGGAACAGGAGGGTGTCTGCAAAGACACCACCGGCTCCAATCGCCCCTCCAAATCTAAACCAGGCACCTGTGGCCAGCAAAACTTGGGCAGCGGCGCCAGTTCTTCCTCCAAAAGAGGCCAGGAACGCGTCGTCACTCAAGAAAAGAAGCGCATGCGCTCTGATACCTCTGAGGGAACACCCGTTAGAGGTAAGAAAGCAAGGCATGACGCTAAAACTATAGCCAACAAAAGCTATAGGGAAGCAGCTACCAACCACCTAAGGGTAGCTGTTATTGACAAGGCCGACCCGTACGGCAAAGTAAATGCCGACAGGGAAGGTCTCATCAAGAGACAGCTGGTGGAGGCCCTGGACAAGACCCTGTCCGCCACCTACGGCGAAAAGAAACCACCAACGTTCAGGTCGTGGTCGCACTCTGGTGAAATAATCAGAGTAACCTGCGATAACGAGGAAACGTTGGAATGGTTAAAGCAGACGGTGCAAAACCTCAAACCGTGGCAGGAGGCAGTGCTCGATGTGGTGCACGTCGACAACCTCCCTAAGCTGACAAAAGCCACCCTCTGGATCCCGAGCGACGCACACGCTGACCTCGGTGAAAAAGAGGATGTGCTGCGTCGGCTTAGTCGCCAAAACCCCGAGCTTCGTGTGGATGGATGGTGTTCCTTCCATTACGAAGCAAAGGAAAACCCTAAAGGGCACCTTTTCGTCTTCGGTATCGGGGACGAAGAGATGAAAGTCCTGGAAAAAAGGTCAATGAGGATGAGCTACGCGCTTTCCTCATTGATCCTCAAAATCAAAAAGGTGGAGGCTGACACGGTCGAGCCATCTTCAATGATGGCGATCGATAGTGCCTCAGCAGAGGAACCGCCTAAGTCAAGTGACGGCGAGGCCAATCCACCCCCAACCGTGGAGGAGTCGATGGCCGAATAATAAGAAGCCCTAAATTAATCTTCAATATGTCCCAGGATACAAAGAAGGTAAATATAATTCAGTGTAATCTTCAACACAGCAGAATGGCTACGGCAACACTATGCCGCCATCTCGATGTGTCAAAGGATACACTAGCACTCATCCAGGAACCCTGGATAAGACAAACGAAAATATTAGGTTTAAGCAATCTAAAAGGTTTAATTTTCAGCTTCCCTAGCAATCACCAACCTAGGACCGCAATATACGTTCCTAGAAAATTCAAGGCCTTTTCCATGTCGCACTTTTCAACATCTGACCTTACAGTGGTCAAAGTCGAATATGGGCAAAAGGGTCAAAAGAAAGTGATGATACTGGCATCCGCATACCTCCCCTCGGACGCTGCTGAACCACCACCTAGCAGGGAACTGGAGGACCTTGTGGAACACTGCCTCACCCATAAGCTTGAACTGGTAATAGGCTGCGACTCGAACGCACACCATGTTAGCTGGGGTAGCAGAGTCATCAACACTAGAGGTAAGTCGCTTTATGATTACATAATTAGTAAGAATCTTTGGTACTGAACCAACCTTCATAAACTCTCGTAGCCAAACACGAATAGATATCACATTATCTACCATAAAAATTTGTAATAAAATTTCCAGCTGGCATGTATCTGACGAAATTTCTATGTCAGATCATCGCTGGATAAAATACGAAATAAACTTATCACTGTCAACCTCTGAACTAACTAGGAACCCCAGGAAAACGGACAGGACTAAATACGTCCACCTTTTGAACGGGTCCCTGAGTAACATCAAGGAAATGACGTGTAATAGTAATGTCGAACTAGAAAGTTACTATGTAACTACGCAAAACATCATAAAACATGCCTATACGAAATCCTGCCCCCTCGGAAAGGTCGAACTAAGCGGTGCTACCAATCCCTGGTGGAGCCGTGAGTTGGATCGACTGAGGGCAATGGCGAGAACATCTTTTAACAAGGCTAAGAATACCAAACTCAAAGAGGATTGGAACATATATAAGTCCCACCTCAAAGAGTATAAAAAACTCATTAGACAAAATCAGAGAAAAGCCTGGAAAACCTACTGTGACGAAATTGAAGAATTTCCACAGGCAGCCAGACTCCAGAGAGCTCTCTCGAAAGACCCGTATCGGAACATTGGCATACTAACCAAAGAGGATGGCACAAAAACTGCCAACCTGAAGGAAAGCCTGGAACTGCTAATGTCAACGCATTTCCCCGACTCCAGATTTCAAAATATGGCCACCTGGAGGGACGAGGAACAACACTATCCTACGGACGACGACTGGAGAATAGCAAACCAGATTGTCGACGAAGACAAATTAAGGTGGGCCATTCTGAGCTTCTCCCCCTTTAAATCACCAGGAACTGACGGCATTTATCCAGCCCTACTACAGTGGGGCCTGGAGGTGTTGATGCCGCACCTGGTAGGAATCCTCAGATCCTCTTTGGCACTGAGGTACATTCCTAAAGGTTGGAGAGAAGTCAAGGTGGTCTTTATACCAAAACCAGGAAGATTGGACCACTCCATCCCAAAGGCATACAGACCCATCAGTCTCACATCGTTCACAATGAAAACTTTGGAGAGGCTATGTGAAAGGTACATAAGAGATGTAGTGATTACGAGTAATCCACTACATCCAAATCAGCATGCATATACCCCAGGGAAATCTACAGATTCGGCACTCCACCTTGTGGCCGGCCGCATCGAAAGATCGCTGGACAAGAAAGAGCCCACCTTGGGCGTATTTATTGACATCGAAGGTGCGTTTGACAAAACCACCTTCCCTAAAATAACCAATGCTATTACTGAAAGGGGCATTCCCCAGACAGTTAATGGATGGATATTCAATATGCTCTCCCAGAGAGCAATAATAATGAGCGTGGAAGATGTCACTATAAGAGGCCTGGTTGTCAAAGAATGTCCACAGGGAGGGGTGCTCTCACCTCTACTGTGGAACTTGGTCTTAGACTCCTTACTCAACCGCCTAAGCAGTGAGAACTTCTACACTATTGCTTATGCAGATGACCTAGTGATTCTGCAAACAGGAAGGTTCGAGGAAACACTCTGTGCTAGAATGCAGGAGGCCCTCAATATCATAGAAGGCTGGTGCAAGGATCACTCACTGTCATTAAGCCCACAGAAGACAGAGATGGTCCTTTTCACAAAGAAAAGGAGGCTTGTGAACCTTCGGGCTCCAAAACTCCTAAAAACTGAATTGAACTTCTCTGCAGAGGTGAAATATCTAGGGATCACCTTTGACAGCAAGTTAACATGGAACTCTCATCTGGAAAACAGAGTCAAAAAAGCATATATTGCCTATGAACAGTGTAGAAGAACCATTGGTCGTACCTGGGGTTTGTCACCAAGGGTCACGGAGTGGATCTACTCTGCAATCATAAGACCTATGCTAACCTACGGCGCGATTGCCTGGGGAGTAAAAACAAACCAGTTGACAGTCGTCCGCAAACTTGACCATATACAAAGAACAGCATGCCTTAACATAACAGGAGGTATGAGAACTACACCAACTAGAGCGATGGAGGTGATCCTCGGTCTCACCCCACTTGATATATATATCAAGGAGGTGGTTTTGATGACCATGCTACGGCTCCGCTCTACTGGTACACAACTTGTAGCAGAATCTGGTGAGTCGAGGTGTGGTTTGTGGCGCGAAGCTATAAACGAGCTTCCAATGCTACAAGCAAATACAGAATCGATTTCACCAAGATATGCCTTTCACAGGCCCTACAAGATAATCATTAATGACAACGCTCAAAATGCATTGGCGACAGGTACTATATGTATCTTCACCGATGGATCTAAAACAAAAGAAGGTTCAGGATGTGGAATTTACTCCAGATCCCTAAACCTAAATATAAAATGGGCAATGGGTTGTAATGCAAGTATAGCTCAGACAGAGCTAACTGCCGTCTCCATAGCCGCAAAATAGATTACCATAAGAGGAATCACTGGCAAAAACATCCGTATCCTTACGGACAGCAGACAAGTACTATTAGCCCTGAATAGGCCACGGATCACATCAGGACTAGTATTAGAATGTCACATGGCCCTTACGGAAGCCTGCTACAACAATGTGGTTACTCTAGGCTGGATAAAAGGTCATGGAATTTCTAAAGGCAACCGCATAGCTGACTCGTTGGCTAGAAAAGCTGCCTCCCAAAGGCTCTTGGGACCCGGTAGTCTTGTCAGCTTGCCGGCATCAGCGGTGGTTGACCTAGTAAAGGAACGCTCCCTTGACAAATTCAGGGGAAGATGGGACGAAGAAAAAGGTTGCATACTATCCAAGGAACTTCTGAAATATCCGAATAGCAAAGCAGCCAAGAAATACGTGGCCATGACCAGAAAGGACCTGCGGTTGGTCACAGGTATACTTACTGGCCATTGTCATTTACGAAAACATCTAAACAGGTTGGGTTTATCTGACAGCCCACTATGTAGAGGATGTGAACAAGAGGATGAGACAGTTGAGCACGTCCTTTGTGACTGTCCGGCACTCTCTCTAACAAGACTTTCTGTATTCGGCGAGAACTGGCTAACACATGCCAACTTGAGGGAGCTGCCTACAGGCGACGTCATCACCTACTTTAAACAGGTAGGATGGTTGACGAGCCAATAGGTTAGGCTCAATCTCAGAAGGACGCACAATGGGCCAAATGTGGCCTAAGTGCTGTGGGGCGACCCACCCTTCCAGAATTACAGATACAGATAAGAAGAAAAGGTTTAACTTTTTCTTCCTTCAGGATTGAATTGTTTCGACGTTGTTTTACTTATAACATCTGTTTTCTGTATAACTCTATTAATATCAAGTTTAAGTTCGAAAATACTTCCAAATTTAAGATTCTGTATAAGCAATTCCTTTTAGACTTTAGACCAGGCTCAATTTCAAATCAGTAAAAATTAAATTAAACTTTGCAAAACCACTTCTTTTTTATTTTATTTTTTCTTTATCCTATTTGTTATGTTGTTAACATACTTAGTTGCGGACATTTTTAAAATTTACTATACAAGTATTTTTTTTAGGGTTAAGTGTAAAAATATTTTTATTGGTGTCTCGGCATTAAAAATATACTTTATTTCAGCATTTTTCATAATTTTTTGTAAATTAAAATTAGTTAACTGTTGTAGCTTTTTAATGTTGGAATAATAAAGACGATATTATTAGTATTATTAGGGTCAATGAATTTCCCCAAATTTTTTCGCAGAAGAAAAAGTTTATCAGACTGTTACATATGAAAAATTTTTGGAAATACCTTACAAGTGCACGTTTGTTACCAAACATTAAGGTTTAATGTTAATTAAAATCTTAGGAATATTATCCACCGCAAAATTAATAAAAAGTTGTGTGTCGTCAGCATAAAAATGAATAGTAAAATATTTCAAGGAAAAATATATTTGAGAGGTATAAAGGCAAAACAGAAAAGGGACAATAATAGAGCCTAGAGAAACGCCATTAATTAATATTTTTTAGAAGACACCTGTGACACTTTGGATGGGTGATAGAGAGAGTTCTAAATAATGTAAGATTGACACTGGATGACCATGTAGCCACTCTATTAAAAGTCTTACTGTAATAAATAAGAATACAAAAACACATGTTTTTGTCATCAATCGCTCTGTACCTATATAATATCATCAGTAATTTTGCAAGAACCGGACCGAAAACCAGATTGATGACTAACAGATCGGAACATTCTTCCGGATTGAAAAAGAACATTAATTTCTTGATTTTACGAATAAGCCAATATTAATGAATAAAAGATTACCTTATAGGTTACTACTTTACTTGTAAGTTACAGTACACTCTAAAATATTTTATTATACTTCTATTATACTATTATACTACACAAAAAGTTTAGAAGGATTTTTATTTTTACCGAACAATATCCTAAAAGATGTTGGCATGTGTAAGTCATGCAAAAGCATTCGCACAGGAAACTATAAAATTTTACTATAAGGCCACAGTTTGTTTGGATATAATGCTATGACTTATGTTAAGCAATAATGTGGCGTATTACTGGCTGAATGACGCGTTAGGGGAAAAGTATTACTTGAAGAAGAACATTAAATTCTTGATTTTACGAATAAGCCAATATCAATGAATAAAATATTACCTTATAGGTTGCTACTTTACTTGTAAGTTACAGTGCTCTCTAAAATATTTTATTATACTTCTATTATGCCAAAAAAAAAGGTTAGAAGGATTTTTATTTTTACCGAACAATATCCTTAAAAATATTGGCATGTGTATAAGTCATGCAAAAACATTCGCTCAGGAAACTATAAAATTTTCCGAATATCTACTTGATCTATACTACTACAAGTTTAATGGAAGTCTTTATTGTAAGAACTGCATGTACGTGTACCGTGTTTTAAACCAAATCTTTCTGCAACGCACAGTAAAATGTTTTTGGTTCAATAAAGGGTGAAATTTATTTAGATTGTAAAATTCTCAGAAAATGGAGCAAGGATATGGTGATTACACAACCAGTAGCCTAGTCGGGTTTATTTAATCTACTTATATCTTACTTGGAGTTGAGCGGAGCTATTCCCTTGTGGTTAATGTTGGCTTATTAAAACCATATTTTCCAATAATAATAATAATAATAAAAGGAGTTTTCTTTAGATGTACAGAATTCTAAAATTACTTTATTTTTACAGCTTAGCTTACTACCTTGCTTACATGAACTATATCATCAAACAATATTAATGATTATTAATGATTATTACTGTCCTTCACTTGGTTAAGAACAATAACGCTATATAAGAGCATGGTCGGATTAAAAAATTGTGAAAACATGAGATATTTATAATTACTCAGAATAGGATCTCCACAAAGCAATTTTACAATGTTTTAGTTTTAGTACAAGCAATAACCTATTGTGGCTTACACCTATTCAGTTTTCACCAAACAAATTCAGCTTTTTAACAAAGCCGATTAGTCTGTTTGGTGAATGATATTTCAGTCACAAGGGCGAGACCTTGCCAAACATCTTATTCGAGCCGCGGCGGGGCAGGCACAGATTATAAGCCCTGTTGTTTCATCATCTTCCAGACAAAGACGGCAAATCGGATCCATCAACAGTCCAAGTTTGTGCATATGATGATTCAGTTAAAATACCTGATAGACAATGTAGATCGGACTGCTATAGTCTAACATTTGTTTGGAGACATTCTTCGAAGGATGTATAAAAGCCTTTGAATGAACCAATCCTCGTAAATTATGCTCTTTCTGCTGTCCAGGTATTTGGTGTTTGTTTGGCCGAATTTATCGCGACGCCAGTTGTAGGTTCTTATCAGATAGAAATACGTGTAGCAACCTTCGTTGCCTTCTCATTTCGTTCCAAGCCAGAATGACTAGAAATCTAGACCAGCAATACTTTATTGAGTTCTTCTATTAAGGAGAGTCTTTTATGGCAGTCTAAAACCAATTTTGAAGTTACACGGTGTGAGCTAAGTGTTTTCAAAACCGCTTTTCTGTCCGAGGATGAAACCAAACTTGCCAGAAAAACTATTCGTAGGTACCTAACAATTTTGCGAGAAAAATCGTAATTATAGTTAAAAATGTTAGGTAGCTAACATGTGCGTAAAGTGACTTTTCCGCACGCAATACGCCACATTATTAGAAACGTCACTGTCGCCATTATATCCAAACAAACTTTTGCCTTATTGTAGTTAATTTGCATTGAAGATTTTTATATTATGTATTTTCTTGTTTATGAGTTATTATAGTGCTAAATAGACACATTATTATCGTTAAGGAATATTTCGAGTCGTATTTAAAGAAGTTTTATTTTGTTTTATATAAAAAAGATTGCTTTTGAGGTTAAGTAATATTATTTTAATTTTTTTTTACTTTAGAACAATATAAAACTTAAATATAACACATAATGTTAATAATGATATTAATTTAATAATTAATGATAATAATGTGTTTATATATCACTATACCGTCAAAAATTCACAATACAAAAAATTTCAATGCAAACTAATTACCATAAGGTCACAGTTTGTTTGGATATAATGCTATGACTTATGTCAAGCAATGGTGACAGTGACGTCTAACTAAACATCTAATGCAATGTGCGCTGCTTCTCGAGCAATGAAAAAAATATGTCGTCGGGAATTAATTTGAATAATTGTGTTATGAATATTTATAATAATTAATTAATTTATAATTTATGTTTTTAACTTGTGTTATAACAGTTTAATAAATAGAATAATTCTTTTTGTCACTTATTTTGAAATACATTTTTCGTCACCAATTGCATAAAATTTTACTTTATGCAACTAGTTATAAAAAGGAAGACGTTTCATAATGTCAATCAGTTTTAAAACGTGTCACTTTATATGTCAAAATTAGAAAAAAGTATATTATGTTGGATAAAAGAATAATATTAAATATGGTTCACGTTAACGTTGATTTATAACTTACTTTTGTTGCTAAATACATTCATATTGTCCCGAGCATTTTGTAAAATCTGCTGAACATTTTCAGGGTAATGCTATTATTGCTAACCAGTGTGAAAATATTATTTTATAACAAGAGGGAGAATGTAAATACATATAAATGGCATGAGGACAGAAGTGTTGCAGAATATTTTTTCAATCACAAGAGATCCAATTTGATTTCAGAATTGGCAAATTCTGTGATGATCGTGGAGAAAATAATATAGATATTATTTTACGCTTAAAGAAAAAATATTTTAATGAGCTGAAAAAGACATTGCCACTATAATTCTCCATCTTAATCAGCATAAATACAATATACTTGAAAATAAACCTTTTGTGTCATTAACTTTGTACTTGGGGATAAATATAATGACCACCAAACAATGCTTTGAAACCCTAAGCTCTCTTACCAAAAAAATACACTAGATTCTAAATTTACAGGTACCAAAACAAAACAGTCCAAAGTTATCATGGATCTAGTAGCTTTAGTCACGACTGCACTTCAAATTATATTGAAATACCAAATGTAGTAAATTATCACCAAATCTTAGCGAGCAAATTAATATGCTTTTACTACTTAAATTAATCATTATGGTTGCCATAAAACGTAGACATATAACTACGCCAAATTAAATTAAATCTGGCGACTTATAAAGTAATTACTTCTGATATCGAGAAGGATTGGTCTAACGAGTACGTGATTCATACTGAGAGATGTTTTGCTCATCCTCCAACAGTGTCTTTAAAGACGTGGACAAAAAGTTACCAATGGACAAAATTGTCGAAGCAGGTACTTTTAAAAAAGAGCACTGAGCAGGCTTGTTCTTACCAAAGATGTCCCAACAAATTTAAGACATAGAATAACTAAAATTGACAGATATCTTGGTAAAAACACTGAGAGGAATTTGAAATTCTGGTGATATGAAGAAAAATAGTAAGAATATTAATGTCTTTAAAACCATTTTTTTGTTTTAAAGATCAGTAGTTATTCATTGACACTTTACAATATATTTTTCAAAGGGAAGTAGGCATGACCACAGACTATAAAATACTTTTTGTGTTCTGTGAGCACGACAGTCCCGGCAAATAACAACTATCTAATTATGAACATGATGGTTTCAGACATGCGCAAACAAAAATGAAATTGACAAAAGCTAAGAGTTTCGCTTCCTTTTAGTTGCAGTATTCTTTATTTATTCTTTGTATATTTATTTATTTATTTGGTTGAAAATTTGAATTCAAATATAGTTAACATTTTGCTGGTCTTTTACCATTTTTGGATTAACAATTACTTATTGTAAAATTTTTGGTAATAATCTTACATTAAATAGGTGTTTAAATTTTGGCAGTATAAACTATTTTTCTGATGGTAAATTTTGCTATCCTGTGGTAAGTTAAACATAAGCCCTTAATAATCCAGAAATCTAACCAAAAATAATACTGAAAAAAACCTATTTAATTTAATTCATTAAAAAAAAATTACATTTTTTCTATTATTAAACAACAGCTAATTTGTTCATTTTTTATCATTCGCGACATTTTTATTTAAAGATGCTGAACACTGAGGACATCTTTAAGTTTTTTTAGAAAAACCTTGACCAAAATTTCAAAATGCTATATTTTTATACGTTTTAAAATCTGTTTCAATAGTTAAAAATATTAAATACAAAGACTTACTTGTAAGAAATTCGTTTGGAATTTATTATTGGCAAGCTTACAAATTATGTATTGCAAAACCTTAACACCAAAAAAATACGAATTTACTAGTAAAACTACGCGATCAGAAAAATTTTGAACTAACGACTTTGTTTTTCTTATCCTCGACATCCACGTGTTACGTTATGGTGAGAGAGAAATGGATGTAAAAACAGCAACAATGTTCTATACCGTGTCGTCGCGACGGCGATACTGACGGCGTCGGTCGCCGGGCATCCGGCCGATCAGCTGTTAGGCAGTGTTCTCTGGGTTATATTGGGAAATCCTGGGTGCGCTATATACTGTATACACTCTCTATAATGCTGGGCCGCACACAATTCGCGAATCTGAGAGACATTCAGTTGAAGTAACTTGGATTCTGTGGCGTAACTACAGAGTGGCAAGTCGGCAAAATCCCACGGACCCCCCAGCCGGAAGGGGCCCCCGGTTAGAGGAGTATCCCAACATTTATTATTTATTGTACATGTTTCATAAAAAAAAGTTTTGTCTTTGATTTATTTTTGATACCTACCCAGTTGCATACACATCAAGTAAAAAAATGTATTGTAACGTTGTTACTTTACTGGAATAAAACACTTATTAAGTAAACGAAACAATAAACCTTTTATTGTTACAATAATCACTCTATACAATATCGCACTGTATCACTTGGAAATTCTATCCCGAAATTCACTCTGAAACTATCGCTGTCTAAATCCAGACTCCCCATGTGATATTTCGTGGCCAATTATATACCCGAGCTTGTCTTCTTCCCGATGATTCTGGAAGTTTCTGGAGGGTACCTTCAAGATACTGGTAGAATATTTCTTGATATTTAAGTGGCGGCGACGATTTATTTTCATCCAATTCGTTACACTGCCCCCCTCTTAGATCTGTTCGTCTCGGACAGACTTATTCTCCTCCAAGGTATACGGACGACTTTCATTTTAAACTTAGGAGTCTTCTGGATCTAATACACCAAGTCATTGATCTTCTTTATAATCTGGTAAGAGCCTTCTGTAGTTTAGGAGATCTCCCGTTTTCCGAGTGGGGTATCCTCTTGCAGCCAAATTCAATGTCAACTATCACTTCTCCGCTCACATCCATAGTTCCGCCATTTACTGTGGTAATGATGTACTTTTTGGAAGGAGTCACCACTCTCCAATCTGGCAAAATGTTTCCTCGTACGATGGTATGACTAGCACCAGTATCCAATACCATTTGGCAAGATCTTCGTGCAACCATTCCTTGTAATACCAAGCTATTCTGGGCACATTGTAGCTGGGAGACCTTTATCTGGATTTGTGGGGCATAAAAGGAATGAGCCAGCTTAAGCCCCTCGAAGCTGGCTAATTGGAGGTTTCCGGACTCTGATCGATTTTACTGGTCTTGTTGCTGTTGAGGTGGCTCTCTGCACTATCCCTTTAAATGTCGCAGTTGTTTCGTGTGACTTCGTTGTTCACAGATGTTTGGGACGAACAACCGTGATGAACTCTTCACAGCTTCAAAATCTAACGCCTTTGCCAATGCTTCATTCAAAGTACCCGGTTTTGCAAGCTTGAGCATTTGCTGCAGCTCCGCATCTCTGATACCATCTGCAAATGTATCGACGGCTAACCACTCCAATGCATCTTCTGGGACCGTAGGGAATGCTAATCTTGTCAGCCGGAAGATGTCAGCACTATATTCTTGGAGAGATTCTCCTGAATTTTGACGACGATTTCTAAATTGGGTCCTGAAAAGCGGTGGCGTATATTTATCGCCGAATCTTCTCTCGAGATGTTCGCAAAGGTACTTGAAATCTTGTTTTTTTTCTGGAATGCTTTGTAAGATGTTTAGTGCATCCCCACGCAGTGAAATTATCAGCGATGTAGCTTTTTCTTGCTCGTCCCATCGATTGGCGATCGCAGGGGTGTTAAATTGTCGTAAGTAGTTCGACCAGGATGTTTTTCCATCGTAGGCCGGAGCTTTGATCGTCGTAGTAGTTCTGTTGCTTGCTGTTGTGATGCTAGAGTCTTCTGTTTTCACCGTAGAGGCAGACAACTCGTTTTTCTTCAAAAGCTCAACTTCCTGCTTTAAGCTATTGAACTTGCTGTCGATTTTCTTCACCTGGATTTCGACATCGTCTACAGCTATATCAATTTGTTCTTCTATTTCCATTCTCAATTTATCTTCTACCTTATCTACCTTTTCCTTTAGCTCATTCTTCGTGCTTTCCGATGATTCTTTTCGATGATTCCCAAGCTGGTTTTGAGATTGTTTTATACTTCTTCCATCTGCAATTTTCAGTCTTGTATCGCATCTATCTGCTTCTTTGAGTCTTCTTGTATCTGCGCTTGCCCAGCCTTCATCTCGGCTTTCATTTCACTAATCAATTTAATTAGGTTCTCCATTTCTTCTGATTTCTTGAGTTGCATCCTTGTTTCAGGCATAGAATTTTCCAGAAACTTCTCGAAAATGCACTACCAATTGGTGAAGTCAGTTTTTCGAAATAACTATTAGTTTCCAAATAGAATTTTCTGGAACTTACTCAATCAATGTCCTTTGAAACGTTCACTTACTATTCTATCCATCGAAAGATCTATGGCTTTGATGATGTTATTACCACTTTTCCTAAACAGAAAGTCCAAAGGAAATAATTTTAATAATCATAATTTTATATTTTGAACAACTTGTGTGCTTACAACACAATAGTGATTCAGACTGCGCATATCAAATTGCTTTTTTGTTTTTAAAACCATTTCGACTATGTGCCCATATCAATAAGATTCTGACTGTACTTTAAATTAGACACTTTTAATTTGAATTATTAGAAAATCTAGTACCTAAGTATAATTATAATGTTTGTTTGTATCTGCTTAAGTATTATAAAATAAAATAAAAATATTATTGTTGTTGGTTAAGTTACTTTATGTTGGAAAAGGGGAGGCCCATCCGATAAATTTGCCACGGGCCTCACCTCGAACGGTATAGTTACGCCACTGCTTGGATTACTTATTTAAGGACCATTTTTTCTCATAATACGTTCTTTTGAATAAAATTTAAATGGGAAAAACGCTCACTCTACACGATATTTCTTCTGACACACAGAGACATTCCACATTTTGCTGAAATTGATGAAAAGTTATTCAATGAAGGGTGTATATTTCTTCTTTATAACTAATGTATTTTTAACCAGAAATAAGTTTGGCAATGATCACTTTTAGTTTATTTAACGTCGATAGATAAGTATTTAATTTGATCTCATTTATGTTAGAATTTTATATTCACAGATTATTTACATAGTAAAGTTGGCCAAAATATTTTTTCAAGGTTATTTATATTTTACGTCTAGTGCGTATTCCATTACCAGAAGGAGAGGCACTAATTTGTAATTATAAACAGTAATGTATCCAAATATCGAGAAAGTAATAAAATAGTAATTATGCGCCAAGGTAGAGAAGTGAGTTATTATTGTGGAGGATCCAAGACAATAAAACACTTTTATACACTTTTCTACCGGGGCTCATATAGGTATGTCTTTTTCACAACTGGCATTCTATTTTTTTCTATATTAGTTTTTAAAACTAATAACAAATTTGGACGGGTCACCAGTCACTCCCGTTTTGATATGACATGACAATGACAAGGCAATAAATAACATATCTAATAATTTTTGATTTTATTTGATAAGTATTGTGGATAAGCAGGTGGACTTAAATAAGTAGGGAAACATATTTTTTCATTTTGTCTTTGCATCAGTTAACCGCACATTCTGTTTAGTTTTATTCAAGCATTCTTTGCATTTTTCTACCTTGGTTAATAATTAAACAACTTTACCACCTCAACAAAAGTCAATAATAGCTATTTATGTAACAAGGCAGCAAAGTGGCACTTTATCGAACGAGTTTGGAGATTGCAAGCCGAGGCTTGCAACCAAACAATTTCGATAAAGACACTTTGCTGTCATGTTACATACAATATTTTATCACTTACCACTACATTTTTACCAAACCAAACAAACCAAAGTTAATATACTTGCATTTAAAATTTCCAGAAGCTGAACTTAAAAAAGAAATACATATTTTAATATTAAGTAACATTTATTATTCTTTATTATAAACATTGAAAGTAAATGTACAACCAGAGGGATTTGTAATGTTTATACCTGATGTAGATGGAGCTGTTATTGCAAATGTTTCCGAAGTGTTTGTGATTATGCTCTTGTTAAAACTATTGCTTTCTGTAATTAAATAAGAGTTTGGATTTTTTTCCTTTTCACCCTTTTCTGAATTTTCGGTATCTTTTCTAATTAGAGAAGTATTTGGTTGTTGCTGATGAACTCCCCCAAGAATTGTCTTAGCAATCTTTGTTTTATTCAAAACCGATTCTTCCACATAACACTCGGCAACAGAATCACTTTTCCACCCGCCGTGACGTTTAAGATTCTCTTTACTGCCACCAGCGTTAGCAAATAAAGTTGCGGATGTTCTGCGAAAGCAGTGACCAGTATATAATAAAGCATCCGGTAAGTTAAGATAATTTGGAATACCACCAATGGTATTCCAAATACCTACTGGTTGTACTGTATATTTTCCTTGTCTGTATGACAGTAGAAATCGTATATTTTCTGTATGTGAAGGACGGAGAGCTCGATATTTTCTGTATAAATCAATAGGTTTAACTCCCCCTTCAAAATCAGCAGTTACAATGAATGGCCTAGGATTATTTATTTTCGATTGTCTAATGTGTATTATAAGAATCGATTCTCTGTCTTCTTTATCATTTATAGTCAATTTAAGTAATTCATCTGAACGACAGGCTCCTGCTATTCCAAAAATTGTACAGACCTGAAATTATCAAAAATTAATGGAATGTCATGAATTATTTTTAAATACCTGCCTTCATCATCAAATATGTCACATCTGATACGTTTAACAAAACATTAATGACTTCTTCTTGTGCTAATATTTTGGATCTTTTGGGAATATGCCCTTTAGATTTTTGTTTCAGAAATGGTACAAGTTTTTTGAAAATACCAATGTCAACATTATTTTTTACATTCAGCGTAGCCTTCAACATGGAATAATAAGACCACAGAGTTGGAGGCGAATACTTTTCAGCCATCTCCGCAAAATATCCCATGATGACATTTTCACTATATTTTGTAACATGTTTTTTAGTACACCATTTAAGAAATAATTGATGTTGTTTTTCATACTTTTCTCTCGATTTCTTAGGTAACATACCCAAAGTAGCCATTTCACTTTTTTCTCGTATTTCTGGCGGATTACAATCAAAATCATCTTCAAAATCACTCATAATTTTTTCGATAATAATAATATGAAAAGGAAACGGGATTTAGTGGATTATTTTTTTTAATTGCGTTTAAATACCTCAATAATCCTAAATACTTAATAGTAACAAACCTTTTATTTTTAAACCAACTTGCGAAGATCACAAAACTGATTATGACAGCCGAAAGCACAGACTACTACGTTCTATATTTAAAATTATTACTGTCAACGTCAAGAGCGCCCGTAGTCCGGTCGGTAAGAGCTATGTCTAGCAAGCTGCAGGTACGAGGTTCGAACCAAAGAGCTTCCGTTCTTTTTTTATTCACTATTTCCTGTTTTATAAATTATTATTGAAGTTTAGTTTCGTTCTGTCTAATTTCATTTATTTATTTTTTTAATAAGAAATATTTTTTTATCAATTTTTAATTTTTTGCTTATGTATATGGATCTGTCTTATAAGGTGTAAGGCAGATAATAATATATTACATAACAAGTGTGGAAAGTGTAATATTTTGACCGGCGAGTGCAGAAACTAAACGAGTGCAATAAATACACTTTTTAACGAGTTATGTACACTATTTTTCCTACGACCACGTAAAAAATCCTTCAACAAAAGTATTTTTTAATGTATAAAATCAATTAAACAATATCACACACACTGAAAAGATTATCAACACACGTACTGAAAAGTATATCAACACATGTATTGAAAAGTTAAAAATCCTTCAAAATAGTTTATTTTATAATATTTTATAATTTAATTAATTTAATATTTTATAATATTTATTATAACTAAAAAACAAAACAATAGAATTTGTATTGGCAATTACAATACAATATTTGACACAAGGAAGATTTAAAAAAAAATTAAATGGTCCTTGCTTGGACATCCATGTGTTTTTACTATTTATAAATTTGACGTAAATTTCACCGACCATAGAACTATATTTTTTACTTTAGAGTGAATGAGTAGACTAGACTTAGGAAAGACGAAATTTGTATTATGTTTTGAAATTTAAACGAACTTCCTTGTTTTGTTATTGAATTAACTAGATCCTTAATATAATGATATTTAAACGGATATTTTTAATTATTTTAACGCTTTAATGATTTTGATTTTATGAGTAAATGACAGATTAGTTCATCAAAATTACATATTACTATTAAAACAAGAGATTTAAAAATTTACTAAATTTATAATTTGTATAGAGAAGACAAACCCCTTTTATTTCTATTTTAAATACCGTTTTTAATTCCCTATCTATTTAATTTAGTAGTTTATATTTTTTATTCATTTGACACCATATTAAAAAATTATAATCACAGATTAACATCAAATCATGAGAATCATTTATTATGTATATATTTTGGCATTAAAAGTCCATCAATTTAAAAATATTAAGGTTCGTTTTGTGTAAATAAAATTAAATAAACTAAAATCTAACGGTTTTGGGAAAAAATTATTTAAGCCGAACACACCGCACCGTCAACTTGCACCGTCGTTGCATATATTATTGTCAAAAATTAACAGAATGTTAGCTAACACTTAGCTTCAAGTATTTATGTAACTAAAGCTTTTACCAACAGTTTTATAAATATTTTTCTCAAGATAACCTCAAAAATCGATGACACAAAAGTCACAGAACACTGATTAAAAACTCAACAAACGAAACGGCAACAAGACAATATTTCTGGCAGTGACTAATATTCCGTCATTAATTGGTGGTCTCTTCATGAATATTTTAGCAAAAAATTTTACAATGAGGGACGTCTAAATCCAAAAAAGCTATATTGTATAGCTATACATTATTTTGTTACAAAAGTTTTTTTATTAATCGGTTTATTTTTAGAAGTGATTGTTTAGCAAACTTAAGTAACATACGTTGTTCTATAAAAATGTAGTCACATATAAAATAACGACCTTGATGATGTACATGCAACTTTATTTGGATTTTACTATATAAAAAGGTTCAAAGTAAACCCAAAGTGATAAAGTGTTACTATATAGTATAATCTTATATTTAATATAAGACACATAGACACAAGGCACATATTTTTTTTCACAACTTATTGCGTTTTACAATATTTCAATTGTTAATAAAGTTAAATTTTGTTGAACATTTTTCGAGACGAATTAGTTTAAGCTTATTTAAAAATATAGACTTGACCCATATATCTCGCTAAAAACTTTATAAATTGTTGTTTAAAACCTACAGATTAATTTAAACTTTTTTAATCGGTTCATTTTTCACCGAGTTATACCGAGTAACTGTAAAATATGTGAAAAAAAACAGGGGTACCTTTTTACATCTGTCTACCCTCGAAATTCTGATTCAGAAGGTCAAACTACATAAGCAAAATTGGGTGGAACCTATGACAATCGGCCACAACTATCTCCCTGTGGCACCCAGACTAATACATATGGAGCCAGTTACATAAATACTTGTTAAGCTAAGTGTTAGCTAAAATTCTGTTAACTTTTGACAATAATATATGCAACGACGGTGCAAATTGACGGTGCGGTGTGGTCGGCTTAAATAATTTTTTCCTAAAACCGTTAGATTTTAGTTTATTTAATTTTATTTACAAAAAACTAACCTTAATATTTTTAAATTGATGGACATTTAATGCCAAAATATATATAAATAATAAATGATTCTCATGTTTTGATGTTAACCTGTGATTATAATTTTTTAATATGGTGTCAAATGAATAAAAAATATAAACAACTAAATTAAATAGATAGGGAATTAAAAAACGGTATTAAAAATAGAAATAAAAGGGGTTTGTCTTCTCTATACAAATTATAAATTTAGTAAATTTTTAAATCTCTTGTTTTAATAGTAATATGTAATTTTGATGAACTAATCTGTCATTTACTCATAAAATCAAAATCATTAAAGCGTTAAAATAATTAAAAATATCCGTTTAAATATCATTATATTAAGGATCTAGTTAATTCAATAACAAAACAAGGAAGTTCGTTTAAATTTCAAAACATAATACAAATTTCGTCTTTCCTAAGTCTAGTCTACTCATTCACTCTAAAGTAAAAAATATAGTTCTATGGTCGGTGAAATTTACGTCAAATTTATAAATAGTAAAAACACATGGATGTCCAAGCAAGGACCATTTAATTTTTTTTTAAATCTTCCTTGTGTCAAATATTGTATTGTAATTGCCAATACAAATTCTATTGTTTTGTTTTTTAGTTATAATAAATATTATAAAATATTAAATTAATTAAATTATAAAATATTATAAAATAAACTATTTTGAAGGATTTTTAACTTTTCAATACATGTGTTGATATACTTTTCAGTACGTGTGTTGATAATCTTTTCAGTGTGTGTGATATTGTTTAATTGATTTTATACATTAAAAAATACTTTTGTATCGGAGTCGTGAAGTTATGTCTTTGCTCGAAAAATATGATGTTGCTAAGGGTTATTGTGCTAATTATTCTCCCCAAGCCAATGCAGTTGAGCGTTACCATCGTGTTCTAAAAACCGCACTTAGCTCATACGTGGCGGACAATCAACGTCTATGGGACAAGAATCTGCAGAAAGTTGCTTGTGCTATGCGTTCAGGACGGCATGAAGTTACACAGCTGTCTCCAAATTTCGTCTTATTCTCGAGGGAAATTGATCTTCGTGGAAGGAGTACTGTACCTGCTGATGGTTTGGATGAAAACTATGATCCTTCTGCCCGAAACAAGGCCCTTCAAGGTGTTTTTAAGGATGTAGCCGTCCGAATCAAGAAAGCCTTCACCAAGAGTGAAAAACGGTATAATCTTCGACGGAGAGATGTAAAGTTCCAACTAGGTGATCAGGTCTGGAAGAGGATATTCACTTTATCAGATAAAGCAAAAGGAGTAACCTCCAAGCTAGCTCACAAATTTGAGGGACCATTTACAATCGCAAAGATTTTCTCACCCTGGTCATACGAGTTACGTGACTCTCGAGGACGCTCTAAGGGCGTATGGCATGCTCGAGACCTGAAGAGTCATCCTCCTGACGATGTTGAACCTAAAGATACCAAAGAAGACGTTTAGTTCAATTTTTTCCTGTTTTGTATATATTATTCTAGTTAGTACAGTTAGTATCGTAGAGTCATTGGGTTGTTAGATAATCCCTCTAATGTTTCAGGAATATATAGACTGGAAATAGTAAATTTTTTTTTTGTTGAATTCTTAATGCTCATTTTTGCATTTTTGTATTTCCATTTCTAACACAGTTAGTTTTTACGAATGTAGAATGCTTATGAGTAAAAGTTTTTTTTCACCTTAATGTCACTCCCAACACTCGCATGGCTTTTCTTTGGCAAGGTAAATTAATATTCTTATAATACATATCTGCAGACGGTAACATGTTCACAAATCGAACTACAATAGTTAAGCTTATTTTGGACCGGGATTTGCAATGCGCTCAGGAAAAAAATATTAGTGTTATATCTCGTTAAGGTTTTCCAACAAAAACCTTCTTCTTGGAAAGGGGGGAGTTGTTACGGTTCGTTTTTAAAAATAAATTTGACCTTAAATTCATTTAGTTGTTTAGGTTTTCTCTATAGGTACTAAAGTTATTTATAACCTTAATTGTAATCTATCTAAATCTTTTGATTGTTCAACTAATTAATAATTTTAGATATAATTTAATAAAATATACCTTACCATTCTCTTTAATAAAATAGAAACACAACCTTAAACACAAATATAAAATAACTGCACACAACCAAAATAATTTATTAAATATCAGTAAAAATAGGTAAACATTGTTTATTTAGATTAAAACATTTAATGTCAAAGTTCAATAGGTTAAGAGAGGGCCTCTTCTTCTAGTCTTCAGTCAAATCAGAAGTGCCAATTCAACCATATAATTTTAATAAAAATCACACTTTACCAGGCTTAACTTTGTACTTTGAACCGGTTTCCTTTTTTTTGTTCTTGGCATTGTTCTGAATGAAGCACATGGTTTCTTGAACTCCAAATTTTATTTCGGATTTTTATGCCAAGAAAAACAAAAATAATAGAAGACATTAGGATCACTACATTGTAATAGTTACATAATACACTTAATTGTGGATCTGGATCCAGTCTTTCTCACTTATTGGCCACATTTCACCTCCGGTAAGTCCATAAGGGATTAAGCTTAAATTTTAAATAAAAATATTGAATTTGTAAATTTCTTTTTGGGTCAAAAACCTCTTCCTGCTTTATAAGACCTACTTCTGCTTATTTTTTTTTCTAAATCTGCTTTTCTTTACTTCATTCTTCCACTTCTGGCTTTGGCATCTGCACTAACCAACTGGGGCTGCTTACTCCTACTGTACAACACTACACACATACACATCTCTGCTGCACACCTTGCTTGCATGTACTTGCTTTGTTTAAGCACTCATTAGAAGTAGGAGCTCCTTCTCTAGACTTGCTCATAACTGCTACCTCTTCAGCAACTGGATTAACCACAAGTAAGAGATTACCATATGTTTTCCTTTTGTATCATTCATACTGACAGCATTAAACTGATATAATCCAGCACTTGGCACATTCAAGTTACCATCGAAGTGTCAACTATATTTTATATTAACTAATTTATCTATATATTTATTATACGTTTATAATAGAATATAATAGGTTAAATTTTAGTGTGATATACCCTTTGTGAGCTGGATGGTACCACCCAGAGACCTTAATTGATGTTGGGTTTGTTTAGATTAAATTCATTAGGGTGACTATATCTGTATATTTTCTTTCCTAACAAATAATTGAACCCCCCCGACTCTACGGGAGATACTATTATCTCTAATTATTAACTCTGAACTAGCTTAATCGGGAATAACAGTACCTGCGCCCCATAAGGAATTTATGGGGGCTAACAGCTGTTCTTATATGGATGTTAGTGTGCCAGTTTTTCATTGTGTTTTTAAGGAAATTAATGATTACTGGACTAATTTTGTATATTTTTAACGCATGTAACAGCCAGCTGTGAGGTACTTTGTCGAATGCTTTTTGGTAATCTATATACATAATAAAAAGGTTGCGTTTATTATGTATGGCCTGTTGGTGTATAATTGAGTCTATAATGAGTTGCTCTTTGCAGCCTTGGCTGTTTTTCCTACATCCCTTTTGTTCTTCTGCTAAGATCTGATGTGTGTCCAGGTGTTCCTGAATGAGTTGACTTACAGTGGACGTAATTATTTTGTATAGAGTAGGAAGGCAGGTGATTGGTCTATAATTAGCTGGGTTTAGGGTGTCGTTATTTTTCGGTTTGATAAACGTGATGCCTTTTGTCAGGAAGGTGGGAAACTCTGAGGGGTTTTGGATAATTATTGTAATCAATTCAGCTAGTCTATTATGAAGAGCCGTAAATACTTTAAACCAGTAGTTTTGGATCCCATCATGACCGGGAGCTTTCCAATTATGTAATTTTTTTATTGTAGATTGAACTCTTTCGGTTGTTATAATGATATTGTTGCTTTGTGACTCTATGTGGTAGTATTTGTCTTCCAGGTCGATGATCCATTTGGTATTGGGGTTGTGATTGACTGGATTAGACCAGATTGATTGCCAAAAGTTGGTAATTTGCTCTTTGGTCGGTATGTTGTAGTCCTTCATTTCGGTCTTGTCTAGTTGGGCGTAAAATTTTTTCTCATTCTGGATAAAAATAGAATTTTGTGTTTTCCGTAGGTTGCTTTCTTTGTATCGTTTTAAGCGTCCTGCGTATACGGCTAGCTGTTGTTTACAGTTATCAAGTTTAGAGATCAGTTCTGGTCGATTCAGTTGCTCTATATTGCAATATATTTTCTTGAGTTTGTTTAGGATTTTTGATGTTCGGTTTCCAGACACAAATTGAGTTAATAGTCCAATTGTTTGTCGCGTTTTCGTTATCTTTTGTTCAAGTCTGCGTTGCCAGTTGGGAGTTTTGTGTTTATTTCGGTTGCTTGTGGTTTAGCTAATGGGTTTTTGGTTATGTAGTTTAAGTGTTACTGTTGCAGCGCAATATATAAGAGTATGAAGTTCTGTAATGGTATTTATTTCGGGGATAAAGCGATTAAGTGCGTTATTGACCTGGGATATGATGGTTGGGGTATTTATATTCGTTTTGAGTCGTGGCAGTCTAGGACGAGTGCTTGGGTTTGAACCGGTCCATTTAATTAGCGATGAGCTCATCAATGATGCTGTTGTCTGTGTTTTTGGGTAAGGTGATGGCTGTAGGTTGGTTTGTATTTTGTTGGGGATAAAAGTTTGTCGTTAGTGTTGGCGTTTGATCTATATGTTCTGCATCTAAGATTTCTGTATTTGTTTGTATTTGGTCGTTATTTCGGTTTAGCTCTGTAGCAACTTCATTTCTTATCACATCAATTTCAAAATATGTTAGTCGTTTATTTCTGATTATAACTCTATATTCGTCACTTAATCGTTGTTCTGTGAGGTGTTGTAATTCTGGAAATTTGTCTATAAAATATTGGTGTAGAAGCGTTGGATATCCTGTCAAATCTTTGTTTAGTAGAGTAGCTCTGAAGTAGCAACGTATGACGTGTTTATTCATTTATTATTATTATTATTATTATTATTATTATTATTATTATTATTATTATTATTATTATTATTATTATTATTATTATTATTATTATTATTATTATTATTATTATTATTATTATTATTATTATTATCAAAAGACTTATGCACTTACTCAGCTTTCGCTGGTAATATTTACCTATCCGGAGCGTAAACGCAAGTGGGATTAGGCTCAAAATTTACATATTTAAAAATTTCCGAAAAGTGTGACATGTGTTTAAAATTGCCGCTTTTTGCAAGTCAATAAAAGTGTTTTTATGAAGATCGAGTTTTTTAAGACTGTCTTCAAGACTTTTGGGGATGAGTCCAGTTGATGATACGATGATCGGTACCACCTCCACTTTTTCTGCATGCCACATCTGCCCTACTTCTATAGCAAGATCGGTGTACTTTGCTATCTTTTCATTATATTTGTCCAAAATATTGTTGTTGTTTGGAACTGCAACATTGACTAACAACACTGAATTAGCTTTTTTATCCACTACTACTATGTCGGGTCGATTATTCGTCACCTGTCTATCGGTGATAATGGACCTATCGTAGTAGAGTCTAAAATCTGCATTCTCCAGTACTGCCTGTGGGTTGTATTTGTAATAGGGTGTATATGTATTTAGCAGTCCATATTTATTGGCCAGTTTCTGGTGGATAATATTACCCAGCTGGTTGTGCCTGCGTAAATAATCCGTGTTGGCTATGGTTGAACATCCTGAAGTGATGTGTTGTATGGTTTCCGACGTTTGTTGGCACCGTCTACACTTATCCGATGTAATGGTTGGGTCCCTGATAACAAATTTTTTGTAATTGTTAGTATTAATTACTTGATCCTGAATGGCCATCATAAATCCTTCAGTCTCTGGGAACAAGGTACCGTCAGCAAGCCACCTATTTGATGCTGGTTTGTCAATGTGTGGTTGGTTAAGGTCGTGATGATGTCGACCATGTAGAGCTTTTTGGGCCCATTTTACGTGTTTCTCAGCATCCGTTGTTATTTCTAAATCCACATTAGGACCTGCTAAATTTAGAGGGGAATAATTTTTATCTGCTCCTACAATAAATTTGTGTAAGTTAGATGATGTTGATTTAGTAATAAAGAAGTCTCGTAATTTATTTATCTGCTTGTTGTGCAGATTAATTATGTCGCATAGAGCTCTTCCTCCCTCCTTTCTCGGTAGTGTTGTTCGGAGTACTGACGATGTTGGATGGTGATATCTGTACTTGGTCATCATAGTCCTTGTTGTTCTCTGAATATCTTCCAATTCAGTTTTTGTCCATCGTAGAATCCCAAACGAATAAGTTAACACAGGTACGGCATATGTATTAATTGCTCGGTTAAGGTTTCCTGCATTCAGTTCGGATTTTAGTAATGAACAAACCCTCTGTGTATACTGATCCTTGATTTTGGACTTGGACTGTTTTTGGTCTAGCAATCTGGCTTGTTGAAATCCCAAGTATTTATAGGTTTCCCCATTCTGCATGGCAGCGATTATATCTCCATTAGGTAGCGCCACATCTCCATTGACAATTTTTCCCTTTTCGATGTTTAAGGTTCTGCACTTATCTAAACCAAATTCCATTCGTATATCACTGGAGAACCTTTCAGTTATATCCAGAAGATGTTGAATTTGTTGTTGATTGGAAGCAAAGATTTTGATGTCATCCATATAAAGGAGATGGGAAACGGTGCAGTTGGTGTTTCTATTAGTCTTAAGATTGAAGCCATATTTTGTGTCGTTAAGCATATGAGAGAGTGGATTCATTGCCAAACAGAACCACAGTGGACTAAGTGAGTCACCTTGGAATATTCCTCTGCGAATAGCAATTTCATCGGTTTTAAAATGCTGACCATTTATATTTAACTGAAGGTTTGTTCTCCATTGTTTCATCGATGCTTCAAGAAAAGTAACGATGGTTGGATGTACTTTGTAGATGTTTAAAACACGTATAAGCCAGGAATGAGGTACGCTGTCAAATGCCTTACGGTAGTCTACAAAAGCAGTCGAGATGTTGCGACATTGCTTTTGCGCTTGCCTTAGGATCACAGAGTCAATAACAAGTTGTTCTTTGCATCCCTGGTGACCACGTTTACATCCCTTTTGCTCCTCTGCCAAGATGTTATTTTGGTCAACATGCCTGTAAATTCGGTTAGTAATGCAAGATGTTAATATCTTGTAAAGCGTTGGAAGACATGTGATTGGTCTATACTGTGAAGGATCCTGTGTGTTAGCTGTTTTGGGAAGCATATGGGTTAAACCATGAGTGAGAAACGCTGGAATGTCTTCTGGATGTTGAAGGATGTGTGTAAATTTTGATGCCATTACCTCGTGTAAGCTGTCAAATTTTTTGTACCAGAAATTTTGAATATTATCAATTCCTGGAGCTTTCCAACTATTAGTTTCTCCTACGGCTTGGTTTACTTCAGCTGTTGTTATGTTATCAAACACCATAGCAGCAATGTTTGATTTGTTCGTCTCGGATTCTATCCATGCTGCACCCTCGTTGTGGTTTTGAGGATTGGACCATATTGAAGACCAATAGTCAGTCAGTTCATCCTTACTTGGAAGATTGTGGTAGTTGTTTTTTCCGGCGCTACTAAGTTGTCTGTAGAACAGCTTTTCATTGGTGTTAAATAAGTGGTTTTGCTGTTTCTTTTTAGTACATTTGACGTAACGAGATAATCTTTTGGATTTTGCCTTTAGCTTCTGCCTAAGAAGGTCCATATATGAGCATAAATGTTCCTTATACCGTGGATGACCTGTGTTTGTTTTAATTTTCTTTAAAATTTTCTTGACCCTATTAATTAGGCGTCTGGACGGTTTGGCGTTGTTGTTAAATTCTGTAAGTTGTCCCAATTCCTTCCTTATGTCATTAATGGACTTCTCAAGTCGCTGTTGCCACCAAGGTTTAAATGGCTTCTGCTTTTCGGTAGACCTTTTGTTCGGAAACCGGATTTGTTGATTGTGACTTCGTAGCACTGCAACTGCACCACAGTAGATAAGGGTGTGGATTTCTTCCAGTGTTTGGCAGTCCTTAGCACGATCATTGAAAAGTAGATTAAAAAGTGCAAGAATCCTATTGGTGTTCTTATTTGATCTCAGTTTGGGCAATATTGGTCGCTGAATTGGGTTGGTACCATCAAATTCTGCTATTGCTTTAGAGAGTTCGGCAACAGCATTTTCGTGTTCGTCTGTTTGTGTGTCATTATCTATGTTTTCGTTTTGATCCATGTTTGGTGTGTCCTCGCTAGTGTGGTCATCAAGTCTTATATTATCCAGCTGATCATTTGTATGTTGGATTACATTATGATCGATTTCTGTTTGGAGCTCAAGAAGTACTTCACTTCGTATTTGTTGCAATAGTGGACCAGGTAGTAAATTGTTTTTAATAATTGTTCGACGCTGGTCAGCAATACGTTGCTCCGTAACATGTTGAAACTCCGGATATTGTTCTATAAATGCTCGATGAAGGGCGTATCTGTAAGTTGTTAAATCTGTCTCAATCTTGGTGATTTTAAAATAGGAGCGTATAATGAATGAATTCATCTCTGTAGTCCACTTCATACGCTTCCTGGGCTTTCCGGCTTTAGTGGTCATGGATGTACCGTCCTGCGATACTCCAGAAACAGCAGAAACCGGTGGAGGAGAATCGGTGATATTTTCCTCTTGTGTTATCGCAGTAGCCATACTCGGTGTCACGCTGCGCATGCCGCTAACCGAGGAAGAAGATGCATCATTTTTCGAACAAGCCCTTCTGTCATCAACTTGAACGCGACAAGAGTTGTAGGTGTTACAATGTCGATTCACCTGACGATTCCTGAGTGATAAGGTATCGGTAACAATCGAATTATTGCTCCCCCCAGAATCCGTGGAGCAGACAGCCGACATACCAGGTACACCGACCGTGTGGGATTGTGAGCGTAGTACTCTACCCACCTGGGGTAATTTTCCCCTGGTAGCCCAGGTAACTCGGACCCGTGGGGGCGTCACTCCCCAGGTAGAAAAACTACCCCGTGCGGGGTTATTATTATTATTATTATTATTATTATTATTATTATTATTATTATTATTATTATTATTATTATTATTATTATTATTATTATTATTATTATTATTATTATTATTATTATTATTATTATTATTATTATTATTATTATTATTATTATTATTATTATTATTATTATTATTATTATTATTATTATTATTATTATTATTATTATTATTATTATTATTATTATTATTATTATTATTATTATTATTATTATTATTATTATTATTATTATTATTAATATTATTATTATTATTATTATTATTATTATTTATTCGTCCTCAAAGGGATTGAGCTCTAAGGAATCACTTAACTAATTCTGGGGTGGGTTGATTGAGTTTTCTTGGTACGCTACCCAGAAATTTCTTCACCGATCGAGCTGTTGAAAGCAGAACTGCTTTTTGAATCGGTTTGAATATAACACTGTTGAGTCCTAACTTCCTGATGTTGCCCAGAAGCTCCTTTGGTACTACTCCTGTAGTTGATATAATAATTGGGATGATTTCCGTGCTTCGCATTTTCCATTGTGACATAATTCTAACTTCAAGATCCCTATACTTCGCGATCTTCTCATTATGCTTGGCCATAAGATTGTTGTTATTTGGTATTGCGACATCGATAAGGGTTGCTTTTTTTAAGTTTTTATCAATAATTATGATGTCTGGTCTATTTTGGGCGACGTATTGGTCTGTGAGAACACTGCGATCCCAATAAAGCTTGAAGTTGTCATTTTCTAGCACAGCTTCTGGAACATATTTGTAATACGGCAAAAACTCGCCACTAATCAGATCGCATTTTCTCGCTAGCTCCTGATGAATTATTTTTGCAACACCGTCATGGTGGTCTTTGTACTCGGTCGCAGCAAATGCCTGACATCCTCCTGTCATATGTTGTATGGTCTCTTGTGATTGACATCCATACCTACATTTATCAGATTTTACTGATGAGTCTCCAACAATGTATTTGAGATAGTTTCTTGTTGGTATAACTTGATCTTGTATTGCCATCAGAAAACCCTCAGTCTCTGGAAACATCTCTCCTGCAGTCATCCAGTAGTTCGACGCCTTATTGTCGACATTTTCCTAGGCAACCTCATTCGGGTGTCTTCCATGAAGGGGTTTCTCTAGCCATCTCTGTACCTTCTCCTCATCAGTTTGACTGATTATTATTATTATTATTATTATTATTATTATTATTATTATTATTATTATTATTATTATTATTATTATTATTATTATTATTATTATTATTATTATTATTATTATTATTATTATTATTATTATTATTATTATTATTATTATCAAAAGACTTATGCACTTACTCAGCTTTCGCTGGTAATATTTACCTATCCCGAGCGTAAACGCAAATGGGATTAGGCTCAAAATTTACATATTTAAAAATTTTCTAACAGTATGACATGTGTAAAATTGCCGCTTTTTGCAAGTCAATAAAAGTGTTTTTATGAAGATCGAGTTTTTTAAGACTGTCTTCAAGACTTTTGGGAATGAGTCCAGTTGATGATACGATGATCGGTACCACCTCCACTTTTTCTGCATGCCACATCTGTCCCACTTCTATGGCAAGATCGGTGTACTTTGCCATCTTTTCATTATACTTATCCAAAACGTTTTTATTGTTTGGAACTGCAACATCGACTAACAGTACCGATTTAGCTTTCTTATCCACTACTACAATGTCGGGTCGATTATTCGTCACCTGTCTATCGGTGATAATGGACCTATCGTAGTAAAGTCTAAAATCTGCATTCTCGAGCACTGCCTGTGGATTGTATTTGTAATAGGGTGTATATGTATTTAGCAGTCCATATTTGTTGGCCAATTTCTGGTGGATAATATTACACAGCTGGTTGTGCCTGCGTAAATAATCCGTGTTGGCTATGGTTGAACATCCTGATGTGATGTGTTGTATGGTTTCCGACGTTTGTTGGCACCGTCTACACTTGTCCGATGTAATAGTTTGGTCCCTAATAACACATTTTTTGTAGTTGTTTGTATTAATTACTTGATCCTGAATGGCCATCATAAATCCTTCAGTCTCTGGGAACAAGGTACCGTCAGCAAGCCACCTATTTGATGCTATTTTGTCAATGTGTCGTTGGTTAAGATCGTGATGATGTCGACCATGTAGAGCTTTTTGAACCCATTTTACGTGTTTCTCAGCATCTGTTGTTATTTCCAAGTCCATATGAGGGTCTGCTAAATTTAGAGGCGAGTATTTCTTATCTGCTCCTATGACAGACTTATGTAAATTAGATGACAGTGATTTTGTAATAAAGAAGTCTCGTAGTCTATTTATCTGATTGTTATGTAGATTTACTATATCGCGTAAAGCTCTTCCTCCCTCCTTTCTCGGTAGTGTTGTTCTAAGCACTGACGATGTTGGATGGTGACATCTGTACTTTGTCATCATAGTTCGGGTTGTTCTCTGAATATCTTCCAATTCGGTTTTTGTCCATTGTAAAATACCGAAAGAATAGGTCAACACAGGTACGGCATATGTATTAATGGCTCGTTTTAGGTTTCCTGCGTTCAGTTCGGATCTTAGTAATGAAGTAACCCTTTGTATATACTGATCTTTGATTTTGGACTTGGACTGTTTTTGGTCTAACAATCTGGCTTGTTGAAATCCCAAATATTTATAGGTTTCCATTTTGCATGGCAGCGATTATATCTCCATTAGGTAGCGCCACATCTCCATTGACAATTTTTCCCTTTTCGATGTTTAAAGTACGGCACTTATCTAAACCAAATTCCATGTGTATATCACTGGAGAACCTTTCAGTTATATCCAGAAGATGTTGAAGTTGTTGTTGATTGGAAGCAAAAATTTTGATGTCATCCATATAAAGGAGATGGGAAACGGTGCAGTTGGTGTTTCTATTAGTCTTAAGATTGAAGCCATATTTTGTGTCGTTAAGCAAATGAGAAAGTGGATTCATTGCCAAACAGAACCACAATGGACTAAGTGAGTCACCTTGGAATATTCCTCTGCGAATAGCAATTTCATCGGTTTTAAAATGCTGACCATTTATATTTAACTGAAGGTTTGTTCTCCATTGTTTCATCGATGCTTCAAGAAAAGTAACGATGGTAGGATGTACTTTGTAGATGTTTAAAATACGTATAAGCCAGGAATGAGGTACGCTGTCAAATGCCTTACGGTAGTCTACAAAAGCAGTCGAGATGTTGCGACATTGCTTTTGCGCTTGCCTTAGGGTCACATTATTATTATTATTATTATTATTATTATTATTATTATTATTATTATTATTATTATTATTATTATTATTATTATTATTATTATTATTATTATTATTATTATTATTATTATTATTATTATTATTATTATTATTATTATTATTATTATTATTATTATTATTATTATTATTATTATTATTATTATTATTATTATTATTATTATTATTATTATTATTATTATTATATACACAGAACGTTGCAATTGCTTAATAAGCACAGATCAGGCCATCTTTTGTAATGCGAAAGCGGGTCCAAGATGGCAACTTCATCTACAAATGAGGTTAGTTAAAAGAGGTAGGGTTTTAGTGGGTCGTACTAATAACGTACATCCCCACACACCGGTGTGTCTCACATGGCCACTGACGGTGCGGTTTGCGCATTTCCCCCCTCTTAGGAGAAAAAAAAAAAAAAAAAAAAAAATTATTATTACTATTATTATTATTATTATTATTATTATTGTTATTATTATTATTTAATACACTTCCATTTACTATAGTTTCCAATTTATTGTGAATTTCTCCAATATTTGATGATATAAACTTATACTTTACATATAGACAGTTACACAAGTGGGGGTAACAATTTTTAACTAGGCGGCCATTAAATTTTTATAGATTTCCTTTGTTTTTTAACGTGGATTTGACGTTGAATCAAATGGAACTGACCAAAAAGCAAATAAATTCACGGTATTTATACGTTTTCTCTGAAATTGACATTTAACTGCATTTCTTTTGCTTAATAAGGGAATTTTTCGTGATTTTCTGATAAATCTAATTAATTAATCTTACTTTATTGGTTCTATTATTGGTTAATAATCAAACTTTAGCTTTATTAATTGGTAATAAATCAACTTTCATTAATTAAACTTCATTTTTTCCTTGTTAATTTTAACTTCAAAACGGAGCGAAGTGACAGCTACAAGTTATCAAACAAAATGAAAATTTCAAAAACAATTATGAGCTGAAACACTTAATACATAATAAATTTCTACATATTTACATTCCTTAGGGTTTAAAATATTTATGAATGTTATTTTCCATAACTAATATTCCACAATTTCTTTTTTAAAATTACTTTATCACCACCATTTTTGTATACAAAATTTAACTAAAATTACATAATTCACAAACATTTTTACGCTATAACATATAAAATATTAGTGTAAAACATATTAATAATCTCTACAAATAATAATAACTACAAATTCTATCCTATTATGGTCCTCTCACATTATTATTTTACAGTTCATACTGTACATCTAATAGTTATTATTTACTTTTAGTGTCCTATCACTTTAGATATTTGGGTGCACTTTCACTGTTCTAACATGGTTTCACCCTATCACTCTCAGTTTCTAAATCACATATTTGTTTATTTGTTCACATTACATAAGTTGTTATTTAATAAACTGAATGTTTTTAGGTATGTATATTCAACTATTGGGATTCTCAATGCTATACCTACTATTATGGATGTTGAAATCATAGACCATTCTATCTGTAAGTATTTTTCATTATTCTATTACAAACTTAGATATGATTTATTTTATCTGTATGTATTATTTATTACTAGTTTTCTTTTATTGTTTGTTTAAAATATTAAATCTACATCATAGCTTATAACCTACTCATACTTTTATAATAACAATTACTTTTTGTTTTATTAATATTAATCTCAACTTGTTATTTCTATTTTATATTTCTGATAACACTTGTTCTACTAATGATACTTAAATACAATTTATTGGACCTAATATGTTTACTTTTTAATCGATTTCTAGGTAACTTGGACTTGATGCATGTTTCGACAACCAAGACAAAGATGATTCAAACAGACTACTGAATTATAGTGTTTTCAAACTCATATGATTATTGGACTCAAGTTTATTCAGTGTACTTAGTTAATGTGTATAATTCAGAATAAAAGAAGCTTTGAAATTCATTTTACAGAAGACTATTATTCTTATCATATATCCTTTTCTTAATAATACATGGATTATTTTAATAACTAAGGTAAGATAATTTAATTTGTTTTTTAATCATTACAATATATAGTCAAATTTTCTCAGCCCACCCCTTAAGGGAGATATCACCCTTAAAGACTGGTGACGGTGACTAACATGGGAACTTATTTTTTTATCATAAAATTTCAAGCTAGAAACTTGAAATTATTTTATTCTTCCTTATTTACTACTTAACATGTATGTTTAATTAGGTGTTGGTGCTGTGACAATTTTCTTAATTAATCATTAATCAGGATATCCCGCTATAATTTTAAACTATGGGTTATGTTTATCTTAAACAATTTTTCTTATTGTATCAAAAATTTCAAGGTTGCGATTTAAAAAAGTTGCCCAGATTTTTAATATTGTACTAAAAACAAGTTACTAGATGCGTCTTTTACAATCCATCGTATACTGAGCATTGACTCATTAGAGAAAGTGAGAACTATACGAGAAATTGTACGCGCGACACATTTTGGTCACGTGACATAGAGTAACAATTCAAATTTTGGTTATCTTCCAGTTTAACCATCCGCTTGGGATTCGAGTTCGGTACGTTCGTGTGTGCAGAAGCTTCCCTAACATTTAAAAAGTGAGGTTCTAGTTTCTCATAACCCGGCTAACGAACCCTAACTGAATTGTTTACGTTAAGGTAAGTTGAGCATTGTTTAGCTACCTCAATAGTTTAATTTAGTTATATACTTAAAGTGTACTATTTTTTCTTCTTACTACCTTTACTGATTGATTTTCTTTCTGGGTGTAAATAAAACAAAAAGAGGGATCAGTCCCTCCTTTCCTGATGGAGGAAGAAAAGGGGGCCTCACCCCCTTATTCTTCCCCCACTTCTTTGCTGGATATTCATAAAAATAAGCAAGATATTGACCTTGATTCACATTGCAATACTAAAAATATTTCCCAGACGCAAAAACTTAATGTTTATACTGATAAAGACATCGGTCCGTTTTTTGTGTATATAGAATCGACAAATATACCAGGTATTAAAGTAGGTACTTTTAACAGCATTAAAATAGCTAGAGATATTTTTAACTTAAAATTAAATGATGTTAAAAAAATTAATAGTAAAGGTTTGAATCGCGTAGCAGTCGAGTTTATTAATTATCAATCAGCTAATGCATTTATTAACAACAAAAAGTTATTAGAAAAAGGTTATAAAATCTTTATACCATACAATTTCACGTCATGTAAAGGCATAGTTAGACAAATAGATACAGATATTGACGAAAAAGAATTAATGAATTTCTGTAGTACGGGGAATGACATTAAAATTTTAAATATTAAAAGATTAAACAGGAAAATAATTAAAGATAATGAAACTTTCTATGAACCCACAGGTACAGTTCTTTTTACCTTTTCAGGAGTCTTATTGCCTAAAATTTTATATTTTTATGATCTGCCAAGACCAGTAAATGTTTACATTGCCCCAGTGACTCAATGCTATCATTGTCTTAGGTTTGGACACACAAAACAAAACTGTAAAGGTAAAGAAAAATGTTTTAATTGTGGTGAGCTCAAACATTCTGAAGAATGTGACATTAAATGTATATTCTGTAAAGGGTTGCATAAATCGGTTGATAAAAACTGCCCAGAATATCTGAGGCAAAAAAGCATCAAAGAACTTATGGCTTACGAAAATTTGACATTTTTTGAGGCGAATGAAGCCATCCCAAAATCTTATATTGAGAAAAATAAATTTATCCTTAACTCTAGTGAATTCCCAACATTACCAAAAAAATTACAAAAATAATCATCCTTCCACAAACAATAATTTCGTAGAACCGTCCCAAAGAAGAGCCCACAACTTTAAAACTGGTACAATAAAACGCTCTTATCAAC
Source organism: Ophraella communa (assembly GCA_035357415.1). Classification (NCBI taxonomy): domain Eukaryota; kingdom Metazoa; phylum Arthropoda; class Insecta; order Coleoptera; family Chrysomelidae; genus Ophraella; species Ophraella communa. The sequence goes on from CM068981.1 coordinate 31,004,789, forward strand.
AAGCAGTGGCCAACCCAGAAAGCAAAAGAAGAGTAATATATAAAGGATATGATAAAAAACAACACGAAGAAAATCTGTATTTTCCAAATTCCAGACCGGAAAAATATTCCTCATCAACCCCCTCCACCTCACAAAAGAATTCACAATCCATTTCTTACTCTGATCCCTATCGTAACCCCACACAAACAAACAAAAATAAAACAGCCTGGGAAACCAGTGCATCTCCCGATATTCAATCTAATCTGCCAATCACTTCACAGGATCTTATGAAATCAGTCTCAAACTTTATTAACACTTCACCAGAAAATATAAAAATTCTAAAAGACCTTTTGCTTTCCCAAGAAAATTTAAACTCGTATATAGATATTGATGATTTCTCAGAATCAGAATAAAATGATCAATTCCATGAACTCAAAAAATAAATTAAAAATTATTCAATGGAACATAAGAAGTATCAAATCAAATAGGGAAAATTTAATTAACTTAACCTTGCAAGAAAATCCAGACATTTTAACCCTCAATGAAACTTGGCTTAAACCAAATGACAATTTCATATTAAAATATTACAATACAATTAGACAAGATAGAGAAGATGGATTTGGTGGGGTGGCTACATGCATCAAAAAAATGTTTTCCCTACCAAATAATCAAAAAATTTAATTCAAAACAAATACAATACGTAACTCTAAAGATTGGTGATATACATATAATAAATATTTATGCTAACACAAATAACGCCATTACTCATTCATTCCTAAATGTCATGATAGAAAATTTACCCTCTTCAAAAATAATCATAATGGGTGACATGAACTCCCATCATCCCTCATGGGATAATTGTACCATCAATAGGGGTGGAACAAACATATTTGATTTCTCCTTTGAAAAACAATTTTCAATCTTAAATGATGGTTCTGCTACCTTACTTCAACCTCCCAGTAGAAATGTTAGTGCGGTAGACCTATCAATAGTTAGCAACGACCTGACCTTGCACTCCACATGGGGAGTTATACAAGATTGTGGTAATAGCAACCACTTCCCTACATTTATTGAAATTAACCTAAACGGGTCAGATAACCTAGACAAAATCATTATAAAAAAATACAAAACACGCAACAACACAAAAGCAAATTGGGACATCTTTTTTAACACAATACTAAAAAAAACATACAATATCTCAGAAAATGTAACTTATAATGACCTAATTTTAATAATCAACCAGGCGGCTGACAAAGCAATCCCCTGGAAAAACAATAGATCCCAAGGAAAACCAACAAATCCTTGGTGGGATGAACAATGCTCACAGTGGGTTAAAGAACGAAAAAATAACTTAAAAAATTATAAAAACTTTCCATCATTAGAAAACTACATAGAAACTAAACGTATTATTGCACAAACCAGACGAAATCTTAAACTTAAAAAAACTAATAAATTTAAAACCTTTTGCGAATCATTAAACAAAGAATCTAACACTACCTACATCTGGAATAAAATTAAAAAATTTTCAAACCAGAAAAACAGTACTAAGACACACATTCCTTCAGATAATATTAAGATAGAAATATTGCACAACATGTCTTCCGTACACATCGACCCAGAATTTAACCCCACAAACACACAACATCCTTGTAATCCTATCACAATGACAGAACTGAACTTAGCCTTAAACAAAAAAAACACTGCTCCTGGCATTGATGACATTTCATATCCAATGTTAAAAAACCTTCCTTCCAGGGCCAAAGAGATTCTACTCCAAACCTACAATGATTGCCTTAAAGGCAAAACTCTTCCTGATGACTGGAAAAAATTTAATGTCATTAGCATTTTGAAACCCCACAAAAATCCTACCCTCCCGGACAGCTATAGACCAATAGTCCTTTCCTCTTGCGTTCTGAAAACCCTAGAAATTATTATAAAAAACCGTTTAGATTGGTTATTAGAACACAACTTGGTTTTTAAAGATACCCAGTCAGGTTTTAGAAAAGGTAGAGGAACAGCAAACAACCTTGCGCTCCTTCACACTAACATACTAGAAGCTTTTGAATCGGGTCAAACGGTACTAGCAATCTTTCTAGACATTAAGGCAGCTTACGACAATATTAACGTGTACAAACTTTACGATAAACTAGTCTCACTAAATATACCACCGGGCATAAATAACACCATATTTAATATTCTGCAAAATAGACTTTTATATACTAGAGCCAATGATGGCGGATGGCTAGGACCTATCACTGCAACCAAGGGATTGCCGCAAGGCTCGCCACTGAGCACAATCCTCTTCAACATATACATTACAGAATTGTTTTCCATTCTCCCTAAAGAAGTTAATATCAATGGCTATGCTGATGACTTGGTGTTATATGTAAAAGGAACATCCATCAACCAAATGGTCAATAATCTAAATAATGGACTACAGCAAACGCAGAAATGGTTGGAAGAACATGATCTGACTCTCTCGACTAACAAATGCGAAGCAATATGGTTCTCAAAAGGTAAACAAAGACGAAACCTCCCAGAAATTAAACTCCACAATACAAAAATAAACTATAGGAAAGAAGTAAAATTTCTAGGTATAACCTTCCATAAACACCTTAAATGGGACACACACATAGAAAACGTCACACTTAAAACAAAGAAGAACATCAATATCCTACGGGCAATCTGCAGGGTGTGGTGGGGAGCCGACCCTCGTACTCTCCTAATGGTCTTTAATGCTCTGATAAGGTCTCACCTAGACTATGGATCTTTTCTATTTAAACCCATATCCCAAAAATACAGTAACAAACTTAACACAATTTTCTATGAAGGTATTAGAACATGTCTAGGATGTATGAAGTCCACCCCTCACTTGGCCTTACTAGCTGAATCAGCACAATATGATCTAGAAACGAGAAGGCTCATGCTAGCTGCTAAATTCATAACTAAACTAATTACAATCAAAAACCACCCCCTAATTATATCCCTCTTTAACCTACGTAGGAAACTCATAAATAAACCAAACTTTTTTAGAGATAACCAGGTACCATATTTAATTACAACTCTAGAGCATTTCTTTCCATACTTAAAAAATATTTATAAAAGTAACAACTTTCCATGCTACGAAATAGATTATGATACACTAATTAAACCAATACACACTTTAAACCTAAATCTAAATAAATATGAGTCAATGGTTAAAGAAAAATTCATGGTTAGTACAGAAAAACTGAAAAGAATATACTTTCATCTACTCAGACGCTTCAAAAGTCGAGATGAAAGTAGGATATGGAATAAGCATTCCAGGTAAGAACTACAAATTTTCTTCCAAACTCCCTAATGAACTCTGTATAAGCAAGGCTGAAAACGTAGCAATTTATCAAGCAATAAAAACATCCATTAAAAAACAAATCCGCAAATCAATTATTTTTTCAGATTCACTCAGTACTATTGAAAAAATTAAAAACAATAATTTTAAGGCAACAGCCGATTTCTGGGGTTTGAGAACAAAGAGATTGCTCGCACTTGCTAATCAGAATGGATTTAAAATTATGCTTTCGTGGATTCCAGGACATTCAGGAATCCCAGGTAACACAGAAGCTGACACCCTAGCCAACATAGGTAGGGAATTAAATGTACCCCTCGAAATGCAACTAGACTCACAAGATGTTCTCTCCATTATTAAAAAAGATATTAAAGAAAAATTTATAAACAACTGGAATGCGACAACTAAAAATAAAAAATATCAATACCTCAGAGTTCAATATACATATCCCAAAAACTCATGGTTCAGCAATCTTCCATATAAAAATAGACGTCACATAACAACTATCATAAGAATGCGTACAGGTCACTGCTCAACCAAACAACACCTCTATAAATTAAATATAAAAGACAATCCTTATTGTGAATGTGGTCTTATGGAAGACTTAAATCATATATTCTTTGAATGTCCAATTAACTTTATTCCAAATTTGAATTTATACAGTATATTTACATCAAAGAATTATAGTACCCCATTATCCATATACACAGTACTAAACGCACCCACGGAGGAATCAATCAGCTTAATAATGAAATTTCTTGCAATTAACAAAATATCACTATAAAATAAAATGCTCAACTTTTTTATGTACCCAACCTCCAAGTACCTATTAATCACTTATTTTTCCAGTTTGAAGACAGTTCCCTCTATGTTTGTGGACGTCCAGTTGTATGTGCATACCATACCCAAACATACCTTTACTCTGTATAATTTACTAACAGCAACCTCTTAGTATAGGAAAAATTACTTGAAAGTACTAATTACTGCACACAACCAATCTAACCTAACTCAAAATAAATAGAAGACGGAGACAGAGACCGCGATTGGTCCAGAGCCAGTCTTTATCGCGGTCTCCTCAAATTGAGCTGGCGAATCACCACGCAGTGAAGCCAAAAAAAAAAAGAGAAGAAGAGAAGAACCATCCGCTTGAAAAAGTATCTGAGCATGTACGAAATTTGAATTCTCAAGAATAATTTTATTGGCCGATAAGGATTGGCAAAGAGTTAATCTCAAGCTACGTTGCCACATTTGTACAAAAAAAGAAACTGAGTGAACTTAGGTTATGTAATCGAATTAAGTAGATTTATGAAATAATGCAATTAACGTAATATTGTTAGTTATTTTTAATACAGAGTTCTGACTCAACTTCTCAGGTATAAGTAAATGTTCATCATAACATGCAAGTTCTTTAATAATAGTAGGTACCTGTGGTGCACTTGTCTGCTTACGACGAGCACACAAAAATGACTCCTATCACTTTTGACTTACATTCTAATCATATTTTGACGTTATTTCAAGTTGACAGTTTTATGACATTATTTTATTTTGTGGTTATATGGTTATATGCAATTTTTCTTGAGTGACAGTCATTTGGCATTTCCCGTCAATGCCAGTTCTCTCTGATAAAAAAGAAGAGAAAAAAAGGATCCAAGGAGGCAGAAGCAGGAGAATCACCAGAGGAACGTCGCTAGGAAGATTATTGATGAGAACAAGAAAAAAACGAGGAGTTGAAAAAAAAAGATTGTCATATAATTTTCATATAATTTTATACAGTTTTTTTTTAATGAAATATATTAAAGTATAAAGTTTTGCTTTTGTACAGTTAAAATTGTATTTAGTGGAACCACACCACTAAATAATTGGTGACCCCGACGTGATACAAAAAGAAAAACGAATCAACCCGAAGTAACAAAAACGAATTAACCCGATCCAACGTAAAAAAAAACGAATCAACCCGGAGTGACCAAAAAGCAGCGACCCGTCCACCAGTCCAGTTTCTCCAACAGCAGCGACCCGTGTGATCAATATCAAAACGAAGTATTTCCGGAGCCTTCCCCCAAGTCCAGTTTCCCTAGCTGAGATTTTTACAGCGAGATTCCCCAAATCAAACAACATAGTCTAGAGGTTTTCCGAACCAGTCATTCTCGCAAAGATTTCAGACAGGTAAGCCATTTGATTTGTCGTTCTTTGGGGAATTGCATATAACCATTTCCAGTACAATTAAAATTGTATTTAGTGGAACCACACCACTAAAGTACCTAATGAACCTCAAAATATATCAGAAAACATTTATGTTGGCCTATATGATTGAAACTTTATTTTAACATCAATTTTATCTGTAAAATGTTGAACGCTCAGTATGTCATTTCAGATAACGTTACTAGGTATATTATAACAAGGAGATTCAGTTATAGGGCTGATTTTGGATTTAAATTTTACATGTAAATATAATATGCATTATTTAAAATGGTTTTTCTCTATAGTTTTTACTGCATTTATTGTAATAGTAAATGTTTTTCATTAATTTAAAACCATAATAAATTAAAATCAAAGAATACCATGTAAACATGAGATCTTTATATTCGCAATAAATTACAACATATTTTATTCGAAATAACGAAATGGAAGTAACTACGTTTTTATTTATATTTTTGCTGTTCTTAGCGTCTAATTTATTGCTTATGAATTTTAGCATTAAAGCTCTTTACTAACGTGCGTCTTTTTTATAATCAAATTTACTAAATCAAAACTAAACTATTCGGTTTCAGGAAAAAATATTTGAACTGACAATATTGTGCGGCTGTCCCGCTGTCAATTTCGAATAATTTTGTACATGCGCAGAGAATTTTTTAAGCGGATGGTTAAACTGGAAGATAACCCAAATTTTTATAAGGAATTATCTCACAGTAATAAGTAAACATAGAAATGCCACAACAACACAATAACATACAGTTTGTAGTCAATAGCAATGAACCTATAATTGAGAGAGATGAAAAATAAAATTGACATCTAGAGGTGTAGAAAAACACAGCCGTACAGTGGCTGTACAGTGGTTAGATTATCACCGTACCTAATATATAAATGTTATTTAAATAATTTACTCACTTTTGAAAATAATTCTTTTAATTAAATGAAAAAAAAAGAAGGAAATCTAAAAGGATATGTATTTCATTATTAATTTGATTTTCTTATTGGTAATAAATTTTAATTGAAATTGCTAATTCTACGCCAATAAAGTGAATAACTTAACTTATCATTTTGCGAAGTACCACAAATTATACACGCTTTTCGGGTTTTCACCATTTTCAATATTAAAAATAAATAAAAACACTTTATAAAGTTCACTTAAATACACAAACATTCAGGAAAAATCGAACAAAGCTCTAATCACCTCTAGACAATAACAAACAAAGGCACTGATGCCAAATTTTCGGCGTGGGTATTTGATACAATTGGTGCAGAGCTTTTTTATCAGTATTATCGAAAGGTAAGAAAGTGGATATTAAAATATATTAAAGAATATTTTCTCTGACTAAAAATCTCTTAAAAGTAAAATTAAATTTGTTATAAATTATACTACTACGTTTTTGTTTCCTACTTTCTAGTTACAAAACAACGTCTGGCAATGGCTCTGCTGGTAAACAAATCTGTCTCGACGACAAGTAGTAGGGAATATGCCTACTCTATGTTTACTTATTACTCTGAGGGAATTATATAGAGAAATTTAAAAAAAAAATAATATGTTCAATTTCCAAAAGAAAAATTATTGGAGTGAAATTTTAAAATATTGGATTAATACTATATTAGAACTACATTTCCGTTTGTTGTAATTTGATTAATAGCTTGAAATTGCATTCCAATGCCAGTTATAAACTCGTTAGAATTAAAGTGCTGTTCTTTTAAAAATTAAAATTTGAAAAAGTGTATACATGCTGTTCTTGCTGTCATATTAAAATGTTAATACAATAGAGAGTAACCTGTAATTTTCGAATTCAATGTTTCGTAATTATTGCTGGTAATTTTATTTCCGAAACATTTATTAAATCGGGAGACCCAAAGCCACGCAAATATCAAACCACTTACCTTGAAATAAGTAGACTCTGTCAGCCTCGATTTAATGTCTGCTTAAGGTATATTGTATAAGTGCTCCAAAAAGTACTTTTCTTTTGAGGACACACACATTCAATCGCAATTTACTAACTTCAACATTGGCGGGACAAAAACAGGCACTTGTTCCCGCAAATTTTCATGACGCCACTTCTTTTTCTTGTTAATAAAACGCATACTTTGTAACCTTAGACCATATACAAATAGACGTCAATTTTCTGTCCTTGTTGTGAAGCCAAAATAACTTTATGTTGTGTTCTATAACTATATGTTTACAAACAAATCCACGTTTGAATAAAACTTCTTCGGTTGTTTTCGTATATCTTCGACTGCACTGTCTCTTATAGCATGGAACATTGCGAATCATATGTAAACATTAATCTTACCCTGTTCATAAACTATTTGTGTTATTGTTTTCGTTGTATTAATTTTGGGTTAAAGTTATGATTTAAGAATTTTGATTAGAGTTAAAACCTTGTTAGGTACCTATTAAAAGACCTTTGCGCCGCTGGTATTTGTTGTTTGTAAACAGTACTGCCCACACACCTCATCCCGTAGCTCCACGAACTTCATGCGACAAAGAGAGATAATATTGGCTTCAGTATGTTGTTCAGAAAAATGACGTCACAGCCAGTCTATTTGTATATGGTCTAAGTTTGTAACCGACGGACTAGTTCGAGATAGTCGACAACTACATAAAGTGGCTGATAAAGGTCTTGGGCTCTCATCGCGCGGAATAAAAATAAAAACGACGAAACAAATTAATTATATTATTAAATTTACATATTTAAACAAAGTAGCAACAGAAAATTTGTAATTTTTCCCACAGTAATGAAGAAAGGGTGAATAAAACGACAATATATATGTAAAAAAGTGTATTACTGATGTTTAAATAAAAACAATTTTAAAAATTTGTAACTAATTTTATCTTTATTTGCATTTAAAGTTTTTAAAACATTTGTCAGAAACTTAATGAACTGTAACATAATTAGTGGTCTTCTTGAGGAATAGCTGTGTAAATTTAGATCAATTAAAAAGAATTAGATTAAATAATAATATAAAAATTAGTTGCAAAATTCCGTTGGTCGCAATTTACCACGGACCCCAATATATAAATCAATCTCCTATATAGTTGCTACTAATTCTTTAAAATATAGGTAATTATTGTAAGTTTTTGACAATATGCAAATCTGTTTAAACAACCAAGATTTGTATATTTGTACTATTATATTTAAATTAATAAACATTATGATTATTTACACATTTATTTTTGTGATAATAAAATAACATCTTAAACAGATTTGATTTTTTGTTACATGAAATATAAGGTGTACAATTACATTTCCAGTAAAATTTTCAGTGCTTCAAGACGCATTTGCAACTAGACTAAATTATCTATAATATGTGACAGTTTTTCTAGTTTAAAAATTTTCAGTCCAAAATTAATAACAAAATCTTTGTGGAAGAAAATATATCAAACATAGAATAGCAATTTTTCCCTGCAGAAAACCTATCCTTACATAGCTATAAGCCACATTTTTAGTAAAATACCATTTTTTGGAAAACTAAAATACAAATAACTAAGCACAGATACATTCCAGACAGAATAAATTGTAAATGGGATTTTACTACCCATATTTTAGTTTAACAACTTACTATATTTACCCATGAAAGGATATATTTTTGTTTTTGTCAAACTTATTTCTACAACCATATGCTGAACATGAAGTAACCAAAGTCTAATAATGTTTTTATAAATTAACTAATTAACTTACACTATGTATTTAAACCGTGTTAAACACGTAGAACTACAAAAATATAGCAAATCGGGATGAAATACATACACATCAAATACTGTTTTGTATTGTATTGTACAAACATACAATAAAACAGTTACGCTTTTTATAGATAGATAACCAGTTTTACATAGACATGTATTACTGGTTGTTAAGATTTCAGGCTCAAAATTTAAAGTAGTATACCTAAATAAAATTTGTCTATGCGATTATTACAGTTGACTCACATGGCTAGAAGTTAAATGAATATTGTATTTTTGTACTAAAGTATATATAATATACGTATGCAAATTTTATTTAGAGTTTTAATCCTAATTAGGTGGGTACAAAAAACCAATTTTCATATTGTATCAACTAAATAATATCATTGTGTAAGTAGGCTAAAACAATGAAAATAGGTTGGGTTAGGATACTAGGAAGTAAGCAGTAATCTTTTACAACAAAGAAATACATTTTGTACAATCCAGAAATACTGTAATTTAGTGGCTAGTAATAATGCCGTATTTATATTTATTGATGATATATTAGATTCCATTCAAAACCTTGTTCAGTTTTGAAAAAACAATTTTGACTAATTTTAAACATAATTTTGGTTGCTAACCAAAAAACGTTTCAGTCGCATCGGGGGCGTAGATGTAATCGGTCTCCAATTTAATTTTTACGTAAATCATCTAAATATTCAAAAAAATATCTACAATCATTTGCCTGCCAAAAATATTTACTACTAGCTCCCATCATCTGTTCACTATCAATTTATTGCAAATCAGTCAGTTGATATCATTTATTATTTTCCAATATGCTTTAATACTTTTCGCATGCAAAATAATATTAGAAGTTCATCAAATTTGCAAAGAAGACGTAGTCTATTTATATTTTCCTTGTTCTACAACAACGACCAGGGGAGCAAAACGCCAGTAGCGTAGAATAGATATTTTAACAATAAAAAAATATTTGTGTACAATAAGTTTACAATACGTTTAGGTGAAATAAGAATACCCACTGCTAATTTATTTTGGTTAGCATTTGCAGTAATTAAATTTATGAAACAATTAAATTGAATTTATTCCTAAATAATTTTAATAAATACTTAAAAACTTTATTTTTTTTAATTTGATTTTAGATTGTCACCTATAACTTTCTTGAAATATCCTAGATCTTCATTCACTTATTACTGACTCTAACTGACTGACCCCTATCAAGAGACTCCCTTATATAGTCTATAGTGTTCGAATACCCGTGGGTTGGACTACCTATCAGGCGCGTCCCCAGGTGACGGATAGGAGAACGACCAGGAGAATGGCCCTATCCGGGAAGCCAATATGGCCTCACGGATGTGGTCACCGGACTCTTGGTCAGTGGCAGAATTAAGTACCGTGAGGGGAACTAAACTTCCCCAAAAGCCTTTGCGAAGACCAGCCTACCCAAGCTAAGGTGTAAGGTATCGTGCCGAGAGCTGAGTGGCCGCAGGGTGATTTGCGATTGCAAACGATCCCCTTGAGGAACAGGGCGAAACCTAAGGCGGTGACTGGGGATGGTCAGAAATGCCCAGCCCAACACACTGCTCAGAACAAGGCTAGACATCAAGGATTACCTCAGGGCGAAACACAAAGGCCAAGGCGAAAACGCATCTGCGGCGCGCAGGCCAAAAGGAGGAAAAGGGCAAAGGAGGAAGAAAAGGCTGCAACCATAAATGCACCTTCTCCCACCTCCACCCCACCTCCAAAGACAGGGGCACCTCCTGCGAAGGGAGCCAAAATATTCCGCCTTGTATAAAGGCAATAAACTGGCGGCTACCCCTGCAGGAAAGCGCCCCCACCTTGATTAGGATGTGGAGTTTATTCCAGATCAATTAGCCTAAGGATTAAGTGGGGAATGGGAAAAAATACCAGCGTGGTTCAAACAGAACTTGCTTGGATCTCAATCGCCGCAAAAGAGCTAACCAGAAAAGAAATTTCTGGCAAAAACATAATAATCTGCACTGATAGTAGACAAGCCCTACTAACCTTGAATAGACAACGTATTATCTCAGGGTTAGCACTAGAGTGCCACCAAGATTTAGCTAATTCCCCGGTAGATAATAATATCGTACTAAGGTGGATGAAAGGGCACGACCGGAGCAAAGGTAACCGTATTGCTGACTCTTTGGCCAGGATGGGGGCTGGACTGAAAATTTTGGAACCAGGCGACACCCATGGTTTGACGACTTCGCCAATTGCGGAACTAGCCAAATGTTACACCCGTACTCAATCCCTTAAAAGATGGGATGAAACCAAAGGATGCAGTTTTGCCAGGATCACCCTGTGCAACCCTGAGAAGCTGGATCCGAATAAATATTTGGCGATGACCACGAAGAATCTACGTTTAACAGTAGGATTTCTGACTGGACACTGACAAGTAAGGAAACACCTCCATATTATGGGGCTAGTGGACACACCTCTATGCAGGATGTGTGAACAGGAAGATGAAACTGTCAGGCATGTCTTATGTGATTGTCTCGTCGATAAGAGAGTGTGTGTTCGGAGAGTCTTGGCCTACACCTGCCGATATTAAGGAGATGTCCCTGGTGACCTGTCCTCCTTCCTGGATAAGGCAGGATGGACAATGTCCTAGGAGGGCTACTCCTTGGGAGGATGTACAATGGGCGCCATATTGTGGCCTAAGTGCTGTGGATCTATACTCACCCTCCCTACGCTACAGATATAGATACAGTGTTCGAATAATTTCTGATGTAAAATTTTTCTTTGTCAATCTTTAAACTATACTTCTATGCTTCTAATACATTAAACTAACACACGCACAATTATCTTTTCCAGAACAATATGGTGATTTCCATTTTAAATTGTATGTATCATACATAATAAATGATTTTTACAAAATATAGAATAATATTACCAATAAATATAATTATAAACTAGGATTTCTTTTTTAAATTGAGTTAATTGCTGTCAATAAATCTACATACATATTATTATTGTATTAAAATAATAAGTTATATTATACCTATGACAAGTAATTCATAATTAATACTAATTATTATGTGTATTTAGTTTTCTAATCTTAAATTAATTTCAAATATAATATTAATGTCCGTACTTAATATAAAAGTTAATCGAAACACTATAAAATGTCTAACCCTTATGTTTATACTAAACTGGTTTTAATTTTATGTTTTTAAATAGAATAGTGAAATCAATTTAAAAATTATTTTTCGCCATATCTTTAATAACATATTACGAGTATATTATAACACATTATAATTTCGGCAAACCAACTGTCCAACTCAAAATTTAAACCTTTTAATTTATTATTTGTTTATAATTTAAATTTAGAAATTTTTCGGAAAATGTCTTCCCCGACTATTTTCGGATGATAAGAGGGATTTTTCGATACCAAAAATGGGTTTAGAATAAAATTAAATAACCAGTTTTTACATACATGGGTAATTTTATTCAAAATTATCAGCATAAAAGAGATATTTGGATTGAAAATTTGGAAATTTGATATGAAAATTCATATTGTACTTGTTAAGAAGCATAGGTACCTACTGTAACTAAGAAAAACCTAGACGGATTTCTGAAGCTCACTCTCAGTTGAACAACACCCATAAAACAGTGTACATCTTTCGTAACAGTAAGAATTTAAATTTTTGTTAAAACTAGTTAGGAAAACGTCGAAATTTTAATTAGTAAAATTAGTGTTGTATTGTGAGTGTTCTACGAAGGCGAATATACCTTAAACACAGTTAAAGTTAAACAGATCCAGAGATTCCAAAATCTAGCATCTGCTATATTGTTTGGATATTCCGTAGCAGATCCACAGACCTGAGGTAGGCTTAAATCATCTATACTTGTGTTTGGAGCCACATAAATCGTCCTTATCAACGTTGGGAGTTACAGGAACTATTCTAGTACCTATGTGAACAATTTAAATTTCACCAGTGTATAAACAATTTTTGGCCTTTTATTTTGGACTATATTATTTGCAAAACCACTTTTAATTTTTGTATTGTTTAAATTTATTTGTGTGTATTATACGTTTTCAGGAGGAACTGTCAAAGTAAATTATATTTTATGTTTTAACAATTTGCTTTAGATTATTGATGGTAAGTAAAGGTAATTTCAAAACAAAATCTATTTCTCATATGGAAGCAAATAGATTTTTTATCCTACACTATGAGAAAGTTCAATTTTACCAGTTTTACGGAGGCGAGAAAATTACCTTTTCTATGGTTCGCTAAGAAAATAAATTTTAAGATTCCACTGATGGCGCTCCGATTGTAGAATAAATTGTTGTATTGCTTCTTGTTTTATTTTCTCATTGATTATAATTTTAAACCATACATTAATTATAAATTTATAAACACATATATAGGTAGTTTTGACTTCACGTGCATGCTTGATTGGTTGGTTATGTATTGTTCCTAGCAGAGGTGGGTTGTAAAAAGGTATAAATAACCTTTATCTTGATTTGTAGACTCTCCTTCTGCTTGTAAGGTGGATTACAAATCCACTTGTAGATTGAATTCCGGTTCAAAATATTACGAAGATCACTCAGAGGTTTCTTTATACTTCAGGAACGTATAAAAGGTAACTTTCACTGTTCACTAAGTATTATATTAGTAATTTATTGTAAATTTAACAATTTTTGTCGTATACTTCGAATTAATGTGCTTCTAGCAAGTTTTTTTATCTCTTCTGCCCAACGCTTCTTTTTTTAAAGCAACAACCTCAATTTCTATATCTCAAATTTGTCTTGACATTCATTGTCCAATCAAATTAACTTTATGGTTGTTTATAAATAAATTTCATGATACCCAATAATCTAATTTTAAATTTTGAAACATTATATTTTATATTTCTAAAACGAATTGTTTGTTTTTGTCTTTTATTAGAGAGTTTGCGGTCAGTCGTTTTACGTTACGTTAGACTCCTATTTTACGTTATACTGTAGTGTATCGTAAAATTTGTAAACATAGCTTGCGGTTATCGTACCTTAAAAATTAAGGTTACAGATGACATATGATATGTCACTAGTGCATGTTTAAAAAAGATCGCTAAAAATAATTAACAAAACTAAGAAAAATAATAACCATAAGAATCATGAACAAAGCCTTGGTAAACCTGATTGTATATACCTCTAACATTGATTATTGAAGATTTCCTTCTATTTACTGATTAACAAAAAGCAGTCGAAGAAAGAAAAATACATGATTCTACATAAATTTAATTTATAATCAGTGCAGAGCAATAATTGCAGCTTCTTGTTTCGTTTTGAAAAACAAGACATTATTGAACTATAAATTTTTGAAAATACCTAACAGGATTGAAACTAATGATAGTCATGATACAACAATTTACAATGTACATTTGTTGTACCATGAAAGTAAATTATAAGCATTAAAATCTGATTGGTTAACGTTATTTTCAAAAATAGTGTATAAATAAGCTTTATACGGTATAATTTTTACTACATTTTTACGTTATACATTATAACGGAAATTTTTATAACGTAATACACCTTACCGCAAACTCTCTATAATTAATTTATGTAAATTATGTTGACATTTTTCCTCTGTTCTAGTTGACACATCAATGCATGTAGCTGCACTACACCAGATGACAAATGCTGTCACAAAGTCACAGACTTAATAACCTCATTGTTTGTTTATCTTTCTTTTTTTTTGATTCTACAATTTGATGTATTCCAAGTTTCCAGTGAAGTTTTATACTGCTTTTGAATAATTTGATACATGCACCATAAATTAGAAAGAAGTTTAACATGCACCATGAAAAAATTTTCGGATCATACCATAGATATTATAACCTAAAATGGATGTGCCCTGTCCAATACACAGCGTATACTACCGTGTGTCGCACTAGCAGTGCGAGAGAGATGGAGATAGAAGGGTGGCAAAAAACGCGAGCTGGCAATGTAAAATAAATACAAAATTCAAATTAATTTTGTCTACTATAAAGTTATTAAGAAGTTTGGTTTGAATTAAAATAATTTTTCCACGCGTAAATATTTATTTTTGCATTTTCTAAACATAAATAAATGTAGAAATTCTACAATTAAAATATGTTTACAAAAACTTAATTGATAATTTTTTATAGGCACATTTTACTTTTGTTTGTAATTGTATATAATTACATTTATGACTAATACAATATTAATTCAAATTTTAAAGTTTGTAAAAACTTTAAAATTTAAAAGTTATTTACTGATGTTTAAAATGAATTAATTTAGTAAATTTAGGTCGAACACGAGAACTAATTTCGTTCTTCAACAGATTGTAATAATTCAGTTTGACTGTGATGTAATTTCAATACAACTTTAACTAACTGTAAAATATGCCCGTCAAGGGGATCTTGATCCCAAAAAGTTGTGAGATGTTCAATTTTCTCACAGAAAAAATGATCAAGTGATTTAAAATATTTGGGTTTGATGATAGATTTGCAGCTCTTATTACACTCTCTGCAACAGTACATATTTTTTAAAACATCTTTTGAAGGCTTGCAAAGTGTTCCTCTATTATTTTTATCAAGCAATCGAGAAAGTGAATGATGTGATTGGAGAGCGTGTGTACATTCTTCACAATTTATAGTTTTTATAATTTTTCAAAAAACAAATCCAGCTTTATATCCAATAACATAATTTAAATACCTATAAAAAGTTGGAAATATTTGAAAATGTCTTTGTTGCTTTATTTCGTCAATGGTTTTTATTTATCTAAATCACAATTTATCACAATGTATCTAAATTATTACTACTTTTATATGTCGAAGCGACATTCAAAATACTTGTATCATCCTGAGCCAAACAATTGGCACTATAAGGAGCTTTTATTTCTGAGTGAATTAGCAGTCGCTTATATGCCCCTTCAAATTGTATATAGTTTGTATTTAAAATATCAAAAATGTTATTAATTGTTTTACAAAACCTGACAGTGGCTTCATTTTGAGAAAATTCTGAAATATTTAATTCCTTATCACAATATTCAATAGTATCAGCTACGCTATTCCTTAGTTAAAAAGCACAAATAAGCCACTACTCACAATGCTTTCTCGCTCCTTTTGCCACACTTCTTTATCTATCTTTTTCTGGTTGCTATGGTCCCAAACTATCTCTTTCTAAGGCACATCCATTTTAGGTTATAATATCTATGGACCGTACCTAGAAACCATCAACCTACTCATGTACAGTCGGCTTTAGAATAGCATATACATGTTAAATGTGAATTTCGTTTACCTACCGAAGTTATAAAAACGCCCTTCTTAGGAATGGCAATTTTTAAAACGCCTACATTAAATGGTTTTGGGGTATTAAGTTTATTTACAAGGGTCGGTCATGTCCCGAATAAATAGGTTTTTTTTCGCATTTTTGCACTGATATAATAAAAAAAGGGATTTTAATACCAAACAAACATTTATTATCGAGGGTTCCAAACCACCGTACATAAACTAAGCGAAGATGTGGGCGTGGACAACTGTTTAACTGATTTCAAATTTATTATTATTTAAACCGTGATTGGTTATACAGAATAAATAGGCCGTCTATTCAATGTAAGCGATTTGAGTTTGAAAATGTATATGCTATTCTGAAGCCGATAGTACATGGTAAATTTTCTATGATTTGTCGAAGTTTTATTTATTTAAATATAATTCAAATTTTTTTACTTTACTTTCTCTACTTTGATTTATATAAACTACCTTATATCTAATTAATGTCCTTTTGCTTTTGATAAGATTTTCTTATTAAATAACTTATTTTACTATTTAGGCTGTTCCATTACGTTACAATATATATTTAATCATTAATCGCTCCAATGATGCGCCCCTGGATTCATACATACATTAGTACTTTTCAAAAAATAGCTAGAGAAACTTTTGAACCATAAAAAGAAAAAATTTTGCTCTTGGAGAATCGCCAATGTTGATACTGTTCAGACCGCGTTCTCAAGGACTTTGAAAATAAGTTCAAGTGCTTTCATTAGAAAAGACCAAACAAACTAAATATAGCTAACGATACCCTTCGTCGCAATAAAAATTTCAGAGTGTACCAGACTCGGACGAAGATTTTGAGGAAGTGCGACTTGACATTTCAACAAATTTTAGCGCGAGATTCGGCGCATGATTTTCAAATTCGTGGTATAAATAGATGATATGTAAAATAGACCACGCAGTTTGACGTAAATATTTAGTGGTGCAATTGCTGTAATTTCCCAAGTACTTACTTGCGAAGACAAAGAAACTTTCCGATTTTGATTTTGCGTAGTTCTCACCGTGATTAAAAGAGGTATGTATATTTTCTACTAATTATTTAAATCATACAATATATTAAGTAATATTTTTTGCGGCAAAATAAAAGATTGAAGCCGATCATTTTGTCACGTAGATAGATATTTCTTGGATCTCTTTTGTAGTAAAAACTAGAAAATTCTCTTTATTCTTAAATTTATTCGCAGTTAAATCGCAGTTGTATTAAAATTTATTATAACAGAAACAGAGCCGGAAATGTTTAAAACAAGATTAATATCTTAACTAGATACTCTGGCCCACCTCCCAAGGCAAACTTTTATAAAACTAAATATTTTTAGTAAAACAAATTAACCTCTTAAAAGAAGTAATGAAGAATTATTAATGAAGGATAAATATATAAACTAATGGTATAAAAAATTGCGTTACGTTAGACAAATCTTTTTCCTATATAGTGTCACTATTTACAACAAAAACGTCAACAACAGTTCACAGTCTAAGCAACAGCAAAATGAGATCAATACCTTTTATCGATTCTATCGTAATGTAGTTAAAATTTGCATATCATTGCCATAGTTTCGTTCCTCCAGTTAAAATAGTCCTCTTTATTAATTACAAAGATCACAATATGTTTATGTTGGCGTACCTCTGGCATATATTTGTCAATTAGTAAATGGGTATGTCTCTTTACCAACAACATGTCTAAAATGCATTTGGAAGTTGGAGTGTGAACAAAGCTATTGAATATATTCATATATAAAGCTATTTGTATTTTTTAAAATATCATTTATACATTGAAATACGCTACTTCTAGTCCTAGCATAGCGAATATCTTGGGCAGAGGAACATTTGAACTGGGTAGATCTGAGATGACATTCTTATTGGTTTAAGCTAGATACTAAAAGGCAGTTATAATAAATCTATCTCTCAAGAGCTGCTGAATATGAGAAGACAAGACCTATAAATTACTACTAACTGGACACAGGTGCCTTAATGAAAACAATTGGACTGACAGAGACTGCGGACTGCAGGTTCTGATAGGCAGAGGATGAAACAGCGAAAACTGCCGTGAGCTTAAGAGACTAGGATATAAATCTGGTCTGTTTTAACTGGAGTCCAAGGATATCATTGAACTGTCGCTAACGACTCTAATTAGCATTATCAGAAGCATAGGGATCATAGAACGACCATAACCTATGGGTGAGCAACAATAGATCTTTCAGGTCACACTGGAAGGAACCGCCCACATAAATCTTAACCTAACCTAACTAACCTAACCTAATACGCTACTTTCTTAAGTCTTGAATTTATTACACATCTTTAGTGCTCCTTAAAAAAGCTGCTTAAATTATACTTCGAATAGATTATGATAAAAATACAATTTTTAAGAAAAAACTTTATATAAATATCGCTTTATTTACATTTTGACCAAAGATGTGATGCGATATAAAATGACAATAATAATGCGTATAATAATTATATACTGAGAAATTCTTAATAATGTTTACAGCTGTGCGGAATAAGTTGGCAAAAACATATTTCTAGTTGGGTAAAAGAAAGCATGGAAAAGTTAATTCCTATCAAGCATTATCTTTGTATCCAAAAATATACCCAAACAAAAATAATAACACAGCTGCGAACTTTGTTTTGATCGTAGTGCGAAAATTCAGATATTGGACAATAAGCACGCGCTTGTTTTTGTTTAGATCTAAAAAAACAACTTTTAAGTTATAATAAGACTTTCACCATTAGTAAACAAGAATATTATTAGGAGGTACATTATTAATAGCCTAATTATATTGAAAAATAGTGTGTTCTTTTTTAAATGTGTTGATTGACGTTATTTATAATTATATTTGATTTATTTCTAAAACAAATTTTTCAATATTCTTTTTCCTTTTCCATTTCCTCTAGTTCATCAGAACTGTTGACATTTTTATATTCATCTATTTCTATATTTTCATTTCAGAGTTTATTTTGTAAGATTTCAAGTTTTTCATTATAACTTATATTAAATGTTTCACAACAATCTAAACTTGCTATAAAAGTATACTTTAATTTTTCATCTTCTACAATGAAGACATTTATCTTTGTTTCATTATCACAAATTTTAATATTTAAATACCTTTTGTTTTTGAACACCCATTAATTGAGGTTAGATTTACCAAATGTTATTTTGTTTTATATTCAATATTTTTGCATTTATTAAGGATACATTTTAACCAGGATCATATAATGCTTTAAAGTCTAGTGAATCATTTAACTTTAATTTGAAAACAATTAATGGTAGGTTTTTAGTTTTTTGGATGTTCATCGTTTAGTTCTACCTCCATCAATTATTTTGGAGTTTTCTTGGTTGTTTTTTTCCATACCAGCAATTATCTTCAGAATGACAACGTTTTCCTCTGTTTACCCTTTCGTAAATTTTATAACGCTTTTCCTACCTTGTATTTTTATATCCATGTTTTTAAAAAAATTTTCTTTTTTATCTTAATATTTGTCACCAAATGTTCTAATTTAACAAATTCATTATGTAAATCTTGTCCATTATTTGGCAGATCCGTGGCTATTAGATGTATTAAGGTATTTTTATCAATTGATTTTTCCACTTGTAATAGTACATAGAACACGGTACTGTTGGACTTTCCAAGAACCTTAAGTTTACCAGGCTTAAGACTGACATAAAATGGGTTCAGGGGCATTCCTCTGCATCAGTTTAAGAAGCCTTTTCCGCTTACAATGCCCTGTTAGTAGACTTCTACAAATGTTTCTAGTATTTTATTGAAAAATTTATTTTTTATTCAAAAACAACTGTTTCTAATTAACATTCATCTTCATTCATTAATTCTAAATTGGTTAAAAAAGTTAATTTTTTAATTAAATAATGGAAACATATTTTAAACTATGGTTTATTTTGTGTTCTAATGGTGGACTTTCACAAAGTAAGGATTGGTGCAATACATTTTACTATTAACAAATTTAATAAACACAATCAATAAAAATATGTACATAAATTTAAATTAACTTCAATTTGTATTTTTATACACAATAAAATGCCAGTAGTTTACTTTGACAACAAAATTCACCAATAAATAGTAATTTATATGTAAATATATCTAATAACTTCAGGTGTGCTCAACTTTCTGATGACGGCACGACATACTCCATAAACTTTCTTTGTAGCCTATTGTTTTATTTATATTTAAATATAATCTATGAATCAAATCAGATCACTAGTTAAATTGTAAGATGGCCAGAGTAATTTATTTTTATATAAATCTATTATATAGTAAATAAAACTAAGTGCACTAGTTGCACAATATACTATTAGGTCAAAGACCACTAAAGTGAAATAAATTTAAACATAAAATTGATTATAGTAACCTTTACTTTGTGGAAGTCCATCTTACTAAGAATATTAAAAATAGGACTTTTTTAAACAAAACTTCCACTATTTATTTAAAAATTGCTTTTTTAAACTTAATGGCAGCTGTTTCGCTAAAATCTAGCACCGTCAGATCGACATATTGAAGTTACATTACCAACCATTGAATACTCGATAATATTTATATTAAATTAATAGTTTAAAATATTTTTTACTAAAACTTGCTGTAAAACAAGACGTCATTCGGCATTATTATTAAACCAGAAAAACAAAATTAATTCATGAATTATACTTAAACTTTGATATGCGAAATTCGAAAATATTATCTTAACCTTCAAATGTATATTTTGATTCGACTGTTACAATTTTATCGCCCAAAACATAAATAAATAAAAGTAGGTACCTATACTTCTATGTAGTAACAAAATTTTAAATTAATGTCATTACGATAGAAAATATTAATTGAAATTGGAAAGCTTGATTTGTTCTAAACTACGTATCTACGTATAAAAAGTATCGGGAAGTGCTCATGGAAATTATTTATAAATAAAACTATAAAACGCACTGTTTATAAGGTTAACCAGGACTGTTTTAAATTAGGTTATACACAAATTACATGCCAACATTTTATAAATAGATTTCTTTTGTATATGGCAAATTATATCCTGTTTAAGTTGTTCCAAACAAAAGGTAAAGTCCAGTGTCAATAAAAACAGGTGTTGCTTTGCAATAATACTATTTAAATTTAAATACCAAACCAAATATATCCGTTTTTATTTTAATTATTTTCTTAAAAATACATTCTTAAGTTGATTTAAAATACCTTTACGGACGAATTTTATATTTAATTGCAGTCTGATGGATTTTAATCTACTGGAAAATATTAACCTAGTTATCGTGCGGTCAAATACGAGACTGACTTAAAATTTTATCCGAGGCCGAGACCAACACAAAGGTCTCCAGGAAAGACATTATTATTTTGTCAAATTTGTTTTCTTCGCTTACCCTTCTGTTGAGAGGCTTTGTAACAGATTTAAACTTAGATGTACCATTGTCTGTTCCTAACTTGGTTCTTCCTCTTAAACTGAATCTACGAGGTCTGGCTATTAAATAACGAGACTGCTTATGAAAAGGAATTTTATTTTAAAAATTATTCTACAATCGAATGATCCCCTGCAATATACTCCCCTTCCCTTGCCTTCACCTCTTCCATCGACTCGAACCGGGTTCTTTTTAATGCAGATTTGATCTTCGGAAACAGGACAAAGTCACAGAGTGCTAAATCAGGCGAGTACGGCGCGTGTTTGAGCACTGGAATGCCTCTATCGGCTAAATAACTCTTCACAGACAGCGCGTTATGGGCAGGTGCGTTATCCTGGTGCAAGATCCACGATTTGTTTTTCCACAACTCCAGCCGTTTCTTACGAACTCGCTCTCGCAGCGTGCCAAAACATTCAAATAGTAAGTTTGCTTTACAGTTTGACCCTCTGGAACCCATTCAGTCGTCACGATGCTGTTGATGTCGAAAAAAAGATTAGCATGGCTTTAAATTTTGATTTCGACATCCTTGCTTTTTTCATTCTCGGCGATGCAGGAGCTTTCCAGTGCATGGATTGCCGCTTAGTTTCAACATATTATTGGAATATCCAGGTTTCATCGCAAGTGATGATGTTTTCCATCAATTCAGGCTCTTCATCTAACCCCTGAAGAAAATCTGAGCAGATCTGTTGACGGACGAGCTTTTGGTCAGGGGTCAAATGTTTTGGGACCAACTTCGACTTTCTTCATGTTCAATTCGTCATGTAAAATTTTTCTGCTACTTTTTTTATTGGCGTTTACAGCCTCAGCAATTATCCGAATGCTCATACGACGATCTCCACGCACAATTTCATTTATTTTGACAGGTCGACCTGGACGTTGGTAATTTTCGGTGCTCTCTCGACCTTCAGAAAACCTTTTTTACGATTCGAAAACACGCGCAAGAGTTAGAGAATTATTTCCATAGGCCTCTATCAACAACTTATAGCACTCAGTGGGAGTTTTTTTTTTTATTTAACGAGAAATTTCACATTGATTCCTTGCTCGTGTTTCGTCGTCACACATTGTTATTGGCACGAGAAAAAAACACGTTCGTTTCTAACCTCTACAGAAAAAATACTACTACAGCGACAAAAATGTGTTTTTGTACTGGAATAGTACAAACAATAGTACAATAGACACTTCCAGCTATCTAACGCTGCATTCGTTTCCCACCCTACACCTCTAGGACGCCTTATGCGAGCGCAGTCTCGTTATTTAATACCCAAACGCTCAGAGTAATAAGTAAACATAGAGTAGGCATATTCCCTACTACTTGTCGTCGAGACAGATTTGTTTACCAGCAGAGCATTGCCAGACGTTGTTTTTTGTAAGTACAAAATAGGAAACTAAAACGTAATAGTATAATTTTTAGTCAGAGAAAATATTCATTAATAAATTTTAATATTCACTTTCTTACCTTTGGATAATACTGATAAAAAAGCTCTGCACCAATTGTATCAAATACCCACGCCGAAAATTTGGCATCAGTGCCTTTGTTTGTTATTGTCTAGAGGTGATTAGGGCTTTGTTCAATTTTTCCTGAAAGTGTTTTTATTTTCAATATTGAAAATGTTGAAAACCCGAAAAGCGTGTATAATTTGTGGTACTTCGCAAAATGATAATCTAACCTATCACCGGTAAGTTATTCACTTCATTGGCGTAGAATTAGCAATTTTAATTAAAATTTATTACAAATAAGAAAATCAAATTAATAATGAAATACATATTATACATAAACTAGGAGCTAAAAGTGGAAAGTTTCTTTTAAATAGTTTTCTTTTTGTTTTTTTTTCATTTAATTAAAACATTTATATATTACTCTAACCAATTACACACCACTGTACGGCTGTGTTTACCTACACCTCTAAATGTCAATTTTATTTTCCATCTCTCTAAATTATAGGTTCATTGCTATTGGCTACAAACTGTATGTTATTGTGTTGTTGTGGCACCTCTATGTTTACTTACTTTACTTTACTCTGAGGCCAAACCTCGTAATTTTGTTAATTCCTTAAACTTCTTTAGCCCAATTTATTTGATTGTTTCCTTAAACTTCTTTAGTCCAATTTCTTACAAATTACAAATATAATATTCAATTTTCAATTTTGTTTTTAAACAAACTATAAATTGAGATTTGTCTTGGTCATTTAGTGGTGTGGTTCCACTAAATATAAATTTTATTGTAAAAGAAAAACTTTATATTTTAATACATTTCTTTAAAAAAAATACTGTATAAAATTATATGAAAATTATATGACAATCTTTTTTCAACTCCTCGTTTTTTCTTGTTCTCATCAATCATCTCCCTAGCGACGTTCCTCTGGTGATTCTCCAGCTTCCTGCCTCCTTGGATCCTTTTTTCTTCTTCCTTTTTTTATCAGAGAGAACTGGCATTGACAGGAAATGCCAAATGACTGTCACTCAAGAAAAATTGCATATAACCATATAACCACAAAATAAAATAATGTCATAAAACTGTCAACTTGAAATAACGTCAAAATATGATTAGAATGCAAGTCAAAAGTGATAGGAGTCATTTTTGTGTGCTCGTCGTAACCAGACAAGTGCACCACAAATACTCCCCTTCTAACAAAAAAAAAACTAAAATCGTAAAATTGAATTAAAAGTGTTCTAAATTATTAATAGAAAAAGTGACTTTTTTTGTCTTTGTGGTTGGTATCTGTGTATCATTGATTTGTTCGTTTAACAAAAACGCTGGTTTAGTCATGTCAATGTTAACGGTTTTTTCGCGGTTGTCTTTCCAGATCTTAAAAACTTTTTCATTTCTAGAAATTACTTTAAAAGGACCTTCATATGGCGCTGTAAGGCTCGGTTTGATACCGGGAACTTTTAAGAAAACAAATTCTGCGTTATTTAAATCTGGATGAACGAATGTTTTTGTTGAACCGTGCCTTTGCACTTGAGATGGTTTAATGTTATTAAAAATTTCACGAAGTTTAATTAAAATAGAATGGGTATCTACGTTTTCTTTAGAATTATTAAAGAATTCACCAGGAATACGTAGAGTTTGTCCGAAAACAAGTTCTGCAGATGAACATTGTAAGTCCTCTTTAATAGCAGATCGCAAACCTAGAAGAATCAAAGGCAATTCGTCTTTCCAATTATTTGAAGTAAGTTTTGCCATCAGGGCTGATTTAAGAGTTCGATGAAATCTTTCAATCATCCCGTTTCCTTGTGGATGATAAGGAGTGGTGTGCAAACTTTGAAAACCTAATAATTTGCTAAATTCTTTAAACATGCTTGATTCGAATTGAGTGCCTTGATCGTGTGTAATTTTGTAAGGAATTCCGAAACGTGGGATATACTGATTTATTAAGGTATTGATGATATTGTGTGATTCAATGTTTTTTAGTGGATAAGCTTCTACCCATCTAGTGACTCTATCGATTACTGTTAGAATGTAAGTACATCCTTTTGAAGGTTTTAACGGTCCTACTAAATCAATGTGAATGTGCTGGAATCTACCTTCAGGAACACTGAAATCACCTATATTAGATTTGGTATGTTTAAAAATTTTTGATTTTTGACACTGAATGCATGTTTTCGTCCATATATTTATGTTTTTGTTCATATGAGGCCAAAAGTAAATTTTTTTAATAGCTTTTGTAGTAGCTTTGATGCCTAAATGAGTTACGTTATGTACTTTAAGAAAAGCACTGTAACGTAATGTTTTAGGAATGTATATGCGTTGATTATTAGTAGAAACCTCGTACCAAATACTAAAGTTGTGTGTTTCCATTTTGATTTGTTTAAGAAATATATTATTTTTATTTAAAGAATTTTGCTTTTGTAAGAGATTAGTTAGCTCTATATCTGAATTTTGTTCGTTGAAAATATCTTGGAGAGTAACATTTATGTTATCAATTTGATCATGCTCAATTCGACTCAAGAAATCTGCAGCTTCTACGTTTTTGCTGCCCACGTATTTAATTTTGTTTGTAAACTGTAAAATGTATTCGAAATACCTAAATTGTCGTGGTGACTTTTCTGTTTTTGAAAAAATTGCTTTTTCGATAGGTTTGTGATCTGTAAATACTTGAAAATCTACGCCTTCCAACATGTAGCGAAAATGTTTAATAGATTCGTATATAGCAAAAAGTTCTTTATCGAAAACACTGTAGTTTTGCTGACTTTTGGTTAATTTTTTAGAAAAATATGCTAAAGGTTGTCTGACATTTTGAACCACTTGCTCCAAGGTACTACCTATAGCTGTTGAACTAGCGTCTGTGGTTAAGATTAATTTTGCCCCTTCTTTAGGATGGTTAAGCAAGGATGTTTTAATTAACAAATCTTTTGCTTTCTTAAAACATTCTTGACAATTTTCTGGCCAATTTTCAATGTTTTTTATTTTGTTTTGATTTAAATAATTGATAAGTTCGTGTAATGGGTTTAAAATTTTTGCGAATTGAGGTACAAATTTGTGATAAAAATTAACCATTCCTACGAATCTCTGTAGTTGTTTGCATGTTTTAGGAATTTCATAATCTGCGATGACTTTAACTCGCTCGTCAGATGGTAAAATTCCTTCTGGAGTAATAGTGTGTCCTAAAAAATTAACCTTTGTCACGCCAAAAATACATTTAGAAGGTTTGACATTAACGCCAAATTTTTCTAGTCTTTTAAACAAGGTGTCGAGGTGGTTTAGATGTTCCTGCTCGTTTTTGCTAAAAATTAAAATATCATCTAGATAAACGAACAGAAATTCGAGTCCTCTGGTGACTTCATTAATAAATCTTTGAAATGTATTGCCTGCATTACGTAATCCGAAAGGAGTACGTAGAAATTCGAATGCACCAAATGGGGTAGTGATTGCTGTTTTATAAACATCTTCCTCGGCCACAGGTATTTGATGGTATGCCCTAACTAAATCAATTTTTGAAAAGATTGTAGATCCATGAATTTTTAGATTGACGTCTGAAATCAATGTTAACGGGTAACGTTCTGGAATTGTTTGTTTGTTGAGGAAACGATAATCACCACAGGGTCGCCAATCTGCAGAGTCTTTTTAGGGATCATATGCAGGGGCGACGTCACTGAAGATGATGATGGTCTACAAATACCTAATTCCACCATGTCTTCGAATTCTTTTTTAGCGATTTTGTATTTAAGAGGATCTAACCTTCGAGGTTTACAATAAGGTAAATGACCTTCGGTAATTATGTGATGTTTTACATCGTGTTTTGCTTCGGAATGAAAATTAGGAGATGAGAAAATGCTTGAGTATTTTTTGAAAAAAGATGTATATTGATTTTCAACCGTAAATAATTTTGGAAGTTCCTGATTGGCGTTTTGTAATCTACCGGTGGACATAATAAAAGTTTCGTTATCTATTAATTTTTGTTTTTTTAAATCAAGTAACAATCCAAAATTAGATAAAAAATCTGCGCCTATTATTGGTTTGGCTATATCTGCAATTGTGAAAAGAAAAGGAAATTTTCGACGTAGACCAAGGTCAACGTTCAAAAATTTTTTTCCGTATGTAAAAATAGTGTTACCTGAAGCTGAAGTAAGTATTATATTTTTATCTTTTTTATGATTGCTAAATATATTATGTGGAAGACAACTGATATCGGCTCCACTATCGACAAGAAAATTTAATTTATTAATTTTATCATAAACAAAAAGGCGTTTTGAAAAGAGCTTATTGGTAAGATTACAATTATTTACGGTTGGGGCAATTAGTTTTTTGAATCTACGTCAATTTTATTGAAAGTATCTGATAAAAGACAGGGTGGACCGTTACATTTTTTGGCGTTTTTTCCGAATTTCTCGTGGAAAAAACACAGTTTATTTGATTTATCAAGAATTCTATTTTGATGATAATTTGAATTCCCTGATCTATTACGACTATTCGACCTGTTTCTGTAACGTTGACATTGACATTGATATTGGGAGTCTGATGAAAAATTGTTTTTAAGAGAGGAGAGTTCTTTCTCAAATTCCATTTGTTTGTTTAAGATATTTTTGAAAGAATTTTGACAATGATCTATGAAATTAGTAATAGTTTTATTTAAATTTGACATTTCGTTAAGGGGATTTTGAATTTCGTTGATAGAATTTGAATTTTGTCTAAGTGTTTCCCAAATTTTATCTGCCAAAGATAATAAGTGAGAAATGTCTTGTTGACTGGAAGAAGTTAGAGCAATTTGGATTACGTCTGGTAATTTTCTTCTCCACAATTTAATCAATAATTTTTCATCTATTGTTTTATCCCCAGCAATTTGCATGAGTTCCCTATAATATGCAGAGGGTTTTTTATCACCTAATTCTGAACTAGACAGTAATTTATTTAAACGTGCTTCCTCTGACAATGTTAACCTACTCAGAATTGTATCTTTTAAAAAAATATATAAATCACTTGTTGGTGGTTTATTAATAACATCATAAACCTCGCTAAAAATTTCCGGTGGTAAGTGTGCTACCGTAATGTGATATTTGCTTTTATCCGCTTTGACGTTATATATAAAAAATTGACTTTCTAATTGTTTGAACCAAAGTTCAGGTTTTGATGACCAGAAAGCTGGAAGTCTAATATTTTTTAAATTTTCTAAGGAGTCAATTCCTTCCGGGGAAAAAGTATTTGTTTCTGTCATGTCAGTAAAATTGTTTAGTTTGTTATTTAGTCGATTAAAAGATACTGGAAATGGTTATATGCAATTCCCCAAAGAACGACAAATCAAATGGCTTACCTGTCTGAAATCTTTGCGAGAATGACTGGTACGGAAAACCTCTAGACTATGTTGTTTGACTTGGGGAATCTCGCTGTAAAATTCTCAGCTAGGGAAACTGGGCTCCGGAAATACTTCGTTTTGATATTGATCACACGGGTCGCTGCTGTTGGAGAAACTGGACTGGTGGACGGGTCGCTGCTTTTTGGTCACTCCGGGTTGATTCGTTTTTATCACGTTGGATCGGGTTAATTCGTTTTTGTTACTTCGGGTTGATTAGTTTTTCTTTTTGTATCACGTCGGGGTCACCAATTATTTAGTGGTGTGGTTCCACTAAATATAAATTTTATTGTAAAAGAAAAACTTTATATTTTAATACATTTCTTTAAAAAAAAATACTGTATAAAATTATATGAAAATTATATGACAATCTTTTTTCAACTCCTCGTTTTTTCTTGTTCTCATCAATCATCTCCCTAGCGACGTTCCTCTGGTGATTCTCCAGCTTCCTGCCTCCTTGGATCCTTTTTTCTTCTTCTTTTTTTATCAGAGAGAACTGGCATTGACAGGAAATGCCAAATGACTGTCACTCAAGAAAAATTGCATATAACCATATAACCACAAAATAAAATAATGTCATAAAACTGTCAACTTGAAATAACGTCAAAATATGATTAGAATGCAAGTCAAAAGTGATAGGAGTCATTTTTGTGTGCTCGTCGTAACCAGACAAGTGCACCACAGTCACCACTAAAGACTGTTTATTTTTTACGTTCCCCAGAAATATATAAGTTTCACTGTGATGACTGCAATGTGATGGCCAGTCAGGAAGACTTTTAGACACTAGAATAAAAGAACGTCTTAATTATGTTAAAAACCACAAAAACTTTGACACACCTAATTTACTATCTGCCTTTGCCAATCATATCATAGCTAAAACTCACACTTTTTCCATTTCCAACTTTTCTAGGGTACCTCCATAAATGTTTAAAGGTTCCAGAATTAATTGACTTGAGTGGTTTGAAATGATGAATGAAACTACTAGAGATATCACAGTTGTATGTTTGAATGAACAATTGAGACCAAATAATCCCCTTTAATAATTTTTGTTTGTAACAGATTTTACTTGCGTCTTCCATATTTCCTTTATTATGTTCCGTTGTCCACTGTTTCTTCAATAATTGTTTTTGTTTCTTTCTAATGTTACTAATAATTTTTTTTAATTATACAGTATTTGTTTATACCTACCATTATTAAATTAATTTTAATTGTTATTGCTGAATTCAACATAACCTCACAAACATCATTATTAAATCATTGTACTTAAGCAACCAATTCGTTGCTATTATCATATTTTATACTTTATGTATTTGACTATAATTACTAACTAGTTGATGCTCACTTTTATCATGCATGTAAGGAATATTTACCCTTATTTCATAATCGTTTGGATACCTACTTAGGTACTATCGGCTTCAGAATAGCATATACATTTTCAAACTCAAATCGCTTACATCGAATAGACGGCCTATTTATGTGTATAACCAATCACGGTTTAAATAATAATAAATTTGAAATCAGTTAAACAGTTGTCCACGCCCACATCTTCACTTAGTTTGGAACCCTCGATAATAAATGTTTGTTTGGGATTAAAATCCCTTTTTTTTATTATATCAGTACAAAAATGCGAAAAAAAACCTATTTATTCGGGACATGACCGACCATTGTAAATACACTTAATCTCCCAAAACCACTTTAATGAAGGCGTTTTAAAAATTGCCATTCCTTTGTTGTATAAGAAGGGCGTTTTTATAACTTCGGTAGGTAAACGAAATTCACATTTAACATGTATATGCTATTCTAAAGCCGACTGTATATCTTTAAAAATTATCAGACACAGATACACTTCAATATTTACAATGTTAAATTATAGACTACATCTTTTTATTTAATATTTATAGTTATTTTTAACCTAAGGAATGTTCTTTCTTTTTTAATTTGCACGATTAAACACAACTGTTTTTATAGCTTGATGATAGTCATGCTAGGCCGAAACTATTAGCAAAATTTTTGTCCATCATAGTTTAATAAAATTCTTTGATATTGACTTTGGTTTTTCATTTGGTTTTTCTCTTCAGTGACATTTGAGATATGAATGGTTTACTTCATTTGATCAATCACCGATGAGTGGTATAGTAAGGGTCAATACCTCTTAGGAGGACTGGGTTCCGTGAAGATCAATTATCCTAAAACGCTAGAGGGCCAATGTGAAGCGGTGAAGCTTTTCCTGAACGACTGAATTCTGCCTCAATTTAGTTACAATGGTTTACTGATGGAAGGTTTACTGCTGCCCTCTTTCCCCAGGTTCTTGAAAAATGATCCAACACATCATGTGCAAAAAACACGGTGTTTTGCATTGTGCTTATATACAAGATTTTTTGTGATGCAATGTCATTTTCATTTTAAATTTATTTTACTTGATTATTATTTAACGTCGGCCTATTTCTGCTAGATAGTATCAAAGCAATCCTTGTTTGTTTCTATGGAGATAACAAAGCTCAAATATCAAAACATATTTGTCTCAATAATCGCCTTTATTAATTTGTTAGTTTTGTTGTTAAAAATGAGCGAATCTGAGTCTGATTCCCTACCTTCAGTCATTGAAGAAACTGCAGAAGCCGTTGTAGCAAATTTGCTTCCAAGTAAATCAAAAGCAGCGTATGAAACAGCTTATTTTAACTTCCAAAAGTGGTGCGGAGTGAAGAAGATAAATACTGAAAAAACTATATCAAAAAAGGTTCTTCTTGCTTATTTTTCCGTCGACGATGTGGTCACTATTTTATGTTATCCGAACAACAACATTATGTCAATAAAAATGTGGAAATCACTAAGTTTACAAATTCGATTGCTTTTTTTAAAAGGGAATGTGGAAGGATACGGACAAAAAAATCAAAAACTTTTGGTAAAGAAGATTTTAGTAGATTTTTAATAGAAGCTAATGATCATATTTATTTAGGCTTGAAAGTAATTTTTATAGTTGGGATAGTAGGAGGTTGCCGAAGAGATGAATTACTAAATATGCGCGACGAGGATGTTAGTGACTGCAGTTCTTTTATTAAAATAAACATTCCATTTAAAAAGACAAAGATATATAGAGTATTTTTGATTGTATATGATTGATTGTATAGTATAACTAAAATAAGTTGCTACTAGCGGCAAATTTTCCTTTGTCGAAACATTGTCTCCATAGGCGTGTTTGTCCGTGTGTATTACAAATATTGTCGATCACATAATCGTTTTTTAAATTAAGTGCTTTTATTCTAAAATATCTGCCTTCTTTGAAGTAGAATTTGTAATTTTATATAATATGAATGATAGGAAGTTTCTTAGCTTTTATAATTATTATAATCAGGATAATCTCGTAATTTCTCTTGAACGATTTCTAAAGTCGGTACAATATTTTCTTGATATAAATTATAAACCGTTCGCTTTATAACATCTTTTGTAGCATCGCAACATTTGCAAATTTTGTTTTTTTGTTTTTCCGCACCTCCGAATAATCTATAACGTCACCGCGCTTAATAACCCGAGAAATAGTGTAAATAGAAATTTTAGTATTAATTCGCTTTATTATAACCGCATCTGATTTTTTATTATCTTCATTTTTAAAATAACCCTCTGACACTGAATGTGTAAATCTTTATTGCAAAATTCGCTACTAACCTCACCTGTTGGCGATGTCATATCTTTGAATTTAAATTTTGATCTGGATTTCCATTTTCTGATTCAAAAGGTCTCCAAAACGCTGCCATAATATATGTAACTAATTTAAGGTTATCAATTAATATGGGAAAAAATTACAATACGACGATGTGATGGAAGTTACGGTAAAGTGACAAAGACAGAAATATCGTTACGTACAGCGTTGCTACTAGTTGTAATAAATACCTAACACTATACAGAAAATAATGAATTTTAACTGATCAGTAATCAGGAAATGTATACAACTCTACTGCTTACTTTGATTCTGCTGTAAACTGGTAACGTAAAATTTAGATATGACAACGCGATTTACTCTCAATCATTATTGGTTTTAGTTTTTTTTATACAAACATAACAATGGATTCAAACGTAGCTCAGTTTGTTAACAATGATGGGGATGACATATCATATACGAGTAATGAACAAGAGGGACCAGTATTCCGTGGCAATACGTTTCAAAACTGTACGTTTTAATTTTTGTAATTTTTAAATAAAAATGTATGTTTAATTGCATGTCAGTATTCTTAAATAAATGGATTTGTTGTAATAGGGAGTTATCGCACACCACTTTTGTGCGTTGCTTTAATAAAGTTTTCCTTATAATGACAAGTACGCTTGCGTACAAAGATCTTTGAAATAAGGAAACTTTAATAATTTAACGCATTTACTTTATTTGGGACATGTTAAAGACTCAAATAAAATAAAGGAAAATAACTTAAACTCTTCTTTTTCTCTATGGTGTCACAATGTTAGGTAAATTTTAAGCGGAAATTAAATAAATTCGCAGGTAACCTAAGCCTAACATGCGTATTTGATTTTATTTGGTCCACAGAAAAGGTTTATAATTTGGTCTTATATAACAAATAAATGTAAAATTTAGGTATATATAAATTTATGCAATTATTTAATGTTTAAAGTATTTTGGAGATAGGTAAGTGGATATTTTTGCCGCATTAGCACAACTGTACATTACTACAATAAAAAGAATAGTACAATATTTTACAAAAAAAGAACATTTATTATAATTACTTACTGATACAAATTTCAAATAAATAATAAAACTATATCAAAACAAGAGTAAACATAATAAAACTATATTACAATTGAAATAATAATTGAATGAAATAATTTATGAACTTAGTTCATAGGGGTTGTGTCTGGTTAATCTTTGTTTACTAACATTCATAGATAAATAAAACAAGTAGGTACCTACTTCGCAACTGTCAACTTTTTACGTTACACAAGTGCCGTAGCGATAACTCTATTTGTACCATGCACTATTAAGGTTTTGCCTTATTAAAATAAGGAAAATTATGACGTTAAGCAAGTGTGTGCGATAACTCCCTATTATGTAGATACGTGTTTATTTTCCCAACAAAAATGTAGATTTAAAAATGAAATCTAATTTTTTTTAAAGAGTCACAAAATGAAACCAATTGATAAAATGAACAACATTTTGTATCTAGAATGAGTTTCAAAATTATGATATTTCGTAACCGAATTACAAAAAATAATTGTTATGAACCCTCTTTCGAATAAAAACTATTAACGTTATATTGCCGTCGGACAAAATTAACGTCACAAAAACTTTTATAAATAGCAAAATGGTTGCATCAACTTGGACGTGTTTTATAAATTAGTTTCGATCCCAGTACTTTGTTTTTAGTTACGAGTAGTGTATATCGAAAAAAATGCCGAGAAATCGCAAAATGTTGTTTAATCTAGTTTTACATAACAATAATTACTTTCTAACTAAAACTTATGTGAGTATTAAATCTTGTTATATACCGCGACAGATATATTTAGAAAGGTTATAAACAACGTCACGGACACTATTATTTGCATGTCTTGGTCATGCCAGCATTCTAATATAATAAATTTTGTATCAATAAAAGTTTATTTGGAAAATAACTGAAAACGGGTTCATTATAAAATATTATGGATGGAGAACAATAAATAATTGCATTATGCAATGTACGTTACCATATCGAAAATATTACACTAAAGCAATTTTGATGCGGCATAAAAATAAGTAGGTACCTACAATTTTCATAGAGCATAATTAAATTACATAGTTGTAACAGATGTAATCCACAGCTACATTAAAAATCACTGATCATAATAAAATCCCGATACTAATTGATTACCTTTTTTCAGCGTTTTTAATTTTAAAATTTAACTCAATATTCACACATTAAAACACGTTGAGAATATGATTATAACCTTAAATATTAGGCACTATATTTGTATACAGTTCCTTCTTTTTCTTTCGCTCTTCATGGAAATTTCATGCATAATACATACTTTCCTCTTGCCTATCCCAGGTATTTCATAAATATTTCACAGCATAATCTATCTTAGGACTTTAAAAAAATATGAGATTCTGGAGAATGAAAACACCAAGTTATATTGTGTCCTTTTCAGAGAAAACTTTTCTCATTTTATGATTTAATGACCAATGGCGTAGGTAAACTTGTTTTGTGAAAATAAAAATTATTTAAGTTTAATGTGCCTACTATGTGACGTTACTTTCCGACATTACTGCAGATAGGTCATAGCATTTTATCCAAACAAACATTTGTCCATCCGAAGTCAACAAATTCAGGCACCTCAGCAAAAAGCCGAAATTTTTACGAAAAGCCTCCAAAATGACTTTAATCTCCAAATAACCCACTTTTTCAAAATAATTTTGCTGCTCAGATTGACCTCCTAATCAAAAACATAACTCTATACCCGCATGTCATCACTCCCTTAAACGAAGAGAACCCTCTTCACTCACCATTTACCATTGATGGCATTAAATACTCTTTTATTTATTTATTTATTTATTTATAATCACACAAGTTTTACAACCTAATTACGTGATTATATAATACAATATTTAACATATCCAAAGACAAAACAGAAAATGATAATATATTATTATAATAAATAATTACTATAATTGCTAGGAACTTAACACCAATATCCTAAGAATCTATGTTAACAACCATCACACTGTAAAATTAATTATATGATGCAAAATATTATTTTTAAAAGTTACCAATGATAATGCCTAATTCAAATCAATTAAAAGGTTGCAAGTTGTTAGCGAGTCGAAGCATGGCAACAAGTGGTGAATGGCATGTAGTCAGAACCAGTGGTATCTTGAACATCGGGAAGGTACGAATGTTTCTAACGGGAACATTAAAAGGGATGAGAGATAGTATTTCAGGTGAATTTATTTTGGCGTTAATTATTTTGTGTAAAAATACTAGAGAAGTTCTTATTAAGTTATAATCTGGCCATTTATGATATTTTCCATAATATAAGTATCTAAGAAATTTGTTCTGGATGATTTCAATATCCCTCAGTATGGTTTTATATTCACCATACCAGATAATAGATGCAAATTCAAGTTTTGATCTCACCAGACTGTAATATAGTACTTTCTTTGTATTTATGTTATATATATATTTTTACAACATCTTATAACAAATTCCAACATTTTATTTGCATGGTTTTTAATACTTTTTATGTGGTTGTGAAAAGAAAATGTGTTGTTGTAAGTAACACCTAGATCTTTAACTTCTTGTTTTCTTTCTAGTACCTCTCTATCCATCATATAATCAAAAATAACGGGATTTTTTTGACGGGAGATTGTCATAATATTACATTTATTTATATTAAAATAGAGTTTATTAGTTATACTCCACTCAAAAATTTTGTTGATATCTTTTTGAAGAGAAACGCAGTCTCTAACAGTCTGTACTTGTTTAAATAATTTAAAATCATCAGCAAATACTAAATAATCAGAATTTATACCATTTACCAGATCATTAATAAACATTAAAAATAGTAGAGGTCCCAAATTTGATCCTTGAGGTACCCCTGAATTGGCTTCATATCTTCCAGATGTATTCTTGTCATGTTTTACAACAAAGTTTCTATTTTGTAAGTAACTTTTAATTAATTCTAGAAATTTTCAGCCAATCCAAACCTTTTAATCTTTTTAAGTAGAACATCATGATGTACCGTTTTCTTAAAGTCGGTATATATTACATCTAACTGTATTTTTTTCCAACGAATTATGAACTTTATTGCTAAAGATAAATAAATTTGTTTCTACAGATTTATTTGCCATAAATCCACATCCACATGTCGGACTGGAAAAAACACAGCTCCTGGCCCCGATGCTATTTCACGACAATCGTTAAAAAATCTTCCAGAATCTCTTTGCCGGTCCTTCAAAATCTATTTAACTCTAATTTTCTTATTTCCCCAAATGTTGGAAAACCGCCAACACCATCAAGATCTCCAAGCCCGAAAAGAACCCACCCTGTCTGAATCCTACAGGTCCATTTATTTAATCAGCATTCTGGAGAAAGTCCTTAAAAAACTAATCAAGGACATACTCTGGAACTTCGGCGACACCCGCCTAGCTCCATTACTCTACCTAATTTACACCCTTGACGTTCTCATTCCTAGGAACCCCCACACTCACTTTATGCTGATGATAACACAATCTTTGCATCCGCCCCCCAACCGAGACCGCCTCCCAGAATTCCTCAATTCATTCTCAAACTCCAACAAATCTCAACTCATCTTTAAATATCCACACTGTCTCCTCGAGAAACTTCTACCCGGAATCTTCCGAATAATGATCTGGGGAGAGAAGCTCGAACTTCGGAACGAGGCCGTTTACCGGCGGGTGAGATATACTCGCACCCTCTGTTGGACGGTTGACGTAAAGTCCACCATGGACTCTGTCCGGAAACGAGCGAATCTCATCAGAGCATTAGGAGAAAAATACGGCAGAACCCACCCCTCCATTCTTCTGGACACCTACAAACTCCTAGACTACAAAGCTATTCTATACAGCACCGCCAGCATCACAAGTTCAATCCAATCTTGTGAACGAGCCATTCTCATATATTGCAAATATCAAAACCGTTTCACCTCCAGCAACGTAGTCTACGAAAATCCGACTACACACTAGCAAAAAACACACTAAAACTCCCTTGGCTAATCAACTGCTGCTCCAGAAAGCCAAAAATTAAAAACGGCGACCTGCCTCTACGCCTACTCCAAGCAACCCCACGAGATACCCTCCCCAAGGAATGCCATGTATTCCTCACATCACCCCTAGCGATTCGCTATATCCAACACTGGGGCTTACCCTGCAATACTATCTCCCGTCTCCGGGGGATACAACCAAACATCTATCATCTTTTCCTACGAAACCCGAATAACTTCTTCGAGGAATCTTCATAATTCCTCGTTAGCCTAGCTAACTCCCCGGCGCTCTGTCAGGTTATAGGTTTTCTGTGGTTCCCTATAATACTTACCGAATAACTGACAGGAAGGGAACACTACTGTCAAAGCTCTATACCCGCATTCCCACCACAAAATTTAAGCCCTTTGCCTGCGTATTCTTCTGCTATCCGCCCAACAGACCTCGCTACGCAACAGATACTCTTCTGTCGCTCCGAGCCATTATCTCTCAATTATACCACAATCTCTCAAAATATCACACCAAGGGCGATACGACTCCCACTCAACTAAAAACTCCACTACAGCCCTGCAGAGGATCTTAAATACCAAGTCTGGGCTCATTAATCTTTTGTTAATTCCTTTGTTTCTTTATTAGAATTGAAAATTTTAGATAAATAACAATTTAAAATTTCGTACACTTTGATTTGTAAAATATTACTTTAATTACCGTAAGAGACTGACCCATTTCTTCTGTATTTTATCATCTTTTGGGTTTATTTAGTATTATAGTGATGGCTTCCAAAGGCCCAGCACATTATTATTGAAATTTATGGTACTAACCCTTACTGTGTGAAAATTCATGTTATTCAGAACAATAAACAACTAAAAGGTTGTATTATTGATAAATAAAAATATGGATATTAGAAAATTAACATAGAAATAGCAAAATCATATGAAAAAGTTTGCCTTAAAGATTTTGGGGTTAAGTAATATTATTATTGTATATTTTTCTGACCTTAAAACAAAATAGAATATTATGAAAACGCATATGTTTTATAATTTTTAAACAATTATTAAAAACTATGGTTGTAGTAGATTAATATTCCTATTCTCCTTTTAAATTATACAGGGTGTTAAACTTGGTACGATTTTCAGGTAATATTGGTTATAACTTTTTAAATACCTGGTATAACATAATAAAACTTTACATTATTTTATGTAAGTTTGGTATGCCACCATCTTATGAAACACCCTGTAAGTATTTAACTAATTTTAAAATGTGGAGTTAATAACTTTTTTTTGTAAATTTTACTATAACAGATCTACTGAGCTTCCTCACACTAATCAATCACTCTGTATACAGCATTACATGTTGGACAATTAATTTTGTAAACACCACATTTTTTTAATTTGGGTAATTTTGTTTTTACATTTAACAATTTTTTACCAACATTATTTTGTGTTTAAATGATATTAATGCTGATGTTGCCGAAGATATTATTTTTGAAATTGTATTGGAAATATTTCCACAATATGTAATATTTTTATAACTTTTGATTTCTTTAATTTGTTTAGGAAATATTAGTGGTAGTGACACTATCTGTTCTTTCTTATTAATTAATTTATTTATTAAATGAATTGGATAGCCATTAGACGTAGTTATTTGTTCTATGATACTAGTTTCTTTATCAAAGTTAATTTTGTCCTATAACGCATAAATTAGCAGCTTATAATTCTATGATACATAGGGCATTTTCAATTCCAATGGTCTAGCCTTAATACTACCTAGCTAAAAAAAAACAAAATATAACTTAAATGTCAATCTGACGATGCTAATCAGCGAAACGGCCGTCATTGTAATTTAAAACATAAGTTTTTCAAATAAACTTGGAAGTTACGATCAAACGAAGAGTTTCTTATTATTCTTAGTAATGGTTAGTACAATAAATTTAAAACAGAACTTCTTTAAATAAACCTTAAACTATTCCTTAACTAAAATATTTCAATTTCACAAAACAAGAAAATACACAACACTAAAATCTTAAATGCAAACTACCATAAAGCTGAAGTTTGTTTGGATAACATGCTATGACCTATTTGAAAAATGGCTGACAATCCAAATAAAAGTAGGTATATTTTATAACGCAGACGCACAGATTTAAGAAATTGTAGAACTTTCTTGATTTGTTTGGGTTATTTTTGTGTAGTAATTTAATAAACATTTTGTAAATCAGATCAATTTATAGCTATTCGTATATAAAGTTTTTTCAACTGAACCAAAAGTACTAATTACTAATTGCAATAAAGATTATATAAGAACACTTAAATTATAATATGCTAAGCCGATTTTCGACTAATTAAAATATCCAGCGTATATATTTAGATGTAGATTTATCATAATACGTTTAAGTGAAACAACTTTTTTAAAAAGCTCTGGACCTAACCTGTGTGCACTGGCGACGGGTTGAAAAAAATTTACTTTGAAAAAAGGAATCAAAGAAAAACATTGTTTAATTTAACTTTAAATACAATAAAATTCAATATTTTCAGATGCCAACGGAGTGCATAACCAATCCTCTCCAGAGGGAGCTGGCAGATTCTATAATCAGAATGGTACCCTTAGATGAAATTAGAATTTTATTGGCATGTGGTGCAAAAGTAAGATTAATTATAATTATAAGGTAAATATGTATAAAATACTAAATAATAATTGTTATTAGGTTAATGAACCAGTTACACAAGGATTAATGCCGTTGCATTACGCTGTTTGGCAAAGGTACTATGAAGCAACTCAGTTGTTAGTTACCCGAGGCGGTGATGTAAATGCTACAGACGAATGCGGTTATAGCCCTCTTCATTTGTCAGCTGAACATGGGTAAGTTTGTATTTAAAATGTTTTTGTGGGTGGATGGTTGTTTATTTTTGCTGCAAAGAATAAATTTACTCCGAAAATTTTTGCGTGTGTTTTACACGACCAAACATTCTTCAACGAAAATATTCGGAGTAAAAAGTACTGGTAACAAACCGTTGCCTCATTGTACAAAGTCTCAAAACGCGGTCTTGATCAGGAGTAGTAACCCTTCTACTACCTTGACCAGGTCTGCTTGAGTTACGTGTTAAAATTCTTGAAATGGTTGACTGATTAACATTAAACCGTTCAGCGAATTCAACTTGAGTGTATCCTTCGCGAAGGGTAACCATTCTAATACAGTCAGATTTTAACAAATTTCAATTTTCTTGCTGCCGCTAATTCATTTTAAGGGACACTTAAAAACCTTGAAAAATTCCTTTAAAGATTTATCAAAACGTATTCAAAACAAACTAAATTAAAAAACTGAAAAAGTGGAAAATTGTTTCCACCTGCACCCAGGGTAAGGAAACTTAACAGTTTCTATACTATGCTTGACCATTTTCTATCAAAAAAACAACTACTTCCTGGGCTATATGCCCCAACGGACATTGAATTACATTCCAATAGAAAACGTGATGGCGATCGACTTCGTCGACACTTGCAACCATCTCTATCGATTTGCAAATTAACAGGAAAAACACACTGTTAATTTGCAAATCGATAGAGATGGTAACTATTGATGAACTCCGTGAAAAAATGTTTACCTTTTTCAGAAGAATGCGGCAACCTATTTTAAATAACATGCTAAGCAATCTTTTCAAGCGTTATGAGTACTGCTTGGAACGCAATGGCGAGCACTTTGAACACATTTTGTATAAAAGCAAAAGCTACACCTTTCACAAATCGGTGGTCTTTACTAAGTAAATAGGAATGTGTAAAGATCGTATGTTCGAGTCTGCGCGGAGTCACTAGCACTTGAGTTCTGCGATCTGTTGGACGGTCTATCCACGGTTTCACTGATGTTTTGGTTGCCTTAAGATAGGAGGTATGAGAGTTCCAGCGCTCATTCCAAGAAGATTGCATAATCGACTTTATGTGATTTTTGGCGTCATTTATGACGACGCCAGTAAATCCTAAGGGTTCATATCATTTATTGCATCACGAGCACATTTGTCTACTTCTTCGTTACCTGAAATTCCAATATGAGACGAAACCAAATAAAAATAATTTCCTTATTTTGTTGTTGGCTCTCTGGTAGTGCTTTCTTTATTTTAGAGGCTACGATGTTCGTTGGGTATATGTGGCTTATGGTTTGAAGTGAGATAAGGGAGTCTGTTAATATGATCGCTTTTTCTATTTGGGCATCATTTGTTTCAGTGATGGCACAATATACCGCATGTAGCTCGGCTATATTCTAATGTTAGTTTAAATTTTTGATGTATTTTTGAAAGTACAATGGCTGCTCCTACTCTTTCTGATTTTGGTGCATCAGTGTAAATTCTGATAAAATCCCAATATCCATTTAAACTATTTAAAATGCTATTTAGATTATTTAAAATAACTTGGTGGTTTGTTGTATACTCATTTTTTTTATACTGTACGGTACACTTGTACTTTACAGTACTCTTCAATTTTCCCAATGTTGTTTGAAATAATAAGTGAATCAACATAAACTAAGCTTTCATTCTAGTTTTTGAAGACTGACATTAATTGTACAACTGCTGTTGCCAGCAATATGTATTAATGGAGTTGTTGATGGATTTACAATGTTTTCTGGAATCGGGGAAGACGTGTGGCTGTGATGTAGCACTTCGACAAAAGTTTCGCCCCTTTGGATCATTATTGCAATCTTGTTTTTGCCTTCAATCGATTCTTCTATATACTTTTCTGCAACTGAAGAACTCTTCCATCTACCGTGCTGTTTTAGAACTTTAGGGTCAGCTCCAGCATTGGCCAACAACGGTTTGGATGTCCTTATGAAGCAATGACCTGTTACTTTTCTGGTTGGTCTAGTTTTAAGAAATCAGCTATTTTCTTAGGTGCTCCGCAAACAGAATGACATTTTCCTTGTCTATAACCCACCAAAAGAGCTTTCATGTATTTTCTAAACACATCCAAATAGTGAACCTTATCACTGTTGATCACAGTGAAAGCTCGTCGAATATGCGTTTTTGTCCGGTTAATCTTAACTACTAGCTGAGTACCCGTATCCTCCACATCACTAACTTCTAAATTTTAGATCCCTTCCCTTCGGCAACCTCCAGCAACTCCAAGTAAAGCTATCACTTTGAGTAATAGATATTCTTTATCTGGAGCATCCCTCATGAAGCTTTCAATTTGTTCCTTTGTCAGCACCTTCGACTGGTTTGGCTGATGGTCTACATTTTGTTTTTTCAAAAAAGCTATCAACTTTGGTAAACTTGATATGTTGACATTATCATTAAACATAATCATTGATTGAGTATTTGGACCATAATGAAGAAGGGTCGAATGTTTTTGACTGAAAATTTAAACTGTTGAAAAATAATTCTTTAAAAAAACTGTTCCTACCACATCCAAAATGTAAGCCAATATCACATTTTTATCAGCACTACTTTTTAAATTGTGTTGTTCATGCCAGTTGCAAAACAGCGCATATTCTTTTTCATATCTTTTCGCAGACTTAACTGGAATGATTTGCCCTATCGCTTCGCAGTTTTCTCACCAATTTCCTCTAATTTCAGATCCATTTGCTCCGCAGATATTTCGTGTGTGCAGAAAAATTCAATATGTCTATGATCAAATATGTCATTTCAGTTTCATATTTTATTGCTTTTAAAACCAAAGGCAGTATGAAAAAAAAATATAGTACGATACACGTCCGTGAAGTGATTATTACGGTACTCGATTAAATATTCTTGACTCGGTTCCTTCGTCGCCTCGTCCATAAACAACTATCTCGTACCGTAATAAGTAACTTCCCGGACTTGTAACGTAAATAACTATAAACTGATTTAATGATGTAATGATTTTAGGTGTTCTTACTGTCCATATTGGAGGATATTCGAAGGTCACACGTAGGCAGTTTGGTAAGGATGTGTTAAGGGCTATTACATCTGATCGTATAGTGTGTTCAACAATATGGTGCCTACAATAAAAGGGTACTTTTATCTCAGGTATTGGCAAGTTTGGGTTAGAATACCGGTCAGGATTAAATTTTCAAAAATAATTTTTAAATAGAAACGCATATTAAAGGATATTCACAATAAAATTTAATAAAAATTTAAATATGTTAATTAAATTAATTGTACCAACCCTTACTTTTTGGAAGTCCATCTTATTAAGAATAATAAAAAACTCTTCGTTTGAACGCAACTTCCAAGTTTATTCGAATTATGTTTTATAACATAACATAAACATAACATAAATATAACATAAACATAACATAACATAAAACATTTAAATCCAAGTTTATTCGAAAAATTATGTTTTAAAACATTATATGACATAATTTTCAAATTATGTCGTAAATAAATAAAGCTGCGTTTTTTATATCCTTCAAAGTTCATGTTGTTTTGGAGCATAAATTCCTGTATTTCCGCTTTTGCATTTGAAGAGCCTGGAATCTTCTTCAATTGGGGACTATGGTAACTGGCATTGTCCATAACTATGACACTATGCGGGGGAATATTTGGCAGTAAAGTGTTTTCGAACCAATCTTCAAAAAATTCGGCTGTAGTATCTTGGTGGTAATCCAACGACGAATCTTGAATGTTCTTCGCCGAAAGTCCCAAACTGTTTGGAATCCAACCATCTTCTGATCCAGCATGAATAATCGTGATCCGTTTTCCTTTGTTTGATGGAGCTTTTGATTGGCATCGCACTGTTCCATCGGTCCATCCTTTTGCCGGCGTATCGTGGGTATCATACCAGGTCTCATCCAAATAGATTATTGGTCTTTGTAAAGACCTGTAATCACTTAT
The DNA here is from genome assembly GCA_035357415.1 of Ophraella communa. NCBI lineage: Eukaryota > Metazoa > Arthropoda > Insecta > Coleoptera > Chrysomelidae > Ophraella > Ophraella communa. The sequence continues at coordinate 31,048,954 of CM068981.1, forward strand.
GGCAATCAAATATTCAAAACGCCATTGCCTAATCTGTTGGGATTCCATAATAACTTGCATTTTGTCAATTTTGCAGTATTTGAAACCTAGTTTGGATAAAAGTGTCCATAGGTTTCCAATTGATATCCTTATCTAAGTGGAGCACCTTAGTCTTGTTTGCAATGATCTGATAGTAGGCACCAAGTTTTCTTCGTACATAGAGTAGTTAGTTCTTCTTATCAAATCTTTATCACCGTCATCAGTGGTTCTGGAAATACCACTATCGTTTCGTTTTCGTCTCGGATGAATTGGCCTCAAAATGTGAACTCTCACTGATGATTCCCGTATCCCTGTCAAATCGCTGGTTTCTCTTACAGCAGGAGTAAAAGCCCAACCCCTTTGGACCAGCTTCTGATGAACATGTCTGACGATTTCTTTGGAATCAAGGGATAAAACTCGTCGTCGAATAGGAACAGTAACACAGGGCGCCGCTGATGCAGTTTCCCAAGGACGAAACATTTTTCACAAAAATTATTAAACAACACAGGCTAACTCTCACTACGGGAACACAAATATAAATGATTATCCTCAACCCAAATTATACAAATAAAAGATCCGTTTCTGTGTGCAAATTTTGACCATAATCAATAAACCGTGACAGACGATCGCAATAAAAGTGGTTTATTACCATCATCATTATTGTAGGCACTATATTGTTGAACACAGTATACAGTGTGGGACTTTGTTCACTGCGCATTTGAAAAAAATCAAATAATGTAGTTCATCAATAGTCGATATCTTAAAAAAAATCATTTTGAATAAATAGGGATTAAAAATGGTTGTTTTTAATTGTTTCAGATACACTGAAGTCGTTCGTTTACTACTGGCCTCCGGTGCAAAAGTAAATTATAGGGAAGATACAGATGAGGAATTTCCCAGAACTACTAAATGTGATGAACCTTTGAGACTTGCAATTAGAAATAAACATATGGATATCGCGAAGATGTTACTTGAACATGGGGCGGATCCTAATAAAAGATATTTTTTCGGTTCCGAAATTAATTTAGTGACCGATCTTGAATTTTTGGAACTGTTGTTAACTTTTGGTGCGAATGCTGATAGCAGAGATCGATCTGGACTTACACCTTTGATGAAAGCTGTTAGACAACCACAGGTAAGAATATGATTTTTGCTCATTTCATAATTCTGGAAAGTTTAATATTTACATTTTTTTACTTGACCAATTGGCTATTTTGTAACATGCCTAGCTCCATACTACCTTACTTTAGATTACCGTCATTACGAACCTTAAACATTCCTAACGCAACCCAACCGGAAACCATTGTCAACCCTCATCCCAGTACGACGATGCCAATCAGCGAAACGGCTGTCATTGTAATTTAAAACATAATTTTTTAAATAAACTTGGAAGTAACGTTCAATTGAAGAGTTTTTTTATTCTTAAATTCATTTTTCGATAATTAATAATTTTGCATTAAATTTAATTTTATACAAGGTGTTTCTATCTTTTTCACCTTATTTTCCTTTTGTTTCCTCTTAGCCGGGCTCTGCCGGGAAGGCTCTATTATCGTTACAACTTAGCCAATTGCTGCATATTATAAGAAAAAAAAAAGAATTATTGATAAAAAGATTAAATTAATTTAAAAATTGTTTATTATCTGGCATATTTTTACATGAATCTTAAAGATTGATTGATTTAAGGGAATAGAAGCTGTTTTGTTACTTATAAAATATGGTGCAGATGTTAACGCGATGGCAGATGAAAGGCATGATTACAGAACGGTACGTAAAAATTTATTTATAATCACATTATTTAAATATACATATATACACAGCGATATGGTTTTCCATATTAAGTTTTTTATAAAGAAACAGTTTTAAAACTACTCTAAATAAAAATTTGCAATGATTTGTATAGATTGTTTTCAATATTTAGGTCTGCTTGCTATCATGCTAATTTCAGTACTGATTTTAGTACTAAAAATAAAGTGTGTATAAATTAGTTGCGCACGCCGATTCAGTACTAAAAATTAGAGCATGTTCTAATTTCTTGTACTAAAAATATTAACATGTCAACTAAAAGTGAGGTTATGCTTATGGTGCTTATGTTTTTTATATAAAAACGTGGGATTATAAACAAATAGAAAGTATGATTGAGCTATATAAAGAAAATCCTTGTTTATATGTGCCAAAACATTCAATGTATAAAAACAGAAATGCAAGAACTAAAACAGTGGAAGAAATAAAAGTTGAATTATCCAAACATGCATTTGTGACAGAGAAAAGTCCCTTGCCTAACACTTTGCTCTCAATCCATATACGTTTTTTAAGAAGTGTTTGATTTCTTTTCTTCTTTGGTAGCATCATTATCACAATTAAAGTCACTTCGTCATCATTATTTAAGTACTGATTTGTTGCATTCACTCAAAGCACAAAATAAACTAATTAAAAATTAAGACAGTTGCAAACACAAGACCTTCGGTCTCTGAAGAAGATAACTTGGTTATCGAAACGCTTGTCAGGCAGTTAAAAGTGTGTGTTGTTGTAGTGGTAGTGTAAACGGTTTCGGTATCAGTTTCGCCAACGGTTCCAGATTCAACAGTTTTGTTATAAAACTATTGAAAAATTTAAGTTAATTATTACAATATACGAAAATACTGTTGGCACATTATGAATTAGTTATTTACGTTACAAATCCGGGAAGCGACTTATTACGGAACGAGATAGATGTTTATGGACGAGACGACGAAGGAGCCGAGACAAGAATATCTAAGCGAGTAGCGTAATCACTTAACGGACGTGTATCGTACTATATGTTTTTTCTTACTGCCTTTGGTTTTAAACGCAAGAAATATGAAACTGAAATGACATATTTAATCATTTTATTAGGAAGTCATGTAGACTGCTGTGAAAAAATTATGTTATTTGATTTATTCTTAACATGGTTGATTTGCTTTATAAATAAAAACAATGTAAATAAAGGCAGATATTGAATTTTTCTGCACACAAATATTTGCGGAGAAAATGGATCTGAAATTAGATGAAATTGCTGAGAAAACTGCAGAAGCGATAGGGCAAATCATTACAGATAAGTCTGCGAAAAGATATGCAAAAGAATATGCGCTGTTTTGCAACTAGAGTGAACAACACAATTTGAAAAGTAGTGCTAATGAAAATGTGATGTTGGCTTACTTTTTGGATGTGGTAGAACAGTTTTTTTAAAGAATATTCTTTTCTACAGTTTAAATTTTCAGTCAAAAACATTCAACCCTTCTTCATTATGGTAAAAATACTCGACGGTAAAATCAATTATTATGGTTAATGAGAATGTCAACAAATCAAGTTTCCCAAAGTTGATAGCTTTTTTGAAAAAACAAAATGTAGACGATCAGCCAAACCAGTCGAAGGTGCTGACAAAGGAACAAATTGAAAGCTTCATGAGATACGCTCCAGATAAATAATATCTATTACTCAAAGTGATAGCATTACTTGGAGTTGCTGGAGGTTGCCGAAGGGAAAATATCTATAATTTAGAAGTTAGTGATGTGGAGGATACGGGTACTCAGCTAGTAGTTGAGATTAACCAGACAAAAACGCATATTCGAGGAGCTTTCACTGTGATTAACAGTGATGAGGTTCACTATTTGGATGTGTTTAGAAAATATATGAATTTACGGCAACACGTCTCCTTGAAAGCTCTTTTAGTGGGTTATGGACAAGGAAAATGTCTGTCTCAAAGAGCTGGTATACATACTGTTGGCGGAGCACCTAAGAAAAAAGCTGAGTTCTTAAAACTAGACCAACCAAAAAATAATAAAGGTCATTGCTTCAGAAGGACATCCTTAACGTTGTTGGCCAATGCTGGAGCTGACCTTAAAGTTCTAAAACTGCACGGTGGATGGAAAAGTTCTTCAGTTGCAGAAAAGTATATAGAAGAATATATTGAAGGCAAAAACAAGATTGCAAGAATGATCCAAAGGGGCGAAACTTTTGTTAAAGTGCTACATCACAGCCACACGTCTTCCACGATTACAGAAAACACTGTAAATACATCAACAACTCCATTAATACATATTGCTGGCAACAGCAGTTGTACAATTAATGTCAATCTTCAAAAACTAGAATAAAAGCTTAGTTTGTGTTGATCGATTCACTTATTATTTCAAACAACATTGGGAGAATTGAAGAGTACTGTAAAGTACAAGTGTACCTACCGTTTGAGTCCGGGTAATGGCACTTTACCGTACAGTATGAAAAAAAGGTATATTAAAAGACCTTAACAATTTAAATTAGTATAATGAAAAACGCAATTATTAAAAATATTTCGAGACTCATTATTTATTGAGGATCTTGGACTACTTGCATTATTAAGTGTTTCTTCCTGCGTATTCTTTCTGAATATTTATTATAGGTGCCTATTTGAATTCTGTTCTTGGTTTAGTGGTAAGTATTGGTATACTCGAACTTGCAGAATTGTAGAATTATGACCAGTGACCTTGATTAGTTCTTGTTCTCCTAAACCAGTTTTTGAACGGTTTGGATGCACTTGATTTGGCAGAATGGTTAGTTATTTTTTTAGTAACTGTGTCTAAACTACTTTTTATGCGGATTCTTTAATTCATTTTGAAATGGCATTTATTTCCACAGGAACGTTTTAATACCAAGAACTCTCAGTTTGCCGGATTTGGAGTAAGGAACAAACGTTCGGTTTTAATATCTTTCACATTAACCCATTATTTTTTTAAAAATACGAAGAGGCCAAATATGTGGGTTATTTATGTTTGAAGTCAACTATTTACTATTAGCACACCTTTGGCTCCACCCGTGCAATTTTGGATTCTATATTATAGAAAGGATCAAAGGACTTGTTATACTTATTAAAGTAAACAAATTTTAATTGAACTACTTTTGCCGTTTTATTCCACATTGTCTTTATTACTGCCCTTTCTTTTCATGTTATTAGGCCCATGTTTCAATGCAAGAGTAGCTGTTGTAGTAGATTGATCCAGAATATATCTTTCCTTGGTGAAGGTCTTAAATTGTATCCATATAGACTGATTACTTATTAGAATATTTTTCGGTAGTTTCTAAAATATTTTTAATTATTTCTCCATAAGGAAAGGTAATAAACCGATTAATTTCACCCATTTTATATATCACGTTGACACAAATTGGTAGTTATTTTTACAACAATCTGACACTTGCTAATCAAATAAAAACAACAGTGATTATTCGGGTGTAATACCACTAGAGCTCAGATCTATCAGGATATTTTTTATGGTTGTTTTTTCATACTTACTTTCATTGGCAATTTAACGAGAGCTATTCTAACAAAATCACGAGAAAGGAATTTCATAAAAATGGCTAAGGTACATTTTATTTGGGGGAAACTACTTCTAAACTATAATGACTACTAAAATGTTGACCTTTGGTCTCTGAAGAAGATAACTTGGTTATCGAAACGCGCGTCAGGCAGATAAAAGTGTGTGTTGGTGTAGTGGTAGTGTAAACGGTTTTCGGTATAATGACTAAGTGATGCAGATCTAAATATAAAATTTATTTTTAAAATATGTATTGATATAGCTATTTTGCATATTAGTTAGATGACATTTTTTCTTGTTAACAAAATTAGCCTATGTAGATGTAGTACCATACAAGCAGTAACTTCTTTGTAAAATTGACATTTTTTGGTGACTATTTCCCTGTAAATTTGTTTTTTGTAACTAAATCATAAGCATTACCTGGACAGTATATGTCGTCTTTGGACTCATATAAAAGGCTGTAACTTCTCAGAGAAGTGTAAATGCTTTATTTTTTCCTTTGACTACTTTAAAAGCTAGGATAAATCTTGAACCTGAAGTAATACAAACAGGTTATATTCAATTTATAGTAAGTACCTAGTATGCATGTAAAATTATAAATCCATTTTGCTGTTGCCTACTGTATTAAATTATAAATGTATATTTTAGTGTTCAATTTCTTTTTAAATATTCCCAAATAATATCTGCATTTTATTGAATAAAGAAAAAATAAATGTTTTGTGTTTTTCTTTTTCATGTTTCATTTTCTCATTCATAATATGTAGGTACTGAGTTCACAATAATATGGATAAATATGAAATTCATTCTGATTTGAATATGGAAACCGTTTGTCTATTCTATTATTTACTGGCAAACTTTTAATGGTGAAAGTAAAGAAAATAAGATGGTATTGCCATGGATGATTAAAGATAACAGACATATCCAGTATCTGACCTAAATTTGTAACACCCTTTTATATAAAAATATTCATTTTTTTTAATGTAAATTTTAATACTTATTTTCTTAAGAGAAAGGTATTATATTTATACATATTCAAAAAATGAAACATTGTAGGAACAATAAGGGCAGTATTATCATGCCTATTTAGAAAAACACTTTTAACAATTAGCTGTTAATACATATGTGGTTTTAATTTATAAATGTTAATCCCTTAGAGGGATAAAGATATAATAATTAACTTAAAAGATTAAAAAAGGATACCTAAAGAAAAATCAGGTCTCTTAAAACTCACATTTTTAACAATTCGACTAAAATAAGACAACTGTGTTTAAGTTTAAGTAATTTAGAAAATACCACTAACAATAATAACACTAAATTCCAACAAAACACCTTGCACACATTACAGTTGGATAATGCTATGTAAATGTTATGTAAAAACCAACGCAAATTGTGAAAATATACATTAAAATTATTTTTTTTAATTCTGGTACATTATACGAATATTATAAATTAATATTAATAGACAATTATATATTTAAAGGCAAAACTAAAATTAATATATTTGACGTCATAAACGAGAAATAAGGTTAGGTTATGTTAAGTGAAGTTTGTGTTTGGATTTGGAGAACTAGTATAGACATACGTCTCGGAAAAAAGCGCCACCAAAACTGTTGAACTATGATAGGTTGGTGCAATGTTCAAATTTTGCGTGCAACAAATCTCAAAAAATATCCCTTTTTTTAACTTCATATTTTGCTAGTCGCATTCTCTATGCTTTCTTTAGAAGTTAAGCTTCTGGCGTTAAAATTCGTGATCACAAATTGTCAAACTTTTTCAAAACATACCAACACTTAAACGCCAATATCTCTTTTATTACAATACTCAACTAAAAAACCTTATCTCCTAGAGAAAAGTCTAAACTATATTCTGTTAAAATTTGAATACGTAATTTAAAGGCGTTCTTTAGATTTGTTGTTTACAAAATGATTGAACTTTTGGGTACCATTCAGGCTTGCCACCCGTTTCAGCTGTCACATTTTAGACGCCCCTCTTAACAAAATAAGAAAAGATATTTTATGAGATCACTACAACCAATCTGTCTTATTTTTTACATTACGTAGTCTTCAAAACGAACGGGTGGTTGCTTGATGCATGACGAACGGCCTTCGTGGTTCATCTGGCGCATCAATCGATTGATCTTCTTGAGGTTGCTACGGGTTATCATTGTTTTGATCACTATAATAATCTCATTGCTAGCAAGTTCGAATTCCTCATCGTCATTTATTGGTGGTAAAGGCGCCAATTATCTGTTGGATACAGTCATTTCACGGCCATCTTTTGCGAGTAAAAAGGATTTCCTTGTAAGAGTTCAGCTTCTTCTACCAACGGGTCTTATTTGGATGTTCTCACATTTCTTTTAACAAGCACGGGCCCAGGAGTCATGAGTCATGTTGGCGTTGATTCTCCGTTAGCTGTTCTCTAACAATCACATTTATAAAATGCGCGGACCTTATAATAGGCCATGATATACTTAGAAACCATAAGAAATTAGAATTTTATTTTGGAGGCGATAGAGAGACATTGAAAATATGTGTGATGGAAGCTTCTGTGCCCCCTGCTTGTCTTTTCACTAACCTTACGCCAGATATCAGACCTATTCAGATAAAATTAAGAAAAACACCGTACACGATGAAACATTCAATAAAGAAGAAATTGACAAAATGCTTAAAGATGGCGTCATTCAACCAAGTTCATCTCCATGGCGTGCTCAAGTTCTTGTTACGGGAGGAAATTCTCACAGAAAGCGTCCGTTTCTAAAGAAATAATCGAGAATGTATACCAGTCTTTGCTATCAAGAGATTTTAGCTCTAGCGAGACGTGTGCTTTGACAAAAACATCTTTGTCTATAGTTAAGGATATAATAGGAAAACCCATAACTTCCAGAAAAAAGCTAAGTGACTCCGGCTCCTTGAAATGTGTGGATGAAAGTGATTTGGATCTATTAAGAAGAAAAATGTATCAAATGTATGAAGAGCGTTGGTTTCCTTAAGAAAAAGACTCATTAAAGACGAAACAAATATTTCTTGCAGCGTATCTAGCTTAAGGAACATTTTGCTTAAGACGTCAAGCAATAATGGAATATCAACGTTTACGGGAATGGCGTTATCGATTTTTAATTTCTATAAGACAATATAGGGATGAAAATCGACAAATAATTTACCTTGATGAAACATGATTCGACACTCATGATACTGCACAAAAAGGTTGGAGTGACTCCAAGAAATTGTAACACCAAAGCACCCTCAAATAAAGGCGAGGATAACAATAATAATAAAATAATAAAAATATAGCACATTCTTCTCTGGATTACCACCAAGACACTGACGCACAACTGTTTGATGCTACTTACCACAGTCGTCAAGTAGTCAAGTTGCCTACTTCCAATAGTACTAAAGCAAAAATTAAAAATTTTTATTGAGTTAGATAATAATATATACACACAAAGCAAGACCTCTTAGAAGTATTAAAAGCTTTTAAAATAAATAAATAAAATAAAGAGTATGTGTGTAATAAAATCGCAATGGAAAATGGATATACAGTGTTGCGTCTACCTCCGTCTTTAAACCCAATTGAACATATTATGGCATCCATTAAAATCGAATGTTCGAAGAAATAATACTTCCCCAACATTAAATACATCTATAGCGGAATTAATAAAAAGTGTAGTAAATTATATTATTGCTGATAGTTGGAAAAGCTACATACAGCATGTTATAAAGGTGGAAAATTCTTACGGGTCTATAACTACTAATGTTCAGCCGATAATAATAAATTTAGACTATGATAGTGATAGTGAAACCGAACTTAATTTAGAGTAAGCTAGAATAAATTAGCAAAAGTAAAAAATTTAATTTTGTAAGAAATTTTTGTATTTGATATTATGCTCCTATTCTAATATTATTTTTATATTTTGCACTTATAAAAATCTTCATTATAAAACGCATTTGCGTATCGTAATGTAACTTTTACGCACGCAAATTTTTGTTTTAAATGGTTGGCGACATGAGTGAAGTTTCTAAAGGCAAGACTATTGACAATGACATTTGTGGCTAATAGCAATTTATTAATTTTATATTGTTCTTTAAGAAAGTATCTGTGAATATGAATATAATATTTTACTTATATAATATATTATTATTGGTATATTATTCATTTTAAAATATTTTAAAACATTAACATTTGATAATCTAAATGTCACAACTGTCAAATTTTATAAATTACACAGTGCTGCCGACATACTTTTTAAAATAAAAATTTTCGTAATTACATAAAAATAAAAAATTAATTTAAAAAATGGTAAAAAGGGCAAAATATAAAAAATATTATAAACAACTTATTTCATATGGCTGTTGTGACACTCGTTCTTTAAAAAACTCATCGCTTCGCGATTCGTTTTTTAAACTTGAACTCGTGTCATAACAGAATTCCATATGAAATGCGTTGTTTAATATACTATTTTATTAGTGTGTTTAGCTTAAATCTTATTAAACTCGTTTTTTTGTACTTATTAACCCTTTGCCAATAAACCATTATTCTTTATTCCATTAGTATTTTTCATTTAAAATTCTATTTAATCTCATTCTCAAGCCGACCCTGTCCCCTTTATGGCCCCTTGAAAAAGTCGGACCTAGCACAATGGGGATTAAAGCTCCGATTAACCACACTTAACAAGATACTTAGGAGACTAATAAGGCGGTAGTTTCCGATACGGACAGCGTCTTCTCTCTTTATTTAAGTTAAAATAGCATAGTTTTTCACATCTCCTATATTTTAAAATGATTTTATTTATTAGGTATTACATTATGCAGTTTTGTCTGGAAACTACGAGATTGTAAACCTTATGATAAAACAGGGAGCGAAATTAAACTATGACGAAGAATACGAACTCGGAAAACCCAGTCCGTTAGATCTTGCAATTTTAAAAGGAGACCCGCAAATTATTGAATTGCTCATCAAGTCCGGTAAGAAAATATTTTTAGTGTTAATTTATTTCTACAATAACTTAAAAGTATAGTTTTAAACATTTCCACTGGACCGAAATAAGATTTACTTTATACTAAATATTATTAAGTATATCATATTTTTAACCTATTGACATCTTCGCTTTACCAAACATTCCAACGTAAATGAGTCACTGCGGTGTTGCTAAATGACCTAAAACATCTTAAAATCGGAATTCTTATTAGGATTTTTTTGCGCTGTTTTTCCAAATTAAAAATTTAAAGATTACGATCGAAAATAGAAAAAAATGTGGCTCGAAAGGACCACTAATTATTTAAATCTCAAAACCTTACCTCAACATCTAATTTAAACAGTGTAGAAAATGTTTATTCCAAGTAAGGGTGCGATCCGAAATAACAGTTTCAACGTTTGTAAATATTTATTGTGAAAAAAACTACAAAATAAGGATTACGTAATAATAGATAGGTTAGGTTAGGTTCCATTTGAGTGGTCGTTTAACCACTGGGACCTAAAAGATCTATTGTGGCTCACCCCTATGTTATAGTCGTTCTATCAGCCCTATGCCTCTAATGAAGCTCATCAGGGTCGTTGGCGACACTTCCATGAAGTCATTGGGCTCGAGTTGATGCAGACCAAATTTATTGATCCTTATTCTCTCGAGCTCTCGGCAGTTACACAAGATATGCTCCACCATTTCATCCTCAGCCTGACAATCTGCAGTCCGCACTCTCTGCCAGTCAAATTGTTTTCATATGCCTATTAAGGCGACTGTGTCTTGAGACCTCTTTTTAGAGAGATCTCCTACAAATGCCTTTGAGTGCCTTAAATCCTCTAGCTCGAACCAGTAAGAACGTCTCCTCCGATCTACCTCTGGCTACGCTATTCTCTATGCCTAGGAATGGCTCCGGGCCTATAAATATTCCTTCAGCACCTTTCCTGACTAGAAGGTCCTCTTTTTCGTTACCTTCATTGTCGGTATGCCCAGGTGCCCAAAGTAAGGTTACTTTGTTATTTTCCCCTAGACGTATAAGATCCTGAAGGCACTTCCAAACTAACTTGGAGTCGATCCGATTTAATTCCAGTGACTTTAGTGCCGCCTGGCTATCGGAAATGATTTTTTTAGTTTTGTTCCTGCAGTCACGCTTAAGCATCTCCTGCAGTCACATCTCCATTGCAAAAACCTCCGCTTGGAAAATTATGGATAGATTACCCAAGTTTTTGCTCAGGGTCACCTTTGGTTTCCCTCTATGTACCCCAGCTCCAACATCTCTCTCGGTCTTAGAACCGTCCGTGTACCAACACTGGTCAGCCATTATAAGATTCGATCTATTCGTCTCCCATTCGTCCCTTCCTGGGAATAGGACGGTAAATGGCCTGTGTTAGTTGTATTTCGGTTGCATTGCATCTGGTACCATCTCCAGTATCGGATAATTTTTTATTATCTCTCCGGCCCTGTCACTGACACTGCTCTGCCCTGCATCCTGACATTTCATTCTAGTCTTCTGTATGCACCAGCCATCGCCTCCCTTTCCATCCAGATATGGAGTGGAGGAAGATCTATCAAAATTTCGATGGCAGCGGTGGGAATGGTAGACATAGCTCCCGTTATGATTAAGCATGCTTGCCGTTGACGCTTATTTAGCTTCTCCCTGGTGGTCTTTTGCTGACATTTAGCCCACCAGGCCGGAGCACCATACGTAATCATATGCATTACTGTCAGATATAGCCAATACATGACTTGTCGCATACTCTACGGCATGTCCAAAGGGATAGCTTTGCTTTACTGCAAATATTCTCTATATGAGCGCTCCATAAAAGTCTTCTATCCAGCGTAAGCCCTAGATATTTGACTTTATTCGCTTCCTTAATAGATTCTCCATAGAGGGCGGGCATTTGGAGGTTATCCAGTTTCCGCCTCCTGGTGAAACTAACAACTGTTGCTTTACTAGGGTTGACCGAAAGTTGTTCCTTGTCGCACCACCTAGTAACAATGTTAAGTGCTCGTTGAGTCACTTTAGAGATTACCTCTTCATGCTTTCCTCTTACCAATATCACCAGATCGTCTGCGTTGGCTTGTACCTCTATCCCCTGGTTGTCGAGGTCCGAGATCAGGTCATCCACCAGTAGCGACCACAGGGGAGGGGAAAATACTCCTCCCTGTGGGCAGCCCCTAGCAGCCTTCGCTTTCATCTCCTCGCCTGTTTTTTAGCATAGCTCTGATCCAGTTACATATTGTAAAGGATACCCCCAGATGCAGCAGCATTATAGAGAGATTTAAATTAAATTAATTTAAATTAAATGCTCCTTCTATATCAAAGAAGGTAGCCAGAGCAATCCCTCCATTAATCACGGAGTGATTGATCTTGTGGACTACTTCGTCCAGCGCCGTTTCCGTTGATTTTCCTTCCTGATATGCATGCTAGTGGGTACTGAGGAAATGTTCCCTCAATGGTCCCTCCTTAATATTCCTATCAAGAATTTTCTCAAATGTTTTCAACAGAAATGAAGTGAGACTAATTGGTCGGGAGAATATTATATTAGGTATTATAGTAACATAATTATTACCAAAATTACATTCCCATTTTAAAAATTAAAAATATTTTCTCCCTTTTGTCATGTATTACAAATATTACCTTACATTAAAATTATTTGTTTTAGGTGCAGATGTCAACTGTAGTTCCCCAATAATAGGTTCACCACTACACGTTGCTTGCGCCGACAATATACCGAATAGATTTGAAATAATGACTGTAAGTATACCTAAAAACGATTTTTTGCAGAAATATATTCACCTATTAATTTAAATAGAATGTGTAAAAGCCAAATGGAATAAATGCATTATTTCGGTTGCTGCACAGAGCATATTTATATAAAATCCTGAAACACGTTAAATTAAAATTATAAATTGACATTTTTTAAATTAAAATTGCCACCCCTACCTCAATTCCAATCACATTGCAATTACAAACTCCAGTTTTTTAAATGTGGAGTATATTGAGATGAAAATGCTTTTGCTAGCGTTTATTTCAAATTTATATTTTATATTAAATATTAGCTTTTTTAAATAAGAGGTTGGGTCAAAGATGAATATGTTTCAATTTATTATTTTGAATAAAAATAATCTCCTAGCTACCTATTAGTACCTACCTATCAAGATCTAAATATCTTAACTAAACTCAACTAACCTTAAATATCCACAAAGTTATTTTATTGAATTTTCTCTTTTATCATCTTCCTTCACTTCAGTCAGTTTAACTTCCTTGTCCTCCAATTGTTTTCTTCCTTTAAAATAATAGCTTTTCTCTACACTAAACAGCTACCTACTATTCTTCAGTTAAATTTATTGTAGTAACCCTTACTTTTTGGAAGTCCTTCTTATTAAGAATAATAAAAAACTCTTCGTTTTAACGCAACAAGTTTAATTGAAAAATTTTGGTTTTAAATAACAATGACAGCCGTTTCGCAAAGATTAGCATCGTCAGATTGACATATTTAAGTTACATTTTGTTTGTTTGTAGATAAGTATAGTCTTTCCAATATTAATTGCTAAAAACTATTTAAAAGTGTTATACATAGTGAGTTAGTTTACTAGGCTTCAAAGTAGAAAGAATGGCATGAAAACAACATATTTGTCCCGTTAAACATCCACTCTGTATCGTCGGAACCCAAGCTCTCTCTAGACTGGTAGTTGTACAGCGCGAAAACAAGTGGAGTACGCACGCGACTTGTTGACGGCTTTTAATGGTCCGCTGTATTCTGTTGCGTGCAGGGGTCTGGGGGTTATTTTTTTGTGGCAGTTTTTATATAACTCATAAAGTCGGTGTCTAGTGCCGAGGCGGAGAGTCCAGATTTTTATTTGGGGCAGTTAAGTATTAACTTTAGATATATCTTTGTTTAGGTAATTCATTTTTAATAATTGGTTTACATATTGTAATTTTTGCCCATATTAATTGATAACCTTAAATTAGTTACATATATTATGGCAGCATTTTGGAGACCTTTTGAATCAGAAAATGGAAATCCAGATCAAAATTAAAATTTAGAAGATGATATCGCCAACAGGTGAGATTACTAGCGAATTTTGCAATAAAGATTTACACATTCAGTGACAGAGGGTTTTAAATATGTATCAGTGTTTGAAAAATGAAGATAATAAAAAATCAGATGCGGTTATAATAAAGTGAATTAATACCTTAACTAAAATTTCTATTTACACTATTTCTCGGGTTATTAAGCGCGGTGACGTTATAGATCATTCGCAGGTGCGGAAAAACAAAAAAAACAAAATTTGCAAATGTTGACGATGCTACAAAAGATGTTATAAAGCGAACGGTTTATAATTTATATTAAGAAAATATTGTACTGACTTTAGTAATCGTTCAAAAGAAAATTACGAGATTATCCTGATTATAATTATAATAAAAGCTTAGAAACTTTACGCGATATACTATTAGAATGCTATACTATTAGAAATTAGATAAACGAATGGTTATAATGGAATCGCGGCGTATTGTTGTACTCCGTGAAGAGTATTTAGATAAAATAACGAAGTATAGTAAATTAAAAAGGCATATAGTTTACCTAGATGAGACTTGTTTTGACACACATGATACTGTTCAGTATGGCTGGGTAGATCAGTCTCAAAAGTGTAGTTTAAATGCGCCATGTTCGAGAGGACAGCGTATAATAATTCTTCAAGTCGGAAGTGAAAACGGTTTTATACCAAATGCGTTACTACTGTCTGCGAAAAATATTAAGTATTGTACAGTCGACTATCATGAGTATATGACTGCATATTTATATGAAAAATGGTTTCAAGAGCAGCTTCTTCCTAACATTCCTCCAAATTCAGTAGTCGTTATGGACAATGCTCCCGATCATTCGCGGATATTAAATAAAATTCCAAATTCTAGTTCAAAGAAGGCAGCGAAAAAAAAAATTACTACGAAGTATAAAAACGCTTAATTTAAAAAACGATTATGTGATCGACAATATTTCTACACACGGATATACACGCCTATGGAGACAATGTTCCGACAAAGCAAAATTTACCGCTAGACTCAATCAAAGTAAACAGTTTAATAGTGAAGAACTTCCAAGATTTATTTGTTCATTAACAACTTTAAATTGTGGAACTGCAAGATGTGTTTTTATTTCAAGTTCTTCAAGGAAATCTAAATTTTGTTTTTTATCAAAGTGTGTAGTATTTGGATATCGTTGTTGTGTAAGAGTGAGGTTGGATGTTCAAGTAGGTGTTTTGCATAATTTGACTTATCTGGTTGTTTTAATCTATATGCTCTTAAGTGTTCGTTAAATCTTACTTAAAATTTTATAATTTTTTTAAAAAGTGTTGGAATTTCATCGAAAGAAGTGGAAAATTACTAACCATCGAAACTGATTGATGATTCCTTTGTGTTAGCAGCTATATTTTTTTAACCAAATAAATATTCAAACTTACAACTTTTTGTATTATACCTGTTTCCACTGATAAGTCTTTTGATTAATAAAACCCAATCTATTTTACAATTCCCATTCTCCTCTTTCTTTTGACTTTTGATATTTCTGTTCAACCTTGATCTAGGGCGTTTTTTTAGTAAAATTTCAACAGGAGAGTTTTCCGTAACAGTTAAAGGTGTGTTCCGATAACTATACCATCTATTCTGTGATTCAATTTGCCCCAACTCCATAACCAGATGAATCACAGCTGTCATAAATAGGTAAATTTGAATTGTAATGCTTAAGAACTGTATCAGAAGTGATCAACTCTTTACTCATTTGAAATGTATGTTCATGCGCTTTAGTCCACGCAAATTCAATTTTTTAATGCTTTGTTAAAATATTTTTTAACTCTGACAACATTTACATTTTAGTTTATTTCGATAACCAAATGATTTAAATGTATTTTATCTTAATTTTTGCAATATATAATATGAAAGCGATAACATTTTTAATAGACATTGAAGAGACATCTCAAACGATATATTACAAACCTTTATAACTATATACCATATATTTAATACTCTTATATGTATGGACAGTTTCTATATGTGAAAGGTGTTTCGATACGGATAATGTATCGTTTACTCTCTCGCATGTAGACTTAGTGAATTCTCCGCAAATTTTGTAAATAATGTGCTTTAGATATTTCTCAAGCATATTCAGTATGGATACAATATTTTGCTCAGATAGCCAGGCCGCTCTAAAGGCGATTTGTAGCTCTAGGACTAGTACAGCACTAGTCCAGGAATGCGCAAATACCCTAGACAGACTGACCTGAAGACGACCTATTATGGGTACCGGGACATAGCGGTATAGTAGACAACGAGCGGGCAGATGAACTCGCCAGAAAGGGAGCCAAAAAATCTTGCTACGGACCCGAGCCAATAATAGAGCTAAGTAGAGCACAAACCTCAACTCTACTCAAGAAATGAGCGAAGAGAGGATTAGAAGAACAATGGATCAACTGCAGTGGCCTTTGGCAGGCGAAACAAAAAATCGCCTACCCTGACAAGGCTAGGACAAAGTGATTACTGGATAAATCCAGATCACAGCTGCGCCTGCTTTTCGGAGTCCTTGCTGGCCACTGTGGACTTAAAAGTCATCTACACCTTTTGGGTATTGTCGAAGACCAGACTGCCCAAACTGTGGGGCGGAGGAAACTTCTTACCACTTCCTGGACACCTGTGAGAAGAGAAGACTTGCACACCCTTGCTCCAAGGGACGTTATGGCTTTCATACGAAGGTCGAGGCGTTTCGGGAGGGCGCTGAACGAGTGAAATACAGAGGAGGGAGAACCTGGGGTATGGCAAAAAGGGCCCGAAGGGCCTACTTGCAGGCATCAGCCACGCCGCCCACTACATTCATTCATTCATGGGTACAATCTACGAAGGCGAGAGAGAAAGAAATATTATCGGCACCGTAGTGTAGTAATGTTCTTTGCCGTATCAATTGTCCATATAGGAGTATTAAATATAGGCTATATACCGAAATGAATTTTATTCTATTTGGCTTTTACACACTGTACATTACCTTAAAAAAATTGGTCATGAAAATATTGATTTTTATTTGCCATAAAAAATTGTAAAATTTATTAACAAACATTGTTTATTTTATACTTTTATGTTACCTATAATAGATGTTGCTAAAATCAGGAGCAGACCCTAATCTAAAGGTATACAATGACGAGTTTGACAGAAATTCTCAACTAAGGCCTGTTCTAGTGGAATATCTAGCTAGCAATGAACACCCCAGCTTGGATGTTGTACATTTGTTACTACAATATGGTGCTAGGGTAAGTTAAAGCACACTTTTTTAAATACGCTGACCGTCAAAAAATCCGGGCACAGAAAATATTGTTAAAGTGTTCATGACTTGAATCACTGATTTAATTTTGATGACTTTTTGTGTACTGTAGGTCAATTTTTCTACAGCGGTGTTGTGTTTGAAGTTTTCATGCATAAATTTACAAACAACGAGTGCATTAATTAATGTTTTTATTATTATTGTGGGATGATTTACTTCATTTAAAAGAATATATTAAAAAGAACAGTAATAAATGCTGTATTTTATTTTAGGTTGTAATGAAAACCCAGTTTAGAGATCCAGACGGAATGCTAAATTGTCTCCAAAACGTAATAGCAGATAACTGCCTTTCGATATTTTATCTACTTCTGGAATCAAGCGAATCCTTCGATCCTTGTATGATACGAAGAAATAACATTTTATCGCCCGATCAAAAAACAGCACTTCTGAAACTATCGGCATGTCCGTTGAGTTTGAAACGTCAAGTTAGACTTTATTTGAGAAAACTCTTAGGACCTAAACTGTTGACTATTGCTCCAGATTTTGATCTGCCGAAATGTTTAACCAAATACTTACTATTCAATTATAGTTGATTTTTTAAATGAAAGTAACCAGGTTAAAGTTTATTTATTCATTGGGTTTTCAGTGACCACTAGCCACTGTTAACAATATCATCTTAATATCTTTAACAAACACTGTCCTTATTAACATAAATATTTACGAGTTCACTAATATAATAACTGGTTTGTTATTTATCACTTAACATATTTTCTTTTACGTATATTTGAACAAATGGATTAATATAATTTTTCTTTATATAATCAATATAATATAAACTAACGCTTGATACTTAAACTTAATAGGATGATTAATATGTATTAGCTGCTTCTACTTTTTACACTTAAAATTTTTGACAACAAAAGATAAAATTTAAACTTTAACAGCAAAAGGAACCATTCATTACGTAAGCATCTTTTTGGTAATTTTTGACCCCATCCTTCCCCCTCTTTTCAGTAAAAATAAGCAAATCGCAAATTCTCCCCTTAATAATTAAGTAAGCAAAAACCAAACCCACTTCCCCATTTTTTGAAGCAGGGTTAAATTAATTAAAAATAAATAATTTAAATAATAAATTAGATAGGTCATCTATCTCAAATGTGGTTGAATCCAATAGAGAAGATTCAATAAAACGCCAAGTCATACCATATACTTTTATTGAAGAAATATAATTGTTGCAATAATTTCGTTCTGAATCAGACCATCATCAGGCTTTAAAGAAGAAAATGGATTGGTACTCAAAAAAGAATTAATCAAAAAGAATGCAAAAAACAGCTAACAGTAAATTATGCCAGAAGTCTAATGCTTTTCCTGCTGTCCAGGTATTTAGTGTTTGTTCGGCAAAACTTTTTCAATTGTAGGTTATGGTCCGATAGAAGTTAGTCCCTTGCAAGAGAGTCTGCCTTCTCATTTCCTTCCAAGCCAGAATGACCAGTAATCCAGACCAGCAATACTTTATTGAGTTCTTATATTGAGGAGAGTCTTTTTTGGCAATCTTAAACCAAGTTTGACGTTACACGGTGAGAGTTAAGATTCCAAAGGCGTTTTTCTGTCCGAGGAAATTTTTAGTGTTCAATGTATAGGGTTGGTTTGCTCCAATCTCTCCACAAGGTTGTATAGGATCCTAGAGAGATCCTTGAGAAATTTTAAAAATATCTTACGTAAGCATCATTTAAACCCCCATCCACCTGTTCAACAAAAATAAGCAAATCGCTAACCCCTTTCACCGCATAAGTGCTGTTGCTTACTTAATATTTGAATGGTCCCAAATGATAAAAGTTCCTACTAAAAGAAATTATTTTTTAAAACTTTTTTAACTTTTTTGTCAATGAAAAATTTAACCTTTTGGATTTCTATAAAGTAAAGGCTGAACAATAATTTGTATTATTATGATTATTCTCTATTCAATCACTCAAAAAAGATGAAATATACTAAATTTTTGTTCAGAAAATCTTTTCTCAGTAATGCTGCATATTTTGGCTAGGATACTTTATTTAATATGTTTCTATTCTACTATACATTATATGCGTTTAACTAACTGATAAAAATATGCAATTTATAAATCCTAAAATACACTAATCTTTTATTACGAGGGCTATTCAGAAACTAGGGAACGATTTCGTTTGACGCCACAAGGCGCGCGGCGATCACGTATGTTTTGATGTGCGCGTACTCGAAACTCGAAGCTTCAGTTGGCATCCAGCCGTCAGAACGAGAACGTCTCTGCGCTACCCATTTTCCCAATATTCCAATTTAAAATGTGCGCTGCAATTTCAAATCCCGCTAGATGTACGGTTTTTGTTTGCAAAAACCGATAGAATTTCATCGGCTACTGTGCGAAGTGTATGGCAATGACGTAATAAATAAAAGTTCAGTGCGAAAATAATAATAATAATAATAGTACCCCTACATTCCACCCCTTTACGAGTGGACCTCCAGAAGTCACAGACTTGTGCGGAGGGAGGGACGGCTATTATTATTATTTGCCGTTCCGGTCCAGGCCGACTTACTGATGATTGGTGGTAGCATTTACTCTAGAGGTGAGGGAAAACCTGGAAAAACCCTACCTACCACCTCCCGAAGCCAGTAGCTAATGGGACGCCGCCCATAGTGAAGCAACATGATGCGTGTTGCTTCCAAGTCTGGTCCTGCCTATCGGCTCACTCACCGAGAAATATAAAATCTCGGCTAGGAGTGGGCTTGAACCAGCAGTGTGTTTTGCCGATAAAATTCTGTTTTGATGAGAAACAGACGCTTAACACACTGAGCTACCGACTTCGGTGTATCTGATTTAAAAATGGCCGAATCAACGTGCATGATAAATAGATGAGTGGACGCCCGAGCATTATGACAGACGATCTTCTCGCCAAAGTTGATGAGAAGATTCTTGGAAACCATCGCTTCACAATAACGTAGCTTTCGCTTTGCATTTCACAAGTTTCACGGACGTTTCCGGGTGTGCGTCACTGAGTGGCTGAGATCGCAGGCGGCGGATTTCTATGACGAAGGAATTTCGAAGCTTGTCCACCGCTACGATAAGTGCCTTAATTTCTTTGGTAACTATGTAGAAAAGTAGCACCTAGTTTTTGTTTTATTACAAAACGTTCCTCACTTTCTGAATAACCCTCGTATATAGCATACTTAAGAGACCCTTTGTTCTTTCTTGTCAGTTTCTATAAAAGCTTATAGCAATTTTTTGTTTAAAACTGTTCTGCTAGTTAAATAACAACAAAAAGCATCTGCTAACAAAAGCAAATAAATAAAAATTGGTTAACAATTTTAGATTTACCTTTTAGAAGAAAAAATAGTTTTTAAACATCTAATAATTTAACATGCTAACATAATAGTTGCTATCTTATTATTTGCTAACAGTGGCCAATGTACAAGATTATTCTAAAACATTGGTAGGGAGTATTTAAAAAGTAATCTTGTATTAGACTTTTTCTCTAATTTTGTGATTGGCGAGTCGTTAATTAAGGTTAATAAAAAATGTATTGTGGCAAGAAGAGTAAAAAAGTCTAATGTCTTATGAAAATGTAGCTTTTTCTAGATATTTCAACGCATCTGAAGAGTAAATATCGTGATAGTTTTGCAATCTAGTGATTCCGAGAGAAAGTATTGAGTTAAGAATTAAATCTAATGCCCTTCTTCTATAAAGTTTTGTATGTTTTTATCACTTATTTGTATATTTGTACCTAATAAACGTATTAATAAATTCGTTTTTCTTTTCTTAGAACACAAAAATCCAGCGTAATCCCGAAAATGAATTTTAAGAATTTAAATATTAAAATAACTGATATATATTAGATATGTTACGAGGGTTGTGTGAAAAGTTTCCGACCTATACACTTCTCCCAGCGATGCTCTGATCTCTTCAATCCGTCCAAATAGTACTCGGCGTCTTTCTCTGCAAAATAGTTGTTTACGAAAATCTCTGTCCTCCGAGCGCAACTATTAGCTTAGGAAACAAAAAAAAGTCGCTTTAGGCTAGATCTGGTGAGTAAGGAGGGTGGTCAAGCAGTTCCAACCGTAATTCGTGGATTTTCGCCATGGCAACCGCTGAGGTGTGAGACGGCGCATTGTCTTGGTGAAACAAAATTCTTATTTTCTGCTAATGTGGCCGTTTTTTCGCAATTTCTGCCTTCAGCTTGTCAAGTAATGATGGGTAGTAAGCTCCTTTAATGGTTTTTCCTTTTTGAAGATAATCGAATAAGATAACTTCATGACTATCCCAGAAAACAGTTGCTATCGTTTCCCAGCCGAAGGAATAACCTTTGCTTTTTTTGGAGCCGATTCCCCCTTCGCAGTCCATTGTTTTGACTGTGTTTTTGTTTCTGGAATATAATGGTGTATCCAAGTTTCATCTACAGGCGCCAAAACTCTGATTTATGGCGCCTAAACTGCGCCAACAGAGAGTTGGAAATGTTCATTCGAACACGTTTTTGGGCCAAAGTGAGCAAACGCGGCACCCAATGCGCCTTTTTGAATTTTTAAGAATAATTTGATAAGTCGTCGAGAGATGTAAAAATTTATTCTCAGGCTACGTTGTCACATTTCTTAGAGTGAATAAGTAAACTATACATTGGAGAGACGATTTTTTTTATTACGCCACGGCCGCTAAGGTCATTAGCCTCTTTAAGCTTTACAAACAAAAGTTTACATGTGAGTGTTTAAAACTATAATATACTTAGGGTATTAATTGATTTAGGAAAAGTTTTTAAATTAAGAACAATAAATAACTGAACGGTTAAACTAAACTTCCACTATTTATTTGAAAAATTCGCTTTAAAATTCAATTACAGCTGTTTCGCTAATAACTAGCATCGTCAGATTGACATATTGAAATTACATTTTGTTTGTTTGTAACTAGGTACTTGATGTTGATAAGTAGTTAAGGCTAGGCCAAGTAAGGAATACCAATATAAAAGCCTAGATGTTATTAGCCCTAAGGGATTATCCTGGATGTATTTCCCTCTAAGATCAGTATAACTGTGCAATGATATAGAAAAACCAGGAAAAAACTATATCATGCTGATCTTTACAATAACTTAATATATTTACGTTACAATAATGTCTTATCTACAGTGTGTAAAAGCCAAATGGAATAAATTCATTATCTCGGTTACTGTACATATTTATAAAAAATCCCGAAACACTTCAAATTTAAATTATAACTTGCGTGAAAATGCAACCCCTACCTTCAACCCCCTTAGAACGACAGGTACAACCCCCAATTTTTTAAATGGGAAGTATAGGCTTGTGATATATCATTTGAAAGGTCTCTTCATTCTCTATTTAAAAATGTTATTGTTTTTAAATTTGATGCAAAAATTAACATAAAAAAATTAAAATCATGTTGTTACCGAAATTCGCTAAAATATACTCGAAACTTATTACAATATACTTAAAAATTTTAGGTCTTAATAATGAGAAAGTGAACAAAAACCATAGCTTTGTGATTTTTAGATGGTAACCATTAAAAAACTTTAAAGAATTTCCGTGACAACGCTATATTAACAAGCAGTAGTAAATTGTTTTATTTAAGTTGTCATTGTTGTAATTTAAGTATAAAGTTTGTTCAATTCAATTCTGAAAATTTTTTAGATTAACGGAAATGCATAAAATAACAGTTTTACAAATGATTGGCAATTTTGCCGATTAGCATGACCGTTAAGTAAAAAAGTACACTTATCAGAAAACATAACGTCTTCTAATTGGATAATATTGTTATCCAACATGTCCATCATCTGCTCACAAAAAAAGTTCTCCTATCAAAATCGTCTTCCATGAGCTCCTGAGTAGGTATCATCTTATACGGATGCAATTTATTTTCTTTTAATATGTTTGCTATCGATGTATGGCTAGCATTGAATGTAGTGGATGCCTGTCTACTCGATGTACGTGGGTTTTCCTGAAACTCAAGCAACACATCTAATTTGATACCGAAAACCGTTTACACTACCACTACACCAACACACACTTTTATATGCCTGACGTGTGTGTTGGTGTAGTGGTAGTGTAAACGGTTTTCGGTATCATTTTCGCCAACGGTTCCAGATTCAACATTTTACATCTAATTTGAGTTCATCACTCAGTCCATTGGCAGCTGCTTTTTTATCTGCCTTAAATGACCAAACTCGCGAAACTGCTTTTCTATATTTTACTTATTGTTCCTTGGGATATAGGCGGTAAATTAGGAAATTTCTCATGAAATAGGCGAGTTACTTCCTGTTGTGTTCGGATGTTATCTCCGTAACCAATCATTTGTAAAACTGTTATTTTATGCATTTCCGTTAATCTAAAAATTTTTCAGAATTGAATTGAACAAACTTTATACTTAAATTACAACAATGACAACTTAAATAAAACAATTTACTACTGCTTGTTAATATAGCGTTGTCACGGAAATTCTTTAAAGTTTTTTAATGGTTACCATCTAAAAATCACATTGCTATGGTTTTTGTTCACTTTCTCATTATCAAGACCTAAAATTTTTAAGTATATTGTAATAAGTTTCGAGTATATTTTAGCGAATTTCGGTAACAACATGATTTTAATTTTTTTATGTTAATTTTTGCATCAAATTTAAAAACAATAACATTTTTGAATAGAGAATGAAGAGACCTTTCCAATGATATATCACAAGCCTATACTTCCAATTTAAAAAATTGGGGGTTGTACCTGTCATTCTAAGGGGGTTGAAGGTAGGGGTTGCATTTTCACGTTAAAGATTGTCAAGTTATAATTTAAATTTGACGTGTTTCGGGATTTTTTATAAATATGTACAGTAACCGAAATAATGAATTTATTCCATTTGGCTTTTACACACTGTATGTATAAAATGAAGACTCAATCAAAGTAAACAGTTTAATAGTGGAGAACTTCCAAGATTTATTTGTTCATTAACTACTTTAAACTGTTGATCTGCTAGATGTCTTTTAATTTCAAGTTCTTCTAGAAAGTCTAAATTTTGTTTTTTATCACAAATGTGTAGTATATGAATGTCATTGGTGTGTATAAGTGAGTTTGGATGTTCCAGTAGGTGTTTTGCATAGTTCGACTTATCTGGTTGTTGTAATCTATATGCTC
This sequence comes from Ophraella communa, assembly GCA_035357415.1. Lineage (NCBI taxonomy): Eukaryota > Metazoa > Arthropoda > Insecta > Coleoptera > Chrysomelidae > Ophraella > Ophraella communa. Next base: position 31,073,685 of record CM068981.1, read on the forward strand.
TTAAGTGTTCATTAAATCTTACTTCAGCTATATTACAGGAAGTAAATTGCGCTTGCTGTCGTTTCATTGTTAATTGCTGGCATTCGGCGAGGATATGTTTTACAGTAAATGTTGTGTTGCATTCACTACATCTTGGTTTTACGTTGCTCAACAGGTAACTGTGTGATAGGCGCGTTACACATATATGCGACGGACATGATGCTACTGACATTTTTTTTTGTGCTGGTTGCATGTCTTTTAAAAACCAACCTGTGTTATCAAATGGTACGTTACTAACCCGGTGCGACTGACAGGAGTTAGAAGCAAATGCCTCTTCGAATCAATTTTTCAGCTGTTAAAACACACTCACTGTGTCCCTAAAATCATGGAGCATGTGATTGTTTTGAATATTTATTTAAAAATGGTTAAAAAACATTACAAAAATAAAAAATACATATTTCAAAGTTTTTAAAAATAAATTTACCATTTTCAAAATAAATGCAGATTTCAGGACTAGGAACACGACTATCATGTGCAACTAGCATGGCTAAGAAACAAAATGATTCTTACACACTTATGTAACTAACATTGTGTCAGGGACATCAAAAATATCAGTAGCACCAAGACGGGTATTCTCGTAAAACGTTACGTTTTTGGTACGCTAAGCGAAAAGGCGAGCGTGCGTGCGTTCAGCTCGCTGACCGACTCGTCGACCAAGAGCTTTACGTATTCTGTTACCCAAACGGATCGCCATGCGAAACGACTAAATCGATTCCTCTGAGCACATTTTGGCATCGCTGTATTTTACAATTTTCCGAACCTACTACTTTTGACTAATTTGACATTTGTCGTAGTGATTTTACCTCACATCTCTTGTTATTTACGTTACGATTTTTACAAATGGCTTAAAAGTGTATATCACCAAATAAAAAAAAATTACTTGAATTCCTTGAGAAAAACCCGGAATTGGTAACTCAAAAACAAACGAACTAATGTCTTTTTGTCTGATCAATTATTGTACAATAACCTAAATATTTAATTACAATGTTTAAATGATAAAAAGAACCTACGTTGACCCTATTGTTAATAGCGTCCACTCTATTTCTTAGAGGGAGAAAAGGATGTAGAATCTCTTCTAGGTTTTCTACATCTTGCTTTTGAAGTCTATAGAGCTTTATAAAATTTTGGTCTGAAAACTGAAATGGATCCTCTGGAAAAAATCGCTGCCTTTCAACCTCATCTTCCTCATCTAGAATATTCCCTCCTATATATGGAAGAGCCATATATACTTATAAAAATTGTAATAAAATAACAAAAACCACTCAATTCTACTAGAATGCAAACACTAAAATACCTAAAATGACCACAAATTGACTTTAATAATGAAACGAAAGTCATTATAATATGTGGTCTATGTGACAAAATTTTAAAGTCGAAGAGCAAAACAGCTACCAAATCGTAGGTGTTTTGAAAACGGTCACCGTATGCCGTACGCATTTGGACTACGCTAACCGTTTAACAAACCTGACTACCATTTTTGTCATTATGAATACGTGGTATGCGAATTTTACGTCACAATGCGCTCAGCGAGTACGAAACGCTGACCGTTTTCAGTTACGTCGCATATATGTGTAACGCGCCTTAATCTAGTGTGTAGTCGTGCTAGTAGCACTTGGTCGCGACGGTTTTGAGGTAATAGCCCATGATTTTATTGATTTTTTACTTCGTTTAGTTTGATAAATGCAGTTTGCCACAGGTTTTCCACGTACTATTTATTTTCGATTTAATTTCCGATTTTATGTCCGCACTTACTGATGGTTTCCGTCACGTCACTATCTGCAGCTTGTTTTGCGTATTTGTCAGCTTTTTCGTTACCGTAAATTCCTATGTGGGATGGTATCCAAATGAAGACACTGTTCTTGTGGTGTTGTTGGGTAATGTAAAGTTCTTCTTTAATTTTATTTAAAAGGGGATGGTCCGAGTAAATGGTTTTATGGATGTTATGGAACTGAGAGAATCTGAGAGAATAAGGTGATTGCAATTGTTTGATATATTTAAGACTAAAGCTTGGAAGTTGGAGTTGGAGTTCTGCTGAGAAGATAAAGTAAGTTGGTGGAAGTTTAAACAAACAGGTCGAAGGCGTTGTCATCAAAGCTGCGCCGATATTATTTGAAGATTCTGAAGCATCAGTATAAAAAAGAAGGTAATTGGGAAACTTTTCTAATATGCAGTTTAATTTGGTTTTTATCATGTTGCTATTTACAGAATGTTTGTCAAAGGATGAAAGGCTCGTTATACAATTTGGTATTTTTATTTGCCAGGGTGGAAGTGTTGGAGTAACATGGTGGGATTGAGTAGTTAAGCTTTGTTAAGTGATTTTGTATTCGTGCACAAAATGGTTTAGGGGTTCTGGGATTTAGGAACAAATTAGGAAAGTTTTCAGTGATACAGGTTAGGTTAGGTTATGTTCCATGTAAGTGGTCGTTTAACGTCCCTTCCACTGCGACCTGAAAGATTTATTGTGGCTCACCCCTATATTATAGTCGTTCTATCAGCCCTATGCCTCTAATGAAGCTCATCAGGGTCGTTGGCGACACTTCCATGAAGTCATTGGGCTCGAGTTGATACAGACCAAATTTATTGATCCTTATTCTCTCGAGCTCTCGGCAGTTACACAAGATATGCTCCACCGTTTCATCCTCAGCCTAGCAGAATCTGCAGTCCGCACTCTCTGCCAGTCCAATTGTTTTCATGTGCCTATTAAGGCGACTGTGTCCAGTCAGTAGTCCTATTATTATTCGTAGGTCCTGTCTACTCATATTCAGCAGCTCTTGAGACCTCTTTTTAGAGAGATCTCCTACAAATGCATTTGAGTGCCTTAAGCCCTCTAGTTCGAACCAGTAAAAACGTCTCCTCCGATCTACCCAGTTCGATATTGTTCCTCTGGCTACGCTATTCGCTATGCCTAGGAATGGCTCCGGGCCTATAAATATTCCTTCAGCACCTTTCCTGGCTAGAAGGTCCGCTTTTACGTTACCTTCAATGCCGGTATGCCTAGGTGCCCAAAGTAAGGTTACTTTGTTATTTTCTCTTAAACGTATTAGATCCTGAAGGCACTTCCAAACTAACTTGGAGTCGATGCGATTTGGTTCCAGTGACTTTAGTGCCGCCTGGCTATCGGAAATGATTTTTTTAGTTGTGTTCCTGCAGGCACATCTCCATTGCGAAAACCTCCTACTGGAAAATTGTGGATAGGTTACCCAAGTTCTGGCTGAGGTCCACATTTGGTTTCCCTCCATGTACCCCAGCTCCAACACCTCTCTCGGTCTTAGAGCCGTCCGTGTAACAACACTGGTCAGCCATTATAAGATTCGATCTATTCTTCTCCCATTCGTCACTTCCTGGAAATAGGACGGTAAATGGCTTGTGGTAGTTGTATTTAGGTTGCCTTACATCTGGTACCATCTCTAGTATAGGATGATTTTTTATTATCTCTCCGGCCCTGGCTCTGACACTGCTTTGTCCTGCATCCTGACATTTCAATAGTCTTCTGTATGCACTAGCTATCGCCTCCCTTTCCATCCAGATATGGAGTGGAGGAAGATCTATCAAAATTTCGATGGCAGCGGTCCCAGTGGTAGACATAGCTCCCGTTATGATTAAGCATGCTTGCCGTTGAAGCTTATTCAGCTTCTCTCTAGTGGTCTTTTGCTGACATTTAGCCCACCAGGACGGAGCACCATACGTAATCATAGGCCTTATTACTGTCAGATATAGCCAATACATTTGTTTGAGTTTCGTTTCCCATAACTTACCGCATACTCTACGGCATGTCCAAAGGGATAGCTTTGCTTTACTGCAAATTTTCTCTACATGAGCGTTCCATGAAAGTTTTCTATTCAGCGTAACCCCTAGATATTTGACTTCATTCGCTTCCTTAATAGATTCTCCATAGAGGGCGGGCATTTGAAGTTTATCCAGTTTCCACCTCCTGGTGAAACTAACAACTGTTGCTTTACTAGGATTGAACGAAAGTTGTTCCTTGTCGCACCACCTCTTCATACTTTCCTCTTACCAATATCACCAGATCGTCTGCGTAGGCTTGTACCTCTATCCCCTGGTTGTCGAGGTCCGAGATCAGGTCGTCCACCAGTAGCGACCACAGGAGAGGGGAAAATACTCCTCCCTGTGGGCAGCCCCTAGCAGCCTTCGCTTTCATCTCCTCGCCTTCCAGTGATGTTAGGATCAGCCTGTTTTTTAGCATAGCTCTGATCCAGTTACATATTGTAAAGAATATCCCTCTAGATGCAGCAGCATTATAAAGAGAATTAGGTAATGCATTATTAAATGCTCCTTCTATATCAAGGAAGGAGTGATTGATCTTGTGGACTACTTCGTCCAGCACCGTTTCTGTTGATTTTCCTTCCTGATATGCATGCTGGTGGGTACTGAGAGGATGTTTCCTCAACGGTCCCTCCTTAATATTCCTATCAAGAATTTTCTCAAGTGCTTTTAACAGAAATGAAGTGAGACTAATTGGCCGGTAGGATTTAGGTAGGGCGCTATCCTTTCGTCCTACCTTTCAGTGATACAATTATTACGGGTTGGGTTAGATAATTCTTGGCATATTTTAGCCGCATACGCTAAGCTAATATACATTCTTCTATATTCTAGTGATGGTTCATTGACTTCGACTTTCGACTGGCGTGGTCCGAAATGCTCCCGTTATAATTTGTAAAGCTGTATTGTGAATACTATTAAGGCGATTCAATAGCGATTTATTAGCTGTCATGTAGGCAACAGACCCGTAGTCTAATTTCGATCTTATTAATGTACGATAAAGGGTAAGTAGAGTTGTTCGATCGGCTCCCCAATTTTTATTGGCTAACATCTTCAGGAGGTCAAGTCTCTTTTGACATGTAGAGGAAAGGTTGTTTATATAAAATTTACAACTGAGAAATTTATCAAAAGTCATCCCTAAAAATGTAACACAATATGACTCAGATTTTCTCCATGTAATCGCAATTTTATGACATATGGAACCCCTTTCTTTCTTGAATGATGTATTTAGATTTCTCAGTTGAAAAAGTAGAAGCCTGTTTTCTCTGTCCACTGTTCTAAATACGATAGGAACCCTTTGAATGTTGTTTATGTTTTTGTTTTTACAATAAACGACCAAATCATCAGAATATAAACGGGCTTTTAGCGGCAGTTTTATTCCTATAGAACGTCGTTCATTGCTATTATAAATAAGGTTGGGCTGTGTACAGATCCTTGTGGAATACAATTTTGTTAAATTTTCAAGCCAGAGATTGTCTTATTGACTTTGACTCTAAACTTTCTGTTTTGTAGGAAATTTTTGATGAAGAACAATATTGTCCCTGTATATTCTAAATGCTTAATTGTTTTATAATAGTGTTATGCTTGATGGTATTAAATGCTCTGGTGATGTCAAAAAATATTGCTAGACAAAGTGAAAATTTTGTTTTGTTTATGTAACAATAGTATATTGTAGAACAAGTGTCACAAAGGTGGACTTTGTAGTACGAGTGGAAGGCACGGTTGTAAGAGTGTTCTCGGTATAATTAAAATTATTTACTGGTTCAGAATTAAGCATGCGCTCTATACAATTCAGAGTTAATTCCAGTCTGGTTCGGAATCAGATGAGAATCAGTTCGTATTGTGTCCTGCGAACATAGCTTTGTTCGTAGAACGTTTAGCACCTATTACCAACTGCAAATCGCAAACCGGTGTGAAGTTAGCAGCCACTTTCTAGCGGCCACTTCGACGGAAACGTTCGGACAATCATTGGCGTCGTTGGCTGCTGAAATTTTTATTTTAAATACTTATTGCGCTGCAATGTAGCGAAACTATGATGCACAAACAAATGCGACAAATTTGATCAATATTAATACCCCGTTTCCTAGTTGAGACATTGATTTTGTTTATTTATATTATTATCGAAATGACCCCCTTATCCCCTCGCTAAGGAGTTTATATTTTTACATAATATATCATTTGCATTTATAAATATTATTCTGTAACACTGAACTAAATAAGTGGTTTTTGAGTTCATTATGATGTTCGGAATTACTTTAGCTTTATTCGGGTTTCGTTTTTCGGACGGTTTGAGAACGATTTGCTGCGGTTTGAAAACTATCAACAAATGAAAAAACCCGAACGCCTTATTTTTTAATATCTGATACAAAAAGTAAATTATTTTGTCCACAAACCTAAAATGTTGGATAAACTGTTCATCGGCATAATTCTCATTTTTTACTTTTTTTCTGTAATAATTCTGTAATAATTCGGGTAAAAAAAGATTTGCTACCATCTCCAATCCATCATCACTTGATGATGAAAAAGATGAGGATGAATCTGACGAGAATTCTACCAATAAATCCATAATAATATACTCAATAAATTAAAATACCAAGAATAATTTGAATTTAAAATGCACACTACAAACAATGACTGACAAATTACCAAGAGAACAAGCGCATGCGTCAATTAGTCCACGAAAAATTCTTACTTTTAACTTTGAACTGATTTGACAGTTTTCAAATCGTCGGAAAACCGTCAGAAATAAAACCCGAACACCAAACTAAATTTATAGAACGGTTCGAAAACCGTACAAGAAAAACCCGAACACAGGATTTTTTTATGGTACTAACCCTTACTGTGTGAAAATTCATGTTATTCAGAACAATAAACAACTAAAAGGTTGTATTAACTTTCACTATTTATTCTATAAATTTGCAATTACAGCTGTTTCGCTATAACTAGCATCGTCAGATTGACATATTGAAATTACATGTTTGTTTGTACCTAAACAGCTGTAATTGCAATTTATAGAATAAATAGTGAAAGTTAATACAACCTTTTAGTTGTTTATTGTTCTGAATAACAGGATTTTTTAGTGCGCAGAATCCTGACAGTTTGAAAACAGTAATCAAGTAAACCCGAACAAAGCTTTTAATCGCAGAATCATCGATTGACTTTAGTTATAATCAATGGATTTCTCTTAATCAGTTTAGACCATATTAGTATTGATTATTTAAAAAACACTAAAAAGTTTAATCAGTTTAAACTCAAAACAAAAAACTGGATCAAATCTCAAAATAGAGATTATTTTTATAAAATAGTAAACAACCTTATTTAGTATGATATCATATCTATGTCGTAGGCGTATATGAAAACCAGGCTTTTTATAAAATGCCTAGGCTTTTTCAAAATGACTTGGCATATTGTAAAACCATTATATTTCTACAATCTGACTACAATTTTAAGGCATGTTATAAAACGCCGAGGAGATTTTAGGCATAATGAAAAAATTAAAACATTTTATAATTCACCTAGTTTAAGTTAGGCGTTTCGTAATACGCCTATGCCTTGCTTTGGCTTATTTAAAAATAGGTAGGGTACACATACTCAGTGACTATTCGCCAGTAAAATAGTAATTATTAACAAAACTCTTTTATTGCTGTTACAATATAACTTAGACATAAACTAAAAATGTATTAAGGAACTTATAAAACTGAAGGATCAACGCCAGATAGTGATTATTTATTCCCGCAGGAGCCACTAAAGTGACATTTGCTTGTACACTTCATGTGGGCCTTGAAACAAAAGCACTTATTTATTCTACATTGGTTTTTGTTGGGTTTGCACATACATTTTTTAAAACCTTGCTTTCCAAACTTGGAAAACATTCCCATTGCTTCTCTTAAAGAAATAGTTTTTTCACTTGGAACTTCAATTCGTTCGTTACTCTCTATTCCACTGATCTCATTTCTGGAGAACAGACCCTACTTCGTACCAATTTGATACACTCCATTTTTAAAATCCAAAATTGATCCAATTATATTTTTAGGATCTAGAGGTCCCCTGTCTACTTTTGAAACCTCAATTATAACGTTTCGTCCGATTTTCAATCTGGCGTTGATCCTTCAGTTTTATAAGTTCCTTAATACATTTTTAGTTTATGTCTAAGTTATATTGTAACAGCAATAAAAGAGTTATGTTAATAATTACTATTTTACTGGCGAATAGTCACTGAGTATGTGTACCCTACCTATTTTTAAATAAGCCAAAGTAAGACATAGGCGTATTACGAAACGCCTAACTTAAACTAGGTGAATTATAAAATGTTTTAATTTTTTCAATATGCCTAAAATCTCATCGGCGTTTTATAATATGCCTTAAAATTGTAGTCAGATTGTAGAAATATAATGGTTTTACAATATGCTAAGTCATTTTGAAAAAGCCTAGGCATTTTATAAAAAGCCTGGTTTTCATATACGCCTACGACATCTATATTATGTTGTACATATTTATTTAAAAGATTGTGATGTACAGACCAAATTGTAACTTACTTCCTTAACTTTTTTGCATCATATTATTTAGTCGTACTACTCGTTTGTGAATTCTTACCAAATTCTAACTAATTTTATTGTTAAAAAATATGTCACGTACAAGTTGTTAGCAATCTCGGTTGCTCAACACTTCTGTGATTATTTGTTGTTTATTTACTATTTTATTGTCTTATCTAATTTCTTATACTGATTTTGTGTGAATAAACATTATTATTATTATTATCAAATTTGTCGCATTTCTTTGCAGCGCAATCAGTCTTTAAAATAAAATTTTTAGCAGCCAACCATGCCAATGATTGTTCGGACGTCTCCGTCGAAGTGGCCGCTAGAAAGTGGCTGCTAACTTCAAATGGCAGGCACATTAAATATTTTAAAATACCAAATAATCATTGCGCATGAGATTTGCAGTTGGAAACTGTTTAAAACGGTGGTTGCGAAAAAAGCTATTGATAAGTGAGAATCAAATGAATATCCAAACATCTCACTGATCATTATTTCAAATAGGTATTGTTTTTAATGTATTTTTACTTTCGTTAAAAATTTGTATCTTTGTTCATATTAAGGATTCGAACAAACAAAATTGTATTTTACCTAACTAATTGTTAAATGACTATACTATTATTCCATAACCCAGCCATTTTGTGAGTATAAATAATAAATCAAAAACTATATGCAGTTTATTCATCGAACTACAAAGCCTGCTAAAATAAAACCATGGCTGGCCCTTCTAAAAATAAGTAGGACAAAACCACTAAAAATCAAAAATAATTCATTATAATTTTCTCAAGTAGCCGTAGATTTAAAAGAATATTATAGGAATAAATCCTTACCCTAAAGATATTTTTTAATTGGTATTTTCACAGAATGTTTAATATAAAGATCTGTACGTTATATTCTTATTATGCAATTAAAATATGACATAACATATATGTGGTATAATAGTAATTAGAAATTTTCTGTCGATATTCTACACACTTATCTCGTTTATGGAAAAAATGTACCATTACTTGATCTTCCTGCTTTCTCTTTTCCCCGTTTAATACTTATCCCATTAAGATTTTATGAAATGCACAATTGCAATATCAAGTGAAAACAAAATCTAGTTCAGTGCAATGTCTAAAGAAAAACGTTAGTTACATCTTATGTCATTTCGGTAACTTAAAAACTTGTAAGTTTAATTTTTATATTTACACTTATTCTGATTATAATTTCGAGTGATTCGGTGATCTGTATCATAGGTACATTAGATTTTTTTAGAAATATGAGTGGAGTTTTAGAAGGAATATCATTAAGTACAATGAATCCGGTCAATAATTTCCTCGACTGTGAAAATATATTCTCAACAAATAGTATATACGATTTTTATAAAAATTCTCACGTTTTAATCACGGGCGGAACAGGCTTCGTAGGAAAAGCTCTTATCGAAAAACTTTTAAGGTTTTGTCCAGAGATAAAGTGTATATATTTGCTTTTGAGGTTCAAAAAAGGTAAGAATGGAAAGGAAAGATTAGAAGAAATGCTGCAGAATCCAGTAAGTCATATAAAAAAACCTTAAAAATAGTTTTTAAAAACAGTAAATACATTTTTAGATCTTTGGTCGACTTCAAGAAAGTAATAAGGATATATTCACTAAAATAAAGCCAATTTTGGGGGATGTTTTGCATCCTAATTTAGGGATTAACAGCTTTGATTTAATTACTTTAATTGAAAATGTAAATTTTGTATTTCACTCAGCTGCAACAGTTAAGTAAGTTATATTGTTAAATCAAATGAAATGTAAATAAAGTTTAAGTAAATCCATTGCAGCAAGATTTAATGACAATAATTAATTGCAGATTCAACGAGGATTTAAAAACTGCTTTAAACCATAACACATTGGGAACAAAAAGAGTATTAAACTTTTGTTATAGTTTAAAACAATTAAAGGTATGTCTACTTATTTAAGTATTTTTTATGTTAAAAATATCTGCTTTTACAATATTTTTCGTATATCCCATAAAAAAAGCGTTATATATTCATCCTCAGAGAGAACTGGAAATTGATTTGGATGGAGTGATTAAACAACTCTGTTTTTTGGAATATTTACTTGAGTATGACAACGTTCTTCCCAAAGTTTTCATTTTTTAACTCCCTGTTTTCATAAAAATTAGGAATTGTAGTTTTCCTTAAAATTTTCCTATCAGACCTCTTGTGGTTCTGAAAATGATAATAATATATCGAAATATTTATCATTGAGCTAAAAAGTAAATATTTTTTAAATAAACCATCTTTTTGTCTAGTGTTAGTAGTAAAAATGACCTCATCAAGATTATCTACTTTCCAAGTAAAATAATATTCGTTACTATTAAAAATTTCATTTTCTTCACCCAATTCTCTTTGGAGTAATAATTAGCAATCACCACGGAGTGGGCGACATCTACATTTGGAAATTTGTACGAAAAACTTCGGAAAAATAAACATTTTATTATAATATACTTTGTTGATACACCTTATCCAGTATAAATATAGATGCATATCATCAAAGTGAACAAATCGCTCTGTTCGTTTTACTTCCTTCATTCATTTGCTACTGTCAATCAGTATCTTTTTTTACTGTAAATTTGGTAAATATTGAAATTCGTAGGCAGCAGGTTATTACAAAAAATAAATAAATGCTTCAAAAAAGGCTTCGCAATTAATTTTATATCAAATACAACTCCTGGACTAATAAAATATAAACTTCAAATGAACATAACTCATGCTAAAATATTTTATATGTTGGCAAAATTGCGCTTTGTTGCCGCGCTGGGTCCGGTGTAGAATAGGAAGACACGAATTTCGCAAAAAAATATTAACACTAAAAAGGGACTGATTTCTATTGTAAATTTTCGTAAAAAAATTGCGGGTTAAGTATTTTTTGAAAAAAATGGAATCAAAAACTCAATTTTTTTACGTTAAAACATTCACTGTCAAAGGTACGTTATGTCATGTAGATACCAGCGTTGCCACATGTTTAAATAAAACCTAAATATTAGGGAAATATTTTTTTACATTATAAATATATAAAAAAAAATTGATAATAAAATGTTAAATGTAGAGAGAATATTATTAACCAAAACTAATCGTTCCTTTTGCATATTATAAAAGACAAAACAAAGATAAACAAACACGCCAAATTCAGTGACCCTAATTCAATCTAATATAACCTAACCATACTTCACCAAACCTTACCAAACCAAACCAAACCAAATCATACCTTACATAACCTAACCTAACCTAACCTAACCTAACCTAACCTAACCTAACCTAACCTAACCTAACCTAACCTAACCTAATCTAACCTGACCTAACCTAACCTAACCTAATCTAACCTGACCTAACCTAACCTAACATAACCTAACCTAACCTAACCTAACCTAACCTAACCTAACCTAACCTAACCTAACCTAACCTAACCTAACCTAACCTAACCTAACCTAACCTAACCTAACCTAACCTAACCTAACCTAACCTAACCTAACCTAACCTAACCTAACCTAACCTAACCTAACCTAACCTAACCTAACCTAACCTAACCTAACCTAACCTAACCTTTTTTTTTTTTGAGAGGTGGAAAATGCCTTTACGCACACCCGGCACTGATGTTCTGCGCCAGGTAGTGTGGGACTCGTGACTTCCAATACCCACTAAAAACCACCTCTCTTGATTTACCCTACATTTATGCCTAGGATGCCAACGGTGAGATCTATTTGACAGCCGTCGTTGACATCTTGGTCATTATCCACTTTTTTTTATCTTTCTTCTGCCTGTCTTTTCCTTTCTTCACCTTCTTTTTCTTTCATAACCTTCGCGATTTGTGCATATACTTTATCATAGTTTTCCTTTGATTTCATCATTTTACTTATTATGTTGTGTGGTGTAAGTTTTTGACCCACGGCAGTCTCGGCTTCTTTTATATCTTTTTGCCACATTGGGCATTCGAAGATGGTATGTTCCGCGTCATCTTCCTTCGTACAGTAGTAACAGTTTTTGTTTTCTTTTTTGCCAATCTTATTTGTGTACACGCTGAAACTTCCATGACCGCTAAGGAACTGGGTAAAATGGTAATTAGTATATTTAAAGGGGCATTTGTACCATTCTATAACATTTGGAATCAAAGTTCTTGTCCACTGTCCTTTTGTATCATTTCTACTCCACCTCTCTTGCCATTTTTTTAGTGTGTTTTCTCGGGCTGTTTGTTTTTCTTCATTTGTTCTTTTATTCGAAGTTTCTCTTCTTTCTTCCGCGAGTAGGTCTATTGGGATTATACCGGCTATTACGTTGATAGCTTCATTAGATATAGTCTTATACCCCATAATCACTCGAAGGATAGATTTTCTGTGCGCCCTGGTAAGTATTTCTCTGTATTTTACTGTACATAGAATATTTGACCACACCTCCGCTCCGTACAACAGTATTGATTGGGCTACGTTGCTGTAAAGTCTTCTTTTTTTGCTACTTGGTCCGTTGACGTTTGGTAGTAATCTGTGTAAAGAGCTGGTTAGTTTTGATGCCTTTTCGGCCGTTTTAAGTATGTGGTTTCTGAACGTGCCTCCTTCATCAATCCAGATTCCTAAGTATTTTAAGCATTTACTGGTTCTTATTTTTTGCCCTTTTATTGTGAAGAAAACTTCTGATTTGTCTCTCTTCCCTTTAATAACTATGGCTTCCGTTTTTTCTATTGCCAGTTCTAGTTTGTTTTGTTCGATCCAATAGATAATTTCACCGAGCGCATAATTTCCGTTTTCTTTCAAGCTTTCCTTGTCTCTTCCCTTAATGATTACTGCCAGGTCATCCGCATACGCGAGAGTTTGCCCTTCTTCTGGTATTTCGATGGACAGTATATTATTAAACAGAACATTCCACAGGGTGGGACCCAATACAGAGCCCTGTGGAACCCCCTGTGTTAGTTCTATAGTGTTACCATCAATTATTATTTCTCTCTTTTCGAAGTAGCAGTAGATTAATTCAATAAGGTATCTTGATATTTTAAGTTCTTGAAGTCTTTTTATTATTAGGTTCCATGATGCTGTATTGAATGCATTCTTTATATCCAGGGTTATTAGTGCAGCCCAAACGCTTTTGTTGTCTTCTTTTGTCATTTTTATTACTTGCTGTACTGCCATTGGAGCTGATTTGCCCTTTCTAAAACCAAATTGCGTTTTCGAGATTCCATTCTTTTCTTCTAACTCTTCCTCTAACCTGGTTTTAATAATTTGTTCGTATAGTTTTCCGATTGTATTAATTAGGCAGATAGGTCTATATTTTTGGTGCTCCAAGTTATCTGAGATTCCCTTTGGTATGAGGATTACTTTGGCCGTTTGAAATTCTGCCGGGAATGCTTTTTCTCTCATTAAGTTGTTAAGAATCCTTGTCATGTTTTCCGCTCCATACTTCGTGAATAATTTTATTGTTTCAGGAAGAACTTTATCTAATCCGGGGGCTTTTCGGTCCTTAAGTTTTTTTGCAGCTTCCTCAACTTCCTTTGTAGTTATATCCGGCCCTTTCTCATGTGTAAATTCTATCCTTTTTATTGTGTTATCCGTTGGTTTGAATAATTCCCTAGTTATGTTGAGTCTCCTTTCTTTTGTGTTTTGAAATAGGGGTGTGTTTTTTTTGAATTTTTTCGTGATTACTTTGTATCCCGTCCCCCATATGTCATTTTCAAGCTCATCGCATAATTGTTTCCACTTTTCTTTTTTCGATTTGTTTATAAGTTGTTTGTATTCTTTTTTAACAGTTTTAAACGTTTCTTCCAGGTCATTGATTGTTTCCTCGTCCCTGTTGTTCTTTCCTCTCGCTCTGACCAGTTTTCTTCTGGCTGTGTTGCATCGCATTCTAGCGTTCTCTATTGGTTCATCCCACCAGTACGGTTGGTTTTTGTTTCCCTTTCTTTCTATTATACATTGTTCCTGTATCTCTTTTAGCTTATTTACTACTCTGCGATGCCCCAAGTTGTTAAATTTTGTGATGTTTTGTTTGATCATGTCTTCTAGTTTGGCCTTGTTTATTTTCCTTTCGGTCCATTCAAGGTTGGTATTTTTGCTTTTGGTTTCTTGGACCTCAAAGTGTATATATCGGTGCAGACTAAAGGATTCTTCATCTGAAACTTCCCAATTCGATATAGCCCTGGACATTTTATTGGTTGCGATTGTGACATCTATATATGAGTGACTATTTCCCCTGACGAAGGTTGGCAGCATTCCCGTGTTTTGTACTACTAGATCCTTTGTTTCAATATATTCTTCCCAATAGTGACCTCTTTCGTCTGTTGTTGGCGATCCCCACATACTTAACTTTGCGTTCATATCGCCCATCAGTATAGTGTCATTTGCTGGTCTAATGTTTTGCATGATATCATCAACTTTGAGTTTGTATTCATTGATCGGGATATTTGGTGATATATAGCAGGTGAGTATACTGAATTTTTCTAAGTCAATTTTAATGTAACCGTTCCCCTTCTTCAGAGCTTTTACTTTTATCCGGTTGTTTCTGAGTTTTATTGCAATGTCCTTATTATTGTCAGTTATCCAAGGACTGTTGGAGACTTTCTTTTTATTTGGTTCAATTAGTGCCAGGATATCGATCTTGTCTCTTAGACATTTAGCCTCTGTTACATCGTGGGAAGCGTGTGCTCTTCCGGCGTTTAATTGCAAAAATTTCAACCTAACCTAACCTAACCTAACCTAACCTAACCTAACCTAACCTAACCTAACCTAACCTAACCTAACCTAACCTAACCTAACCTAACCTAACCTAACCTAACCTAACCTAACCTAACCTAACCTAACCTAACCTAACCTAACCTAACCTAACCTAACCTAACCTAACCTAACCTAACCTAACCTAACCTAACCTAACCTAACCTAACCTAACCAAACCTAACCTAACCTAACCTAACCTAACCTAACCTAACCTAACCTAACCTAACCTAACCTAACCTAACCTAACCTAACCTAACCTAACCTAACCTAACCTAACCTAACCTAACCTAACCTAACCTAACCTAACCTAACCTAACCTAACCTAACCTAACCTAACCTAACCTAACCTAACCTAACCTAACCTAACCTAACCTAACCTAACCTAACCCAACCTAACCTAACCTAACCTAACCTAACCTAACCTAACCTAACCTAACCAAACCTAACCTAACCTAATCAAACCTAATCAAACCTAATCAAACCTAATCAAACCTAAACTAACCTAATAAAACCTAACCTAACCTAATCAAACCTAACCTAACATAACCTAACGAAGCCTAACCTAACCTGAAGGGATGCTATCATCGAAATGAAACCGGTCAGTGTAAAGACAGATTCGCTTAGAAGAAAATATCAAAAACAGAACCTGACGATGATAATTTTTAACGAAACAGCTGTCATTGTATGAAAAAACGTATTTTGTGAATAAATAGTGGAAGTTTCGTCCAACCGTTTTGTTGTTTGCTGTTCTTAGTAAGATGGACTTCCACAAAGTAAAGGTTACTACAATCAATTTCATTAAATTTTTCTCCTTTAACCAAGTTACCATTCCGTCGTCATTTTTGTTATGTATATATTCACTACATATAAAATATTCTTAATTTCCATTTTAAATTCAAAAATAAATAAAAACCGGTAATTAATATTCTAACCAACAATTGTGAAAAAATGGTATTGTTGGATTGCTAACGTTTGACAACTTATATTAAATGTCAACGTCGAAACAGTATATTGTCATAAAAATCGTGGTACATTTTTAGTTCCATGGGAAGAAATAATTCTAAAAGTGAGGTTAATCAATGGTTTATTAAAATTTATTGCAATATAAATTAAATTAGCATATAAAACTCAATTTTCCGCATATAAAAGTTAAAATATAATGAAAAGTTACTTTAATTTTCAAGTTATTAAATTTCTTGTTCACCGGAACCGAGCGTTTTGTAATAAACACTTTACTTTGGAAGATTTTATACCTAGTAATATCATTTCTGTTAGCTCAACTATCAGTACTCAACACAAAATAAACTGACGTTTATTTTCGCGTAGTTTTGTAGCGCCTCTTGGCGAATAGGATCTTTAATCCCAAAAATCTCACCTCAGGCCGTTTCATCAAAGACATTCTTTATGTGCATGCGTTAGCATCAGCCATCTTGTTCGTACTGTTTTTTCTAAACAACCATGCTAAAGTGAAGCTACCCGAATAACAAATTAAAATATGAAACAAATAAATAAAAATTTTTTAAGAAAATAAAAACGAGGTCAAAATAACCGTTAAAAAAGGTTCATGATCAATTATAATCATGTAATCTGAACGAATAAGAGCAATAAAAGTATGTAAAAAGGACACATGGTATAAATCATTCAAAACAAATCAATACATACTATTTTATACACTTTCTATTACATATTCTTAGAGGAAGTGGTCCAACAACTAAACCCTGATTCTTTAATCTATCAAGAATTTGAAAATGTTGAAAAATCAATAGTTAAGTGAAGTATACTTTTTTTTACCGAAATAAAACAATTTATGTTAAGTTTCAAACAATTTCACCCATGGAAAAAAATTGATAAATCTATACGAATTCTATAGCGAAAGTCAAAGCATGAAAATATCTTCTGTATGTTCCTTGTGGTATATTCATTTTTTTTTTAATTTTATGGGGGAATTAAACCACAATCCTTTTTATATGTTTTTATTTCATGAAAGTTCTGTAAATACAAGCAGCTGATTTTGGTAGGTACTATTAAGATTACAAATGGAATATTTAATAGAATATTTAACTTACAATTTCTATAATTCAACTGAGTTTGTTTAAAAAAAATGTTAGTTTCAGTTAATTTTTGTACTTACAATGAATTTACCACTAAATTAAAACACTGAAAAATAATTTTACATAGTTTATCTTATGAACAGATTTCTTAAGAATTAGGAATATTTGTAAGGTTTTCTTTTGGAAATAAAGTAAACAAATGGTTTTTTTGTTGCTTACCCTTACTAGTGTAGCAATTAATGCTCTTTTATAGCAATTATGGAATGGGCGATACTTTGTTTTTTTCACTACTAGCCTATATACCCAACTTTATTGACTTTTGTTGAGGTAGTAAAGTTGTTCCTTATTAACCAAGGTAGAAAAATATAGAGCATACTTCATCAGAACTAAATCTCAATCCATTTGACAGAATGTGAGGTTAACTGATGTGTTTTTTTTTATTTCTAAAAACTGCTTGGACCAATAAGGTCATTAGCGGGAATATTCTACAATATTACACATTATAAAAGATGTCCACGTCTTCCAAAAAAGATATTAAGTTATTTGTTTTGTTGATTTTTATACATTCGTGAGGAAAATAGGTATATTTTATTTTTGTCTGTAAATATTGTACTTAACACAAGGTTCTACTAACACATGTTTTACGGTGAACGGCGAACAGTCTGTACACACTGGGGGTTCTTCTTTCGTAAGAAGATGCTCGAGAACTTTGTGTGTCCTAACCGAAGACGAGATAACGTCACTTGAAGATGTCAACGTGCAATTAAAGTTGTCCAATGTCCAGTCTTAGATTTGACTTTCATTGGTTATTCCAATTTTCCATGAGGAGGTTTTTGAACACATTTTTTATATCACTGTTTACAGAGCGTGAGAGTATGCGAATAATGTTGTCCGTGATGGCTTCTTTCCCATTTTTGTCAGCTGTTTCCTTCCCTGCTTTGCCCACATGTGAGGGAACCAAGAAATTTTATTTCGTTCTTTAGGTCTTGAGCTTTATTTATTTCCTTTCCTATTAGTGTTACCAGAGGATGCTGAGAGTAGATTTTTTCTAATAGTTGGATTGACATTGAATCTGTTATAATCAGCAGCTTTGATTCATTGGTTATAATTGTGTGTGATATGGCCTTGAAAAAGTTCTCCTGTTAGAACTGTTGCTGTATCTGGAAGTTTGTATCTAAAAATATCAGTAACTACAGCGGCTCCAACCCCTATTTCCGTTTTAGAAGCATCACTGTAGTATGTACTATAGCTCTGATATTGCACATATTTATTTAGAAAATGTTGTATGATGCTTTTGAGATTAGTGTTGGAGTTTTAAAACTGCATTAGTTCAATGTTGGTAGATGGAGTTTTTATACTCCAAGGTGGAGGAGAATTTGGTTTTTGAATGGAGTATAAAGGGGGGAACTGTTTCCAATTTAACTAACTTATAGCATTTCTATTCTACTAGAAAATGTAAGATGATTAGTGTGGAACGGTTTACGGTTGTGGATTTAAGACTTAATATGATGCTATTTTGGACTGGAATTGATTTATGAGAAGGCTAGCGGTTGTCTACGATGATTTAATGGAGGTTCACCTATTTCGAAGTAAATGCTGTCTATAGGAGTAGTCGTATATGCACCAAGTATAGTTCTTAGCGACGCTTTATGCAGGGTAAGCAGATGTTTTAGGGTTGTTTTACTTGCGGATGCGTAAGCGATGCAGCGATTGTCCATTTTGGATCGAATTAATTATAACATAAGAAGTATTTTACCATCGGCACCCCAAGTTCTGTTTGTTTTCATAGCAATTTTTACAACACAATACTTACAGCAGTCCCTTGATAATCCGGCAGATATTGGAGTAGAGGACTGCCGGATTACTAGATTTTAATAAAAATAAACGGCATTTAAGTTGTAGAAAAATTATAAACGTAAAAAGTAATGAACAGCAGAAGCAACATAGTAGACAATGAATATAGAGTTCTAAGAACCATTTTTTTAGTCTTCAATGGACTAGTTTAGTGTATATTATTTATTCTTGCATTTTATAAAATAAACCTGTAGTAGTTCAAGTATACAAATACAATTTTTATAATATAGGTGAGCGGTAATGCAAGGCAACAACGCACTAAATTAAAAGGTGAAAACTAAAAACATTGCTTTGTAATGTAATGTAGGGGTTGTCCACTGCGACCTGTGAGATCTATTGTGTCCCCTTACTTGCTTAGACGGTGGGTTTTCCCGTATTTAAAGCTCCGCCTCTAATCCTATCTTCTTTATGAAGGTTAGGATGTAGATCGGCATCATGTGCTCCAAGCTGTAGAGCTCTTGTATTTCCTAGGGCAGGACATGCTGTTAGTATGTATATTGAGTTTTCCTCCCCCATTTCACAATACCTGCATTCTGCGTTTTCCTCAATCCTCAGTCTATGTAGGTATCCTCTTAGTTTACAGTGTCCCGTTAAAATACCTGTAAGAATTCTTAGATTATTTTTACTCAGCCCAAGACATTGTATGGACTTTTTGGGATTGTAACTACATAGCAAGGCTTTTGCCTGCCTTATTCCTGGTAGGTTCTCCCAATGTTCGATCTTTTCCATATTCTCAATGCCTCTGAGTTCATTGAGGATGGAACTATAGGCTATGCCACAGAATGGTTCAGGTTCCATTAGTCACATATTTGCTGCCCTTGTGGTAAGCGTATCTGCCATTCCATTTCCTTCTATCCCGAGTGTCCAGGGAAGTGTAACTGTGTTATTCATGCCCAGTTCGTTCAGTCTTTCTAGACACTCCAAGACTAATTTGGATGTTACAACGCTGGAGTTGAGTGCTTTAATTGCTGCTTGACTGTCAGACACGATGGTTATGTTCTGTTTGCAGTATTTTTTTTCAATGTTGAATTGCACACATTTTCCAAAGGCGTATATTTCTGCTTGGAAAATGGTAGGATGTGAGCCTAAACTCTGGAGGTATTGTTGTTCTATAGTCTATATAGAAAGGACGAGAAGTAATAAATCAATACTTTAAGTAGATTTCATAGACGTACCAAAATATATTTTAAGAGGGTATACCGTAAGGTACATTTTGTATTAAACGAATGAGTTGCAGCTATGCTAAAGAATATACTATTTAGATCAGAGGTAATGGGATGTACTAATTTTAATAAAAAAGTGATAGAGGTATATAAATTTTAGTAAGTTTGATAAAGAAAGACAACACAGTTTAATCAGAATAGAAAACAAACCAATCTGTAACAATAATTATTTTATATATTTTTGTTCTTCTTGTAAGAAGATTAATTCATACTTTGAAGATAGCAAGATATTGTTACAATTTTTATTAAATTCAAAGAAGCAAAATGAATATTTTTTATTTGTATTACTCCTATATGTAGTGTTTGGGGAATTTTTCTCAGAAATTTTAAATGGCAAGTGGCCTACTGTAATCGGCTTAATACGATTACACCTATTTACAGATTATTCGATTATTATGAGGGATTTTCCAAACAACCAAGTTTTCTTAGAAACATTATCGGGAATATTATTTTAAAAGAAAGTAGGTACATTAAATCAGTACTTAGTATTAGTTCTTTTAGTAAAGTTGTATGGTTTTCATAATATTGTAAACAGTTGGAATATATTTAAAACATTTGTTGAATGTTAATTGTGCAAGTACCAAACAATGTCGATAAGCCAAGGACCATCTAAACGACCAAAAACAGGACCATTATCTTTAAATGAAAAAACTCTGATATTGAATTGTTATATATCATTGAAAAACAAGGATCCAATTGCAAGTGTTGATGATATTGTGGAATTAACGGCTGCTATGTTGTGTGTTGCTAAATCAACAATTTATAGATTACTAAAAGAAAGCAAGAATAGAACTCTTCAACCCCCTAAAACTCCTTCACGCCGAAAACCAATTAAGATCGATGAGACATTAAAACAAACACTAAGGCGTAAAGTCCATGGATTTTACTTACGAAAGGAAACACTTGACAAAATTATGACATCAGTGCAAGAAGATACGGACTATAAAAAATTCTCCAGAATGACATTATGCAAACTTTTGAAAGATGTGGGTTTCAGATATACAAAACATAATAGATAAGATAAGATATTGATAGATAAACCGGAAATAGTGTTTTGGAGAAGAGACTATTTAAGAAGCATTCGACATGCCAGAGAACAAAATTTGAAAATCTTCTACTTAGACGAAACATGAATAAATGCTAGATATACAGTTTCCAAATCTTGGCAAGATGAAAACATTAAAAGCGGAAGGCCGGCATTCGTGGAAGGTTTGTCGTTAGGTTTGCAGCCACCATCTAGAAAAGGAAAAAGACTTATCATTGTCCATGTTGGAAGTTCTGAAGTTTTTGTTGATGGTGGCTTATTAACTTTTATTTCAAAACGCACGGGGAA
The DNA here is from genome assembly GCA_035357415.1 of Ophraella communa. Lineage (NCBI taxonomy): Eukaryota > Metazoa > Arthropoda > Insecta > Coleoptera > Chrysomelidae > Ophraella > Ophraella communa. The sequence continues at coordinate 31,095,222 of CM068981.1, forward strand.
CTATCACGAAGATATGAATGGGGATGTCTTCGAGGAATAGTTTGTTCAAATGTTGGATCTGATTCCAAAAGGGGCTGTTATTGTTATGGACAACGCAAGTTACCATTCACGGTTACGAGAAGCATTGCCCACAAGTCGTTGGCGTAAAGCAGAGCTTTTGGAGTGGCTTATTTCGAAAAATATTAAGTTTCCAAAAGATCCACTAAGGAAAGAACTTTACAGAATTAGAATTGCAAAAATGAACAAGAATAAATACAAAACCTACATTGTAGAAGAAATGGCTTCTTCTCGTGGTATATCAGTTCTTCGATTTCCCCCTCACCATTGTGAACTTAATCCCATAGAATAAATATGGGCTCAGGTAAAGGGGGAAGTTGGAAAAAAATACTACTTTTAAAACGATGTTGTGAAATTGTTGTGCTGTAAGTCATGTTAGTAAGGAAAATTGGACAAACTATATCGAGCATGTTATCAAAGTAGAGGCAAATATGTGGAAAATTGACAATATTTGTGATGATTTAATCGACCCTATTATTATTAATGTTAACAACGATTCTTCCTCTTCCGAGTCGGATATAGAATAAAATGTAAGTAATAAATGTATTCCAATAATTATTTCTTTTCATTTTTTATTATATTATAATTTAAAACGTATTTTTCCCAAAATACACACCACTGCATTGCGTTATTGCTCATCTGCTAATCCTTTAACAATGAAGAAACCCTAAACTTTGCTACAACTGAAACAAATACGGGGTCGATCTACCTGGTTTTTAGATTTACTGAAGAAATGTAATTTAAAGTAAGAGATTTATCAAAAATTTCATGGTGCTCCCTGTAAAGGTTTTGCATACTTATTTAGGGTTTATTACTCCTCGTACTTTTTGTACATACTATAGGTCCGTAGATCCCTATCGGTTTGGTTTTATGACTAAGCCATCATTTTATATTTATAGTCCAGTCAAATTATGTTAAAAATAACATAATTTTATTGCAAAATGGACCAATAATATTTAGTTAAATAAATAAATGAAATAAATACATTGTTTTACATTTCTGATTAATAATTCTTAATATTTATAAATTATTTCTTGAGAAGTATAATTATATTTAAATATCTAGTTGCCGCCGTTATTATAATTTTTGTACAGTTTAATTATGAATAAAGGAGTATTGTCATAACACCTAACGGACGTGTAATGTATAATATTTTATTTCTTCCTGTATTTATAAATTAATTTTAAAATTCTTGAATTTCAATAAAAAAACGGCATTTAAGTTGTAGAATTTTTTTTTTATTAATAAGGACGTGAGTAAGAAAACTATATATATTTTTAGAAACACAAGTAAACAACAGAAACATTGAAAATTGAACTTAAAAACTAATATAGTGAACAGTAAAAACTAATAATTAATTAGGATATGAATAAGAAAGCTAGGGCCTATTTATGTAATGTTACACACATTATTCCTTTGGAGTGGAAGGCAAAAAATATTTTCCAATTGTAGACTGATTTTTTACTGTAAAGCACTTTTTTAAAACATTTTCTTGAAGACGCTTTAGCACTGAAATATCAAGTGATTGAAGTAGCTAATGAACGAATAGCGACGTCAAGTGGTATTGTTGGAACAGCTGGGATATCTCCCCCTCCCCCGCTGACGTCATCCTCGTCATCCTCTTTTGTAGTAACTGCCTCTACGATTTCCTCGTCTATCAACAACTATCAACTTTCGTCGTCAGTCAGCCATTCGCTGACGTTATCTGTTGCCGCCAAAGCGTTGCCTGGCGTATCCACAAACTTCCTAACTCCATGTTAGGCCACGGATTTGCCCATGAACAAACAATCACTTTTTTGTCAATATTTAACCACGCATTCGCAAGAGAGAAAATCACATCTTTCAAGTTAACTTCGTTTAGTGATTTAATTACACTATTTTCTTTGGACAAAACCATGTACAACCGGCCTTTTTTTGTAGTGCATTTTAATGATCTGAATTACATTCTGGTCCATAGGTTGCAAAATAGGCATTACGTTCGGAGATAGAAACATGACAAGAAGAAAACTATAGTTTTAAAAACTAATATTTAGAAAAATAGACTGCCAATAGTGAAAAAAATGCTATATGAGCCTTAGTATGAAAGTGTATTATTGTCTCGGATCCATTAAAGACCTTGATTCCATTAAAAATCTTGAAGCATCGCTTATGGGTCTTTAATGGACCTCGAAAATAATGTCACTTTTCTACCTTGGCGCATAATTACTATTTTTCTGTAGGGGTTTAAGCTACGGCATCCGACAGTATTGATATTTTGAAACAAAGAATTGTTGAAGAATGTAGGGCTATCGTCCCCTGCACATGATTACAGAATAAATTACTGCCAGGAAGTAGATGGAGCATATTACCTGTCAGACGAGATATTATTTGCATTAACATCCCATTCAAAATTATCGGTGTGACGTCATCTATGACTATTACACCACCTGTTATGATTATTTGTGAGGCCTACATCAGTTTATGTTCTCCCTCCAAATTTCACTGTTACCGTTCAAAAGATACGAGGGGGAAGGGGACTTTTGGCTAGCACTGTATATTGAAATAAGAGCCCTAAACAATGAACTTTTTTTGATTCAATGGCAATTGACTAAAAAATAAATAGTGAAAGTTTTATTAAAATGTTCTTTATTTAGTGTTCTTAAACATTTAAAGGAATCTAAAATATTTCAGAGCTTCGTTTATGTTTCAACCGCTTTCAGTAACTCTGATAAGGAAATAATAAATGAATCAGTTTACGAAAGTACATATGATCCAGAAGATATATTAAACACATTAGACAAACTTCCAAAACATGAATTTGACATCTACTCGAGGAAATTACTGGTAAATAAAAATTATATTTTAACAAATTTTTTGCAATGAAATTTTAATTTTTTCCTAACACCAGATCTAATTATAATTGGGTATATTATATCTTATATATATCTTAATTTTACGATAAATTCTGTTATAGGAAAATCAACCTAATACTTATACGTTCACAAAAGCTTTGGCAGAGTATGAGGTTTTAAAATATTCGAAAAAGATACCGTGTTCCATCGTAAGACCATCGATTAGTAAGTTGATACAAAAATATACAGTCAAACCTGGATAAGTGATATATAAGTGAGAGTAATAGGCAGAACCAGTCATTTTAATCTCCCAAGTGAGACTGTTACCTACTTACCTATATCTCTATAAGCGACAGTCGAGCTTTATTTATTTATATTATTTAGGGGGAACAAATGACAAAACAAATTATAAATTTAACATCTGCTATTTTATGATTCATTCTTAACATTCGTGGAACTTCCTACCATTCTTTTTGTATTGTTTTTTCGTCGATATGGACTGGGAAAGTAGTGACGTAAGTGTCAAACCAAATGATTCCAAGCAACTTTTTTATGGTATGTTTTAAAGGTGTTATTGACTATTTTATTGTATTTTCTTGATTTTTGGAAGTTAATTACTGTTTTTTCATTGGTAAGTGTTCATTCATATGATTTACATATATCACTAAAGTAGATAGACGAACAATTTCCGTAAAAATATTATAACATAACCTTCAAAGTTTTGCATTGTCATAAATTTTAAGAATACATACTAAAATAGTACTTTAAAAATCGAATTTGGAAATATTTTGCTTATAGCTTTATTCGGGTTTCGTTTTTCGGACGGTTTGAGAACAATTTGCTGACTGCGCTCAACTGGATGTGCAGTAGACTAAATCCAAGGACTATTTATGTACGGTTTGAAAACTATCAACAAATGAAAAAACCCGAACGCCTTATTTTTTAATATCTGATACAAAAAGTAAATTATTTTGTCCACAAACCTAAAATGTTGGATAAACCGTTCATCACCATATGGTACTGTTTCTTCGGTATAATTCTCATTTTTTACTTTTTTCTGTAATAATTCGGGTAAAAAAAGATTTGCTACAATCTCCAATCCATCATCACTTAATGTTGAAAAAGATGAGGATGAACTGACGAGAATTCTGCCAATAAATCCATAATAATATACTCCATAAATTAAAATACCAAGAATAATTTGAATTTAAAATCCACACTACAAACAATGACTGACAAATGACCAAGCGCAAGCGTCAATTAGTCCACGAAAAATTCTTACTTTTAACCTTGGACTGATTTGACAGTTTTCAAATCGTCCGAAAACAGTCAGAAATAAAACCCGAACACTAAACTAAAATTATAGAACGGTTCGAAAACCGTACAAGGAAAACCCGAACACAGGATTTTTTAGTGAGCAGAATTCTGACAGTGTGAAAACAGTAATCAAGTAAACCCGAACAAAGCTAATATGTATTTAATTATGATACCTCCGTTATATTTCAAAGTATAATAATAACAAAATAACTCAAACAAAAGTTATTTCTGGATACTTATAATGTTGCCGTTTGGAATCATTTCGTTAACATTTCACATTTTAACAGCATAGACCACAAATTTTGACTTCACACTTTCCCAGTCCATTGTACCTATTCTATTTCGTGGAACTAAATAACGTTGCTGTGTCCAGTGTTGCCAACGAAGACTTTCAAAAGTCGCAAAATGGATTTTTTTGCAAATCCAGTAGTTTTTTGGTGGTTTTAACTTCAAAATCACTAGAAAAACACTAGATATTACGGAATTTTAGCTGCGATTGATAGATTGGTACCTATATAAAAGAAATCATTTTTACGTTAGGGGTTCAAAATATTAGTGTTCTATGGGTTAACAGATCTATGTTTATAAAAACGTAACCTTAATTATTTTGTCTATACTATATACTATGCTCCAAAGAAAAACTAATAAATTGTAGACATGACTTTTTTACATTTAGATAATACAAAATAATATATTTGAGGTTAGAATTATACACAACAACTGCAAAATGCACGAAACTAAACATGGAAATGACAGACCTACAGAATTTATATTTCGGATTTTTATTCTGTGCTCTGCACGTTCTTTCGACATATTTAATCATTGTGAACCGTCCTAGAAAAGTTTTAATATAAAACAAAACTATTGTCAATCACCTTAGAAATCACCAGATTTCGCCCACTAGATGCCATATTTGGTCACAAAACGAAAACTCAAACCACCAGTTCTAGTGTAAACTCCACTAAGTTGGCAACACTGGCTGTGTCACTTGCTGTGACTTGTTTATCAGTGGCGTAACTATATACCGTTCGAGGCAAATTCCCGTGGCAAATTCATTAATTGTAAGAGTACAATAATGAAACACTATGTTAAGTAGGTAGAAACAAACATGATTGATTTCTAATAATTCACTTTAAATTAAAAGTGTGTAATTTAAAGTACAGTCAGCATCCAATTGATATGTGCACACAGAGTAGTCAAAATAATTTTAAAAACAAAAGAGCAATTTGATATACGCAGTCTGAATCATCATTTTGTTGTACGCACATAAGGTGTTCAAATTATAAAATTATAATTATTGAAATGCCTTCCTTCGGACTTTCTGTTCAGCAAAAGTGGTAATGACATCATCAAAGGGCCATAGAATTTTCGATGGATAGAATAGCCAAGTTGCTTAACCTGCCTTGCCCATAAAATTTCTTAAATAAGTTTTTATCAAGTTCAGTTTTGAAAACGATCGTTCGGCACTAGCCGTAGTCACAGGAATGGTAAGAAATAATAGAAATGCAGTGCACACTTCAGGAAAGTTTGAAGATATAGAACGAAGTCAGCAAGATCTCTTATAGAAGACGATGTTTCTATTCTGTTCTATTCTATTCTGTGTAGATTAGATTAGATTAGTAACGGAGTGGCTTTTTTGTCCTGTCCCTCTGCGACCTTTGCATATATCTATTGTGGTCCTCCCTATATTTAGAGAATCGTATCCAGCTTTATCGTTTTTATTAGACCTATTACCCTGGACGCCACCCCCCTTGCATAGCTCTCTGCCCTCGGTTTTTCTTCTCCGAATAGGTGAATCCGCATCCTTGCTAGGCCTTCGCACTCACAGAGTATGTGCTCCTAAGTTTCGTCTTCTTCCTGGCACAACCTACAAAGGCTATGGTCTGCTAGGCCGATTGTGTGCATATGTTTCCTTAGCCTGCAATGTTCGGTCAGCATACCCACCATCATCCTCGTTGTTTCTCGACTTTGAAATAGCAGGTCGCGAGACAGTTTGACCAACGATCCTTTAAGGAATAGTTTAGCTTGGCTAAATCATCAGCTTTTTCATTACCTTTTATTCCTGAATGGTCTGGCACCCAGACTAGGGTCACTCTGTTATGACTTGACGATGTCCGAAATGAGTCTATCGCTTTTAGTGCTGCTTGGCTATCGGAGTAGATGACGATTCTTTGGCTTTTTGCCTTCCGTCTCATTAACTCTTCTGCATAACATTGCACCACCATTACCTCTGCCTGAAAGATAGTGGTTCTCTCTTTTCCCCCGTATATTCCGGCTCCTACTCCAGAGTAGGCCATCAGTGTAACAGTTGAGATTCGCTGCTATAGGAGGACCTGCTTCCCAGTCCTTTCTCTCTGGAATGACTACTACGTATTCGTTTTTAAAACTATATTGCGGGGCAATTTGATCCATTGGCATTCCTAGAATTGGATCTGCCTTTATTTCTTCATACAGCTTTTTGTAGGCATTACCGTGTCCTTTGCTTATCAGAGGAGGCCCCTATAGTAATATATGGCTAACAGATCTTGCATTACCCTGTACTAAAATATGCAGTGGTGGTAGGCTTAGTAATAGCTCCAGGGCTGCAGTCGGCGTCGTTTTCATGGCCCCGGTGATACTTAGGTACGCTTGCCTTTGGATACAACAGCTGCCTCTGCGCTCCAGCCTGCAGTGTCCTGGGCCACCAGGGTTATAATTGGCCTAACAACCTGTGTATATAACCATTTGGACATATTTGGATTTAATCCCCAATTCTTCCCGGGAAGGTGCAATTCTTCCTGCACCTTCCCAGGGCAATTCTGGCTTTGTGTGTGGATTTCTCGATGTGAGAATTCCATGTAAGCTTCTGGTCAAAGATTACCCCTAGGTATTGGACTTCTTTCGCAACTGGAATTACCACTCCGTTAAGTTGCGGCTTTCGCAGATCTTGCAACTTTCTTTTATTTGTAAATGGTACGTGTGGTTTTGTGGGGGTTTACCGCTAATTCTTAAGCACCTCTGTTATCGTTTTTGGGAATCGCCCCTTTATCACGATAGCAATATCGTCCGCATACCACAGGCACTGGATGCCTTCATCGGATAGCGGTATTAGAAATGTATCTACCAGGATCACCCACAAAAGGTGCGATAAAACGCCCGCAAGCCACTTGCAGATAATGGGTTCTACCCCCCTTCTTTCCATGCACCTGGTTATAGATATTGGAGAAGCATTATTGAATGCCCCCTCTAGATCCAGAAAAGTGGCCCTTTTCTGGTATTTCCCCAAATGGTCCAGAGTGATGTCCTTAGCTTCCTGTTGCAAACCCTCAGCTTAGGCAGTTCGTCTCCTCGAAGGGTCCTAAGACTTGCGTTGTCCCAGGGACCAACGAAGGGACATCCCCCTCCAGCTAGTCATCACTCACCGCGTCAGCGCAAGTTATCATGAGGTAACCGTGTTTATGGGTGCATTTAAGGTCCGTCCTCGCCACCCCCTCGTATGCCATCATGATGGAGTGCTCATCTCGGTGATAGGATAACCTTCCTCCGACGAGGCCGCATCCCGGAACGACGGTTTATCCTCCCTTCTGGGTCTCTTCGTTAAGGATCTTGCCTGTGGAGAGGTTGTCCCTTGAACCCTGGGGCACTTCTTCACCTCTTCCTTAGCTTCCATAAGACTTTTCTTGGCCACTACTTTGGCTTTGAATTAGTGCTCGCCTACCTCTTCCTGTTTTCCTTTTGGTAGGAGCGACTTTGCGAAATTCTCCTTAACTACCGCCTTTTGGGCTGCGTTGTAATCAAGGCCTCTTTTCATCAAAGCCTGCATCCTTTTTAGCGCTACGGAGATCCTCTTCCGACATACGGTCCACTTCTTCCAGCGAGTTCGCTCTAAAGCTCGCCTTACGAGGAGCGCCTTTCTTTGTCGCCTCCGAGACGTATTAGCAACGACGGCTACTTCAGCCTTATCAATGCTAGTCGTCTCTTGACCGCTTGTTGATTTTGTTTGAAATTTTTCCATGTGAAGCCCACGAGTAGCAAGGGAAATATCTGTCCACCTCCTCAGAGCCCCGCATGAGAAGGTAAGGCTGGGGTACTAGGGGGTTTCGCCTGGTGCCCCCAGGAGACCGTTCGAGGACACATTCCCCGTTACCATCCAGTACATCGGCACGATACCTTCACACCTTCACTTGGGGGAGTTGGTCCGCGGTGACAGCTTTCGCAAAGGCTTTTGAGGAGTTTAACTCCTCTCACCCTACTTATGGCTGCCACTAATTAAGAGCCCCGGTTCCTGACCGTTTCTCTATCCGCCATCCGGTGGCGAGCCTGGTAGGCCTCCACACCTTCAGGTATGTCTAAAAGAGGATCGAAAACTGAGAATTCCCTTGGAAAACGAGATGGATATATTTTCTTTATACAGGGTGAGTCATAACTATTGGGACAAAGACTAAGGACAGGTTATTTGGACCAAAATATGGCTATTGGGCCAAATATGCCTTAATATAATGTTGCTGAGAAAAAAGATACAGGGTGTTAAAGTTAATTTTTGTTTTTCGTTTTTTGCTAATAGTTTCCCTGTATATTTATAAATTGATATCAAAATTGGCACAGAGGCATAATCTTAGACATATTTTATTTACAATTTTACGTTTTGTCATAGAGGGCGCCACGTGGATCATTCCTAATGATCAAATTGAGTCTAAACTTTTTCTGATGAAATTTTTTAGTAATTTTTATTAGAAAATATGACGTAAACATCATTTTTACGTAAAATTGGTACTCTTGTTTATACATGATAATTTCAACCGTTTTCGATAAAAACGCAGTCGAACTGCTTAGAGTCTTAAAAAAGAATTTCAAATATTAATTCATTTATGAAAAGTATGCTTTGGACTGTCAGATAATTGTTGTTGGTAAATGTCATTTGTTCAGAGTAAATTATTTTTGATGTGACAGTGTAGTGTAATGTTGCATTTTTTAAAAGTAATAATTACTTTTTTTATTGAAATGCCTCGTCACAATTATTTTACTAATGAAGAAATGGGAAATATGATTTGCGTATACGCACAAGAAAATTTTTGCGGTCGCTCGGCAGCCAGAAGGTATGGAATGTTATACGCAAACAGAAGGCAACCAAATCACAAAACTTTTGCAAGATTATATCGTAGTTTAGGTGAAACTGGGTCATTTCACACTAAAAATCGGGGTGGTCGACCGAAACAAATCACACCTAATCAAGAAGATGAACTTTTGGTTCGAGTAGATGAAAATCCTGAAACAGCATCTATCAGCAGCAACAGGAGTACCTAAGTCAGCCGTATAATTAGAATTCTAAAAAAAGAGAACCTCCATCGTTATCACTTCACTCCTGTTCAAAATTTACTTCCAACAGATCTTCCACGACGGTTACAGTTTTGCCAACGTATTCTGAATAAACATCGCAATGACAGACACTTTATTAAGAATATTATGTTCACCGACGAAGCAACTTTTACCAGACGATGGGTTTTTAATTGGCGAAATAGTCATTATTGGGAAGAAGAAAACCCGCATGCTATTAAAGTTAGACATTTTCAGCATGAGTTTAAATTGAATATTTGGTGATTTGGTGATTAGGCGACCAACTACTAGGGCCTTATGTTCTTCCTCCGAATTTAAATGGAGATTCTTATTTATTCTTTTTGGAAAATACTCAGTGATATTTTAGATGATCTGTCACTGGATGTAAGAAGAAAAATGTGGTTTATGCAGGATGGAGCGCCACCTCATTTTTCATTAGCTGTTAGAAATCATCTTAATGACGTATTTCCTCAACGACGGATTGGCAGAGGCAGTGATTTTCAATGGCCACCAAGAAGTCCTGAGTACAACCCGCTAGATTTTTATTTTTGGGGACATATGAAGTCCTTAGTTTATGCCAATGAAATTAATACACGAGACGAACTTTCAAGATGCAGCTAATCTTATAAGGGGACAGAATAACATTTTTTTTAACGTCCGAAAATCCTTTATAAAAAGAATTAGAAAAGGCATAGAAATCGGAGGAGACCATGTAGAACATTTAGTTTGAGTTTTTGTGAGTTCTTTTAAGTTAAAGTGTGTTTAGTTTTGATTTATGGTCAAAACGGAAACCTTACGTTAGTTGCAACTTTGTTTATTAGTTTGGTATTTGATAGTGGAATTGTAAATAAAATACTATTTCTTGTCTAAGATTATGCCTCTGTGCCAATTTTGATATCAATTTATAAATATACAGGGAAACTATTAGCAAAAAACGAAAAACAAAAATTAACTTTAACACCCTGTATCTTTTTTCTCAGCAACATTGTATTAAGGCATATTTGGCCCAATAGCCATATTTTGGTCCAAATAACCTGTCCTTAGTCTATGTCCCAATAGTTATGACTCACCCTGTATACATGGACAAATGCTAAAGCCTTTTGCAATAAATTAATATCATTTAAATTTTGCAAAGTGGCAGGTTCCAAGACTTGATTGAATATTATGTCTAATACACGATAAAATTCATTCACTTTAAACAAGCTTTCAGGATCTTGGAGACGTTCATCCTCACAAATTTCATCAAAATAACAGCAATAACTATCTATATTGCTACATACCTCTATAAGAGAGAAACGCTACCCAAGTACCTGCATTAGCGAAAAACTCGGGATAGTGTCCTCTACATAAGCGAGAATGAGATTCTGCTCCCTTGGACTCTCACTTATCCAGGTTTTAAGTAGTTATAATTGTATTTCCTAGGCTAGGGATTCAAGCTACAACTGTAAGTTCTAAGTTCTCAACACTAACGATTCCTTTATTTAGTTACTGCAGCATGGAAAGAACCTTATCCTGGTTGGGTTGACAGTATTAGTGGAATCACTGGAATCTTCATGGAATGTGGTAGAGGGACAATTAAGTCTATTCTGTGTAATGAAAAATATAAAATGGATATTATACCAGTAGATGTTGTTGTAAGCACTCTAATTACATCAGCTTGGCATACAGTAAAATACAGGTAATCTCTTTTATTTAAAATGTATTAAAGAAAATCTTAAAAGTTTCCTAAATTATGGATTTTGAAATTCTATAAATTAACCAAGCCATTTATTTGAATATATTTTTGCTGATATAAAAAAAGAACCTGAAGCAGGTCGATTTTTATTCCCCCTCTAAACTATAAGCACTCCTCGAAAGTTTTAAATAACTAAGGGAGTCGTGTGGCACCTTATTGTTGGAAAGGTATTTTAGTCCTCTGCTGAGCAATTCGCAGAATTCTTGCCTTCTATAGATGTTGTTGTAAGCACTCTAATTACATCAGCTTGGCATACAGTAAAATACAGGTAATCTCATTTATTTAAAATGTATTAAAGAAAATCTTAAAAGTTTCCTAAATTATGGATTTTGAAATTCTATAAATTAACCAAGCCATTTATTTGAATATATTTTTGCTGATATAAAAAAAGAACCTGAAGCAGGTCGATTTTTATTCCCCCTCTAAACTATAAGCACTCCTCGAAAGTTTTAAATAACTAAGGGAGTCGTGTGGCACCTTATTGTTGGAAAGGTATTTTAGTCCTCTGCTGAGCAATTCGCAGATTTCTTGCCTTCTATAGGGATCATCTTCATTTAACTCCTGAATCAATTGAACTTTATAGGAGTGGTTTTTCTTTATGCAAAAATCTCAAAATAGATTATTTACTTACATCATTGTCGGTGGCAAGTTCTCGAGTTGTCTTATGTGGATGTTCCTCAATCTCTAGAAGTACATCTAATTTTTTCCTCAGTAAATTAAACATTTTCCCTGGTTATTCAATATTTTTGACGTGTCCAATTTCACGAAACTTTTCTTCTAGACTACGAAACGTGTTGACCAGGATATCTATTATTAAAAATTTCACAAACCTCTCTTTGAGTTGTTGTTTTATAACCACAACCGTTCATAATTAAAATATCTATTCTTTGATTTTCGGACAAATGAGTCATAAGTAAATACGCGCACAAATATTATTCGCGATCACCACGGAGTGGGCGACACCTACAATTGAAAAGTTGTAAGAAAAACTCCGGGAAAACATTTTGTTATAAGATCGTTTTGTTAAAGTGTTGAGTATTTTTTTCTGTTTTATATTTGGTTAGATTTATTTGATTTAATGTCAAAAGCATACCTAGCTTTGATATGAGTAGTAGGCCAAAAAAATTTTGTTCAATGCCACAGTCCAAGAATTATTCTTCTGCAAATGTATCTGTTTTATATATGTTTCTTTGTTGGGTTCGTTTTACATTAATAGAAATAATACGGTTACGTTGTTTTACTATTATAACATTTATTCACTATTTTTAATATCACAGATTATCACATTGGTACATAATTTACGTTGATGTAGGCTGTAACTACCGGAAGAAGAGAGAGCCTTTCCTTTTGTTGCATAGTTTATATATGTTGGCACGACGTCGGTGTTGCCACTTGTACATATATGTCACAGTATCCATGCATTGTGTTCCCAGAAACTAGCTAAAACATAGGGAAGTAGACTGAAAATAAGGAAACCTATCAATATATGTAAGTTTGCAGTAAATTTACTTTGGAGGATTTCACATTTAGTAAAATTTTTGTCAACACTCAACACTAGATAAGTTAAGGTTCACGATCTGGGCCCTTATTCTCATCCAGTGGATATGATTATTCCTATAGGAAAGTCCGCCATCTTTCTATCGAAATCACGATAACCCTATTCTCAGTCATTCGAATGCTACTCCTTTCCTACAACTTTTCGATGGAATTTGTTCTCTCACTATGAATCAAGAGAATCGGGTATTTTCAAGTGGATCGCATGCGCAGTGATTACAAATTGATCTTTCATAACCGTAAAACAATGATCTAAGCGTAAAGCCAAATTTTAAATTTTATAGATTTTTTGTCGTTATTGTCGTAGGATCTGTGTTTTTTATAATAATAATTATTTTTCTATCAACTTTGTTTAAATTTTGTTATACAGGGTGTTTCTTAAGTAATCTAAAATATTATATGGGGCGCTTCGTTACTCAATTTTAAGACGAAAGGTTCATATACTAAATAATACATTTCAGAGCAAATGTTCAAAATGTCCACCTCCAGCTAAAATGCAAGAATCCGCTCGATGTCTAATGGATTGTCGAATACGTTCGAAGATACCAGGATTGTTACGAATAACATTACAGCCGTCTATGATACGATTTTGAAGATCTTGTACGTTTAATATCAGTGTTGTGTAAACAAGCGATTTCAAATATCCCCACACACAAAAATCCAGATTGTGTCCAGGTGATCTAGGGGGCCACGGGTGTGGAGATCCAATGGCCTGGAAAAACATTATTTAAAAACTCGCGTACAATCACTGAAAAATGTGGAGGAGCTCCGTCATGCATGAACCACATGCGCCTTCTAATAATAATAGGTACATCTTCCAAAAGAAGTGGAAGTTCATTTTCTAGAAAATGTTGGTATGTCTCACCGGTTAACCGTACAGGAAGGAAAAATGGTCCAATTAAATAATCATCGATGATGCCACGCCAAACATTGACCGAAAATGTTTGTTGAAATCGTTTTACACTTATGGTATGTGGATTTACATCTGCCCATATGTGGTCATTATGAAAATTCATAATCCCATGTCTAGAAAAGTTGGCTTCATCCGTAAATAGAATATTGGCCACAAAATTCGGATTGTTCGCGATTTCACGTAAAATCCATTGACAATACTGTATGCGTAATGGATAGTCAGTAGGTAACAAATGTTGAACACGTTGACCGTGATATGGATACAATAAATTATCTTTTAGAATATTCCAAACAGTTTTGTTACTAACATTTACTTCATCTGCAACTTTTCTTGTACTCGTTTCTGGATGTTGGTCAATAATTTGAAGAATCTGGTTTTCCAATTGGGGATTTCTCACAGTTCTGGGTCGTTCAATAATATTCTTCGATTTAGCAAAAGTTCCAGTTTCTTGTAAACGAATATGTAACTTAGTAAACGTATCTGAACATGGTAAACGATTATTTGGATAATGCTGGGTATACGTATGTCTAGCTTCTAAGGCATTACCATTTGCTAATCCGTACAAAAAATGCATATTAGCCATTTCAACATTAGTAAACACTGGCATAGTTATTAACTAAACACAAAGTCAATCAAATAAAAATGTACGATTTTTGCGTTGGTTTTCAAATTTGACACTTGTCAACATTATTTCAAAGGCCACTTAGAATAAGCATGTTTTTGCGTATTACTTCTAAAAACCAGTAGCGTCACCGGGAAAAATTAATTTCACGTACAATCAGAACTGACTTATTACAATAAATTCAACACCCTGTATCTCATAAACGACAACACCTATCACACATGTTTATATGAACTTTTCGTCTTAAAATTGAGTAACGAAGCGCCCCATATAATATTTTAGATTACTTAAGAAACACCCTGTATATTTCAGCCATAGATAAGAGATATATATACTAAGATAGATCGGAAACTGCCATTATAACCTCGATACCAAAGCGATATTTGCGGCATCTCGCGTCTGGAACCAAGAACTATAAGATATAGCGGGAAAATAAATGTATTTAATATTAATAGGTTTTGATTAATATTTTGATGGGAAAAATCTCGAGGTCTCTTCAATAATACACAAATATACATCTTTATGAAATATTTACTACATTCAATAAATTATTTACATGTGCATTACAAACTCTATGTAATTTATGAATTCTAGACAATGGTTTTTCTTTTAAATCTGACCATCCAATTATTGACAACCATAGATTGTATAGCTGAAATTAAATGTTCAATTAATATTTTTAAAATCATTAATTAATACTAAAGTTCTCACAGTTAAAGTATTTTAGACACAACACAAACATTAAATAAAGAACTGTTTAATAAAACTTTCAAGGTTTATTTAAAAAATTAAATTTCACGGTATATTTAAATTAAAAATTGAATAACCGTGAAAATATTATTAAAAAGTTATTATTTTAAGGCTTTTATTATTTTATATATTTTAATTCAACTTACTTGTTCATTTTTAGGAATTCGATGCATTTGATATCCTGTTTTAACGGAGTTATTGTATCCAGGAACACAACATTGAAAACTCATTTTTATCTCTAATTAATCACAAATTGTAACAAATACTTCTTATACACTATAAATTACTGTAAAGAATAACCGAACTAAACTTACTATAAACACAAAATGGCAATGAAATTTACAAAACACGAAAATTCTTTGACAGATGCGACATATGATAGCACACCAGCGTTTTTTGCGGCTGGAACCTCAACTACTAACAATGAACTTTTATTTACATATAAGATTCCTAGCCATGATTTCAGCTTTGGTTTTTGGTGTTTTTGCAATTGTGTTTATTCAGTTTGAGTGCTGTTGATATTTTAACTTATTTTTGAATACATTTATGGTATTTACTATAAGATACACGTACTTAGTATCAATATAAATTATAATGGATTTAGATATCGAGGAATTAATGGTTGTGAACCAAATTAATAATGATATGTTGCAAGCTGATGCTAATAATCCACCAAGACAAATGTACAATGTCATTCTAAATAACTAATCTTAAAATAAGAATATACAAGTCTATGTCACTTCTTCAAACACAACACTACAAAGAACAAAAATTAACAGATAGGATATACTTCAGTTGCCTACTTTTTGTATATGTATTAACTACTAAGTAGCTCTAATGTCTGTGATAAATTTGGCAACAAAGTCAGTCACTTTCTCTTGGTTCAAAATACGGGTTTGACCTATCGAGAGAAATATGACTTACTCCCTATTCGTCTGATCGAATGTTCCCTTCTTTCACTTTTATCCTGGATGAGAATAAGGGCCCTGTAGAATACAGTACGGTTGTCTCTTATCTTCTAGCCAACCATGGATGGATGGATATCGTGATGTCACAAGTATGCTGATGCACGAGGTCTGGCTATTAAATAACGAGACTGCTTATGAAAAAGAGTTTTATTTTAAACATTATTCTACAATCAAATGCTCCCCATCCCTCACCACTCACCGTTCCATTCATTTTTTCCGTTGGTCAAGTCTTCTTTTGTAAGAGCATTTAGGAGCTCCGCCGATTTTCGCTTCACCTCTTCCATCGACTCGAACCGGGTTCCTTTTAAGGCAGATTTGATTTTTTGATTTGATCAAAAGGAAAAAGTGACAGGGTGCTAAATCAGGCGAGTACGTCGCGTGTTCGAGCACTGGAATGCCTCTAGCGGCTAAATAACGCTTCAAAGACAGCGCGTTATGGACAGGTGCGTTGTCCTGGTGCAAGATCTACGATTTCTTTTACCACAACTCCGACCGTTTCTTACGAACTCGCTCTCGCAGCGTTGCCAAAACTTTCAAATAGTAAGTTTGGTTTACAGTTTGACCCTCTGGAACCCATTCAGTCATCACGATGCCGTTGATGTCGAAAACAACAATTAGCATTGCTTTTAATTTTGATTTCGACATCCTTGCTTTATTCATTCTCGGTGATGCAGGAGTTTTCCAGTGCATGAATTGCCGCTTAGTTTCAACATCGTATTGGAATATCCAGGTTTCATCGCAAGTAATGATGTTTTCCATCAATTCAGCTTCTTCATCTAACCTCTGAAGAAAATCTGAGCAGATCTGTTGACGGACGAGCTTTTGGTCAGGGGTCAAATATTTTGGGATCAACTTCGCACAGACTTTCTTCATGTTCAATTCGTCATGTAAAATTTTTCTGACATTTCATTTATTTTGGTCACTGTTTGCAGAGTTGAAACAGAGACAGGTCGACCTGGACGTTGGTCATCTTCAGTGCTCTCTCGACCTTCAGAAAACCTTTTATACCATTCGAAAACACGCGCACGAAATTGAGAATTCTCACCATAGACCTCTTTCAACTTTTTATAGCTTTTTATAGTTTTTTTTTTTAATTTAACGAGAAATTTCACATTGATCCGGTGGCTTAAAATAGCATAAAAATGGCAAAACAACTTCAAACATTGGACCGTTGTTAAAAATACCTGAAAAAAATTAGCTTTGGAGTGTATTTACTACAGAAAGCCAAAAAATTTATTTCATCTTATTGTTTATTTACAAAAAAATATGGCCGTTAAAGCTGACAAACACTTCATAGTTCCAAATGCTTCCATCAAGTATCTGAATTTTTGATAGTTACCCGTTTTAAACTTAAAGTTTTCGGGTTCTTAAAGTTACAGTTGCCACTACCTAGAAGCGCCTTTATAGTGCCATTAACTATTTTGGAACCATATAGTCAACGATTGTAAAACGATGTTCTCCAATAAAGTCCCTTGCGCTACTAATTGCTACCTCTGGTGGTAGCGTTGGCCACCGTATTCGCGGCGGTCGCGACCACGGTACAGAGAGTCGCCACCAAATCGTTCCGTCCTGACCTTTAAACTTCCTGTCTCTTCGTGATGCTGCGCCGAGGTTGTGCGTGCTGCTGGTGTTTTTTTAATTACCAGGGTGTATCAAGTTATCGCTACCATAAAGTCGCCTATTTTAAACCTCGTGACTTCTTTGTGGCAAAAAATTGGAGGCGGCAATTACCACTTTGCTACTTTCAATGCCACTACCTAATTAAAAGTTATTAGTTCTTGTGGCCGGAATGACCCCGCCACTTAAGTTGTCACTATAGAGTGGCAAATACTTGAAGGTAGCTTTATAGTAGCATTTGTAAGTAACCGGCACTTAGAAAAGTTACCATATAGTTTCTGGTCTTTTATGGTGACATTTTGAAGGATTTGGGTAGTTCCGGATTCTTCTCGTAGGTGTATTGTTGCCACTTCAAATGTGGGTGTTTATTTTCCACCAATTTTGTAGGCAGGGACCAACCAGGAACTCCTAAGATATACTATAAAGTGACCATTCCCTATTAAGTTATATTTTAAGTAGCAGCGTGGTTCCAGGAACTATAACTTAGTGGCAAAATTTTTTTGAAAGTTTCGGTGCACTATAACTTCTAGTTGGGTAGTATATAAAAGTGCTAAAAATGGATTTCTTCCATACATATTGACCGCATTGTATTTATCCAATTATATAATCAATAATACTGTAAAACCCTAACTAAACGAACATTTGATAATTATCATGGTAAAAATTATAAATGGTAGAGGATATCCATAACTCAAATGTCGGTGGTATAAATTTATAAAAGAGATTTATTTTATCATTTCCAGATCAAGTTCTTTAACAGTTTACAATTGTACGAGCGGCGAGTTAAATCCAATTACCTGGCAAACGTTTAAAGAGTTGACACTTAAATATTCAAGGGAATCTCCAAGTAAATATGTTACTTGGTATCCTGGTTTCACATACAGAACTAACAGAATGATGCATATTTCTTTTGCTACTTTATATCAGCTTATACCATCTGCTATTTTAGATCTTTACCTCTACAGCATAGGAAAGAGGCCTATGTGAGTATAATACTATAATATTATTATAGTGAAATTTCGAAAAGTAAAATTTCCTGTAAAATCTGTATTTTTAAAGGTATTGTTAAGAATACATCATCTTAAATATAGTGAATTTCTATTATATAGATAAAAAAATTTAAAATTTTCAGAATGTTCAAAATAAGCAAAAAGTTCTTCGACGCCTTATTGGCTGGAAGTTTTTCGGCAATTAATGAATGGAATTTTCAATGTTCTACAATGAAAAGCTTAATAAAAGCTGTACATAATGCTTCAGATGGAGAACAATTTGAAATCGATATAACTATCGATAATGGCTTTTCTTGGGAAAAATATGTTGAAAATTTTAATTTGGGAGTCCGAAAATACATTTTAAAGGATGATCTGAAAAGTTTGGAACAAGCTAGAAAAAAGTTACAAGGGTAGGTTATTCAGATGCTCGCATTATTAGATTATCAAAATTGCATTCAAGCTTTTAAATAATCGTAAGAATAAATTTTAAAAAATTTCCAAACTCTCTCAAATTTTAAATAAGCTTAGAATTTACCAATCAACCTTTAATTGGTTTAAAACCCATAAATTCACTGTTCAGATTGTTTATTTACCGTTGTATTAACCACATCTATTATGGCCCTTTACTTTTTCCCTTAGTTACCAATTAATTTTACAATGATCAAAAATCCGTATTTAAAGTTCGTTTCACCATATTAGTAGAATACATTGTATAAGCTTTTCGTCGCTAAAAAATATTTTGCTTTTAGGTTGTACTGGTTCCAGAAGAGTATTGAATTTATTGGAACATATATGATGTTTCGGCTCGTTTTTCCATACATAAAGCGTTATATAACCGCACTGTTTCCATAATTTCCATTATTCCTTTACATATTTTGTTTTTAAAATGTACAATTTGCCATGTTTTAAACTGTATTTACGAAGAATATTGTAATAAAACAGAAACAGATAAAAAATTGTGTTAATTTGTTTATATTATAAAAGAGTGGATGGGGACAGTTTTCTCTGGTGTATTGAAAGTTTTTATAGAAAGAATACTTTGTTACCGAAACCGTTTACACTACCACTACACTAGCACACAATTTTAACTGCCTGACGCGCGTTTCGATAACCAAGTTATCTTCTTCAGAGACCGAAGGTATGTCTACAAACTCACCTTATATGTATAAAACATTTTTAGCGCCAAAATGTTTTCGCGGTAAATCTTTTGGCGGCAAATCCAATTTTGAGCAAGAAAACATTTTTACAATAAGTTTTCTTCTAACAAACTATAAAGTGGACTATCTGGGATATGTCCTTTGTCCTTGTTTAATCTTTTTTTACTTTAAATATCTTTATTAATCTCAAATTGTATAATGATTGTTTACATAGATTGACAGAAAAGCCGTACAAAATATAATGAAATATTTTATGCTCCTCTTCATTTCCATGCGTTGCCAATCTCTTAGCCCCGTCACTGGTTCCTTGCAATATGCATTACCCAGTCGTTGAATTAGTTTATGATCCACAATTAGCTTTTGTTAGATATGTACCTGAAAACTTAGAAAAACAGGTTTGTACACCGAAACATATTTAGGTAAGGTTTTTAATTGTATAAATGACAAATAGAACAACTAATTAAAATTGAGTCGGTTCATTCATTCCTCATTCACGCTAATAAATACATACATTCACTCAGTATGTGGTTGTAAAAGGACCTTTTGAATTTTATTATTGTTTAGTTAAAATAAAATAAGTGTATATAATACAGAGTTACTTGTATTTCTATCAAAATGAAAGAGTTGAGGGTACATTAACCTTGTGGTGGATGTGAAGGAGATGCATTGAAAATTTTTTCATGTAGTAAAAGATATCTTTTCTTAGTATAAACTGCCCGCTTCCTTAAAATTTGGTTCAGACTGTCTGGTATGCTGTATTTATAAAATATTTTTGCTAAATTGTAAACAAAGTCTTTAATGAATGAAAAATTTGAGAACTCATGTAACCATGTGTTCCTCGGATAGCGAGGTCCGCCTTTCCATACCGCCATGCGCAGACATTTATTCTGCACAACTTGCAGTCGTTGGAAGGATCCCTTAGAGGCTGAGTAGAACACGGGGTACCCATAAATCAATGTTGGCCTAATTACCTGTTTATAAAGTAGAAGTTTATTTTTGATGGTAAGTTTGCTGCACTATAGAGACCAGAAAATGAGAGGAGTAGCTTGGGATGAAATTGCTCAGAAAATTAACATGCTAGTTCTTCTTCTCATTCATCTGAGGAAGTACTACTCGCCATAGTGTCTGAACTCAAACTGGTCTTATTTTCTTTCATTATGTAAGGTAGGATCGCGTCGTCTCGGATGACATGGAAATAGTGTGCACAAGGTACATCTCTGACGCATGATGTCGGATGGCGTGGTGTGGTGTAGCATCAGAACAATGTGTCCCCGGCTTTACTAACGTCACACATCGATAAAAATGTGTAAAGCTTCATTTCACGAATCGGTGTGTGAAGTGCCATGCTTTTCTTATGGGATTTATTTCACGCACCGGTGCCATAAGAGATAATACAAATTCACACACATTCGCTGATCTAGGTAGCGATGGCGGGAAAAATTGATAAACATGACAGTTCCCATGACAGACTGCAATTCAGAGTTACATCAGTCAATAGACTGTAAATAGTAATTAATTACCCTCTGAATTAATAAATAGTACGACGAAATTATTATTTAAACCGATTAGCCGTGTATTTCACGCAAATTTCTGATGGACAGCATTGAAGTACTCCCATTTAAAGTAGTTAAGTGTTTAAATTTGATTTATAAAGTGAAGTACTTACCAGGTTACAAGGAGACAAATATTAGTCTTCGATATTAAATAAGTATTCAAATAAATCATCACAACCTGAGATGTACCTAAAAAAAACACAAAAACAGTATAAAAAATGTAACAAACAAAGTTAAATTCAGTGTACAAACTCTTATATCTACAGTGTTGGACAGAATAACTTGTACTAATGATAAAAACACTCATATAGTGAAAAGTGAAAGGACTATTTCAAAACATAATTAATAAACATTAATAAAGGACATATTATTTAACAAAACTGTATGTAATTTAATTAAGTAAGTTTTTATATTAGTTATAAGATGTTAATCTTTGATAATATCAAGAGATATTAATGGACTAGTTTAGTAGGATCATATTAATCAAAATGATAGCAATATATATTTAGGATAGTATACCTACTTACTTATATTGGTATTCATTTTGCAAGTAATTTTTCTCATTTCGTAAAATTTAGCAATAAATAATTAGTAAGTTTTAAACGTAGCGCCAAATAATAACCAATAATGAAGTGTGTTTAAAAGTCAACGTTGTCACAGTTTAGCTACGTTCGTTTTAAGTATTCTCAAAGAACTGGCGGCACAAAACACCGTGTTCTGTGACTAACTGATTGTACCAGCTGACAAGATATATGACAGGAGAGAAAATCGTGTTTATCTGTAATAAACAAACAAGACCCCTATTCTTGACGGTGATAGAATAGAACAGCCAATAGAAAGTGGGCGTGGTTCTATTGAAAATGCCAAAACGGTATTCTCAAAATTCGTTCTCTCACTGTACCGATAGAAGGGTTGCTTCCCGAGAGAACAATTACTTCTATTGGTTATTTTTGAAGGAACCGCTATAACACCAAGAGAAGGTGTTAGGGATTTTTATTTTTGAACCAAAAATAGTATAGAAGTAATTTCTATCATAAACCAAACACAAACAAACAACAAATTAAACTAACGAAAATGACAGAATATTTTGTTTAGTGTTTTACTCCTTATTTGATAAAGTGTCAATCAGAGAACAAAAATATCATTATGTTTATCTCTTTTTAATGACAACAAATAAGAGAGAGAGATGAGTTTCTCGGTTAATATTAAAGCATATCGACAACATCGCAAATTTTCTACCAATCTTATTGAAACACGTCACTTACCACTTATGACGTATGTAACCATTAAATTTAAATTTCAAAAGCCGATTATGGCTAGAGGATTAATTTTATAAAAATTTTATTTGTACAGTTGAACCACTAAAAACCTATTTTATATGATGCAAATATAAAAAAAAATCACTAAACTAGTCCATTGAATCATTGCGTATAATAGTGAATACATAGTTCAAATAATAGAGTCACTAAAAAGTTTAAATTTTAGTTCTTAGAGGTTAAATTAGTATTTAAAAGTTGAAATAGGATTAGTTTAATAGATTTATGAGTAATTTATAGTTTTAACTCAAACTTTAAAAGTGTATAATGTATTTGACAGGACTAAAAACAGCCTATTTCAAATCAACATTTTATAGGGAAAAAGTGAGATAAAAATAATTTAAATAGATTTTTAGTAAATATAAGAAGATAAACTATCTTTATATTATCAAAGATATGATCAAAAATGTAAAATCATTACCTCATTTTTTTGGAAATTTAGGTTATTTTTTGAAAAGGTAAACATTTGAATGTGGATTTATAAGTCATTCTTGTCATAATCTGGCGAGACTATAAAAAGGCCACGAAATCAATTATCGCTCTCTTTCTCTTGTTCCGGCTTGATTTACATAGAAGACATCGATTGATAACTAAAAGAAAAAAATCATTAATCAAAAGTTCATTTATGTTAAATTAAAACATTTAACACCAAAAATATTTGTATAAAAGTATTTTAAAAATATTAAATCACTTAAATTGATTGTACTAACCCTTACTTTTTGGAAGTCCATCTTATTAAGAATAATAAAAAACTCTTCGTTTTAACAAAACTTCCAATATTTATTTAAAAAATTGCTTTTTTAACTTTAATGACAGCCGTTTCGCTAAGTCTAGCGAAACCCTAAATATTGGAAGTTTTGTTAAAACGAAGAGTTTTTTATTATTCTTAATTAAATCACTTACCAAAGAAGTAAATTTGAAATAATAGATCCAGATTACCATAAAATTTATAAGATTCCATTACATCATCATTACACATAGTACGGCCAGGAGACATATTGGATTCCTGTTCCCGAGTGTAGACGACCGTTGGAGCCGATCTCTTTGTTTCGGCATTTTCCGCCTGACGTGGACGATATTAAGAAAAGACTTTGATATACAAGGTATGTTAAATAATTAAAAACCTATATTTTCGTTTGTGATTGTGGATAATAGTGTGTATATCATTTTCATTTTTGTCAATAACTAGAAATTCATAATTTTAAGTGTAATAAGCATATGGAAACCCATTAATAGTTTTTGTACATTTTATTTAATGAACAATTATAACAATTGAGCTTTAAATTAAATATTTAGTTTCTCTGAATCCTACACAAGCTAAAGAGTCGGATTTCAAATTCAATCAGATAATAATTTGACTGAGCTAGTTGAAAAACTTTTATAAGGCGCCCAACAACAAACAAACATAAGAAAAATTAATTATTATATTAGTAAACAATTTTAAACATAAAATTAATTAATATTAAAACAATAAACCAATAAAACCTATAAGAATATTAAATCATATTGTTAAATTAATAAAATAATAAACAATTTAAAAATAAAAATTAATAAAATAAATCATTACAATATATTTATAATTAAAATAAACCCAAAGAGCGTACAAAAGCAACTGACTGCATTTATTCTTTGACAAGCACTTTCATTTCTAATTTTTTTCTGTTTCCCAGCAACATATCGTTCAGGGACGGTGATCTGTTTTAGTCGGCCATGCTACCCATTTTCCGTCCCGGAAAACTCATCTGTAAATTAGAACAATAAAATTAATGTAGGTAATCGTACTTTACAAGGTGTGGAGAAAATCAAGAAGACTTAAACGGTTTCATTCTTTCAGCAGAGCTGATACCTAGGTATTTCTTACGTGCACGCGTTCGACAACATATCTGTCAAGATCCAGGACTTTCTTTATCTTGTAGGGACCATTATACTTTGGCACTAAATTTTGGCTTTTACCATCATTTGCCAAATTCGTTTTGCGTAACAAAACCAAATCAGCTACTCTATACTCATGACATTGCTTTCTTTTAGCATCGAAACGAGCCTTCTAATTCACTTGCATTTGTTTTATCTTCATGCCAGCGTCTTTTCTGGTATTTGTGAGATCCATATCAACTTCATCCTGGACTACAGCCATACTTAGGAATGAATCTTTCATTCCCCTGGGTGTGTAGCCAAGCATTAATTGATAGGGACTTTTCCCTGTCGTCTCATTTGGAGCAGAATTAATAGCGAATGCAATAGAACCTAACGATTGATCCCATTTTCTCTCATCTTCATGACTGGTTGAGATTGAATTTAGCAGAGTTCTATTGAAACGTTCCACTTGCCCATTAGCTCGTGGTGTAGCCGGTGCATTGTACACGACTTGTATTGATAGGTCCTTGGTAAACCTGATAAAGGCATCGCTCGTAAAGCTAGATCCTCTATCACATATTATTCGTTTCCAAAAACATTTTCTAGAAAGTTTATCACTGGTCTAGTTTTCGTACTGTTCACTGCTTTTATCCAGAGAAATTTAGTGAAGGCATCTACTGCTACAATCAAATAGGAGTTTCCCTTTGTACTTTTAACAAAAGGTCCTAAGTGGTCGATATGCATAGTGTCCAATGGAATCGGAACTTTCTCAATTGGATGTAGAAACCCCTCCTTCTTACCGGCTGCACATTCTAAACATGCTGAAATGTATCGTTTCACATACTTCCTCATACGTAGAAACCAATATTTGTTACTTATGCGTCACCATGTCCCATTCTTGTTCCTGCACGGTATTCTACATCAAAATAAAACTCCTGTGCGGTTAGCCACCACCTTGCGATCTTAGGAATCAGGTCGCGCTTAGTCATAGCTGTTCTGAGGGCACTGCAATCAGTAACCACTGTGAATTTTATTCCAATCAGATATACTATTAATTATTACAGCTAAAGTTTCTAACTCGTAGGAATGAAACTTTTGCTCTTCTTTCGATGTCTGACGGCTAAAATATAGAACGGGTTTCAACCGTCTATCTTTTTGTTCCTGAAGCAGTAAACCACCAAGTCCAAATTTTGAGGCATCTGTATGAACCTTCGTCTTAAATTTGGGGTCATATACTGCTAATACCGGCCTTTCCATTAAAGTTTCTTTTAGTTTTTCAAATGCTTTTTGCTGCTCTGCTCCCCACTCAAAAAGAACATCTTTCTTCATTAAAGACGTCAGTGGTCGTGCTATCTGTGAAAAACATTTGACGTACTTTCTGGAATAGCTACAGAGACCAACAAATTGACATATTTGATGTACATTCTTTGGTACAGGAAATTCCTTAACCGCATTAATTTTTGTAGTGCTGGGCCTTATTCCTTCGGCACTAATTTCCTGACCCAGATAGTT
Source organism: Ophraella communa (assembly GCA_035357415.1). Classification (NCBI taxonomy): domain Eukaryota; kingdom Metazoa; phylum Arthropoda; class Insecta; order Coleoptera; family Chrysomelidae; genus Ophraella; species Ophraella communa. The sequence goes on from CM068981.1 coordinate 31,121,283, forward strand.
AAAACTTTTCTGGAAAAACTGACACTTATTTAGACGCAATTATACTCCTGCGTTCTGGAATGTTTCTAGCACATCCGCCAAGGCGATTAGTCCGCTTGATGTATTCGGAGAGGGTACAAGTACGTCGTCCATGTATGCCAAAGCCGTTGTGAACCTCATGGAGCCCATTATTTGATTGATTGTTCTTTGGAAAACAGCGGGGCATTGACCAATCCGAATGGCATCCTCAAGTATTCATATTGGCCGTCAGGTGTTACGAATGCAGTCTTCTGTCTAGATTCTTCTGCCATTTTAATTTGGTGATACCCACTAGCCATATAAAGTGTAGTAAAGTACTTGCATTCTTACATTCTTTCTAAATGTTCGTCAATCCTGGGAAGTGGATAACAGTCCCTAATTGTTTTAGCTTTCAAGGCACGGTAATCGACGCACATTCTAGTTTCCCCATTTTTCTTTTTAACTAGGATGATTGGACTTACATATGGTTAATTTAACTCTTGTATAATTTGAGCACTCAACAGTCCGTTAACAATTTCTCGCACCTTATCCCTTTTGCTAAATAACAGGCGATACGTTACAGGTTTATCATCCAAAAGATTTATAGTCATTTTTGAATGCTTTATTTCACTCAAATAATAATTATTTTGTGCAAAACACTACCTATATTTATTAATTAATGACAAAATCTTATTTAAATCAGTATCTGATGTGTCATCAGCTACACAACATTTTATATCATCTAAAGAACATTTTGGCAAACTAATACAATATTTACACTCACCCCTAATTTTTCTTCATTGCATGAAACACCACGTGCTACAATCTGTCCTTGCTTTACAGATAAAGTCACACAGCTCGGTACTACACACTCTCTTGCTGGTCCATACCACGGATATCCACAAAAATATCCCCAGTATAGTCCGTGTTAGAATTACAGTGGATTATAACCACATAATTTGGCGGTATTTCTACATCTTCTTTTGCTCTCAAACATAATTTTTGTGCAAGTAATTCGTCTACTTCAGGTAATTGCGCCATTTCTTTAAGTTAAATAGCCGTACACTACCATTTCGAACAACAGTTATAGCATCCGTTTTGTCAAGTATCGATCTACCGATTAATAAAGGCATTGTCTGTGGATGATCCATTACCACAAAAATGGAAACCGTAGCTTCAAATAAATCCACCTGTAATTTCACCTGGGACATTCCTAAAGTTTTTGTTAAACATCCTCCGTAACCCTTCAAGCACATATCAGTCTCTTCCCAAGTGAGTCCAACGTTTTTGGCATCACTTTGACGGATTATAACTACTTCACATCCGGAGTCAATAAATCCTTGAATATTATGTACGTTTATTGTACAATTGACAAAATATCCGTTACTTTCCGATGGTTTTATATGGCATACCAAAGCACTTCGTGTTTGCGGTGGCTTATTCTTATTTCTATAGCAGCCTTCTGCCCTATGTCCCAACTTTTTGCATATAGAACATTCTACCTTGGGTGCTGGACAATCTTTCTGGATGTGTCCATAGAGTAAAGTACCCTAATATCGGATACTTTTTTTTGAACCTTAATATTAATTTGAATACATCAATAAAGCTACGACGTTTTGAAAACAAAACAAATAATAGGCTATAGAGAATCATATATTAAACCAAAATCAATCATTGCCACATGTTAAAAAATAAAATTTAAGTTTTTCAAAAAATGGTCAATTTACGTTGATAAAAAATAATGTTCCGAATACCGGATAGGGTATCCGATATTAGGATAACGATATAAAACTAGCCATCGAGGAAGAAATTACAAATATATGTGTCTTTGTCTATATTGGCACAGTCAGCATGAGCCCACCTGATACATTTTGAGCACTGAATCCATTGTCCACCCGAGGTATCTTCAGAGAAGAGTCCAGAACAAAACATACATTCTGCTTCCTCTTCCCCAATGTCACAGTCCATGTCAGAATCATCATCTAAAATGAGTACTTTATCTTCTTAAGATGAACTAAAAGATTCCTCGGTCTTAACACTCTTCTTCCTAACATTGGTTGTCATTGCCTGCTTAGCAATAGATTTTCCTTTCTTTTTATTTGTTTTTTTAGGAGGATTACATTTGTCTGTTTTCAATTTCGGAATTATCTTTATCTATGTAGCTTTAGCTATGTAGGGATTAGATAGATAAGAAATATTTTGTCCTAATATCGGATATCTGATATTAAGACAATTTGACCATCCGATATTAGGCAAATTGTCTCCTGTTGAAGGTCAAGGTTATGGCACAAAAAAAAACTATAATAATCCATTGTCCGCATGCACTGAATTGAAGTAGACATATTATAGACTAACTTAAACTACAGAGACAAATTTAAAAACTTCCTGAATGTCTAAAGATTACGTTTTCAACTAGCACGTTTAAAAACTCGGAATGTGATAGTTCGGTATAAGTCGTACTAGAGGCATCTATGTTCTATAAGATACACTAAAATATTATTAGAGGGCTTGGGTTAAGCTCCCTGCTAAACTGTAGACGGGTTTCTTTGTAATCAGATAACAGATTTCTTCAAAACAGAACTATCCGATATTAGGCAACTATCTGATATTAGGGCACTTTACTCTACTGCTTACAGTTAAAACATTTTCCCCTTGGTAAACTCTTCCTAACTTCAGATCTAATCTCAGCTCGGTTTTAGTTAGCTGATTTATCGGGTCTATTGTTACTATGATAATGATGCGGCTTTTAGTCATTCGATGTAGCTCCAGTTAACGTGGACAAGTAGTCAGAATACAAACTCTCTGGGGTATTGTATCTTCCTACTTTTGCTCCCGATAGTATCGTACTATCCGGTATTCCGTCAATGATGATCGCCACAGCATTTCTGCCAGTAATATCGCATTGTCGAAGCAATTGAGTTTTGGCAAAATAATATTCAGTCTACGTCTCGTTCGCTCGCTTTAACCTATGTATGAGATTCTCGATGATTAACTCGATCTACTAGACGTAGAACTAGTAGAGCTACCTTGCCTTCTTTTACCCAAAGTCACAGTTTTGTTCACAAGATGAACCAAACAGCCGAATAAACTAAATCCAAGAATATCCTGATATTAAACTTAATAAAAAAAATGCTAACACTACAAAACAACAACTGCACTGTTAAAACCGTAGAAACACCAATTTATATATAATTGAAGAAACAATGACTTAAGTCTATACCAAACCGATCTATATATATTTATAATTAAAATAAACCCAAAGAGCGTACAAAAGCGACTGACTGTATTTATTCTTTGACAAGCACTGTCATTTCTTAATTTTTTTCTGTTTCCCAGCAACATATCGTTCAGAGACGGCGATCTGTTTTATTTTATACCTTAACTTACACACACTCTAATTTAATATTTTTAAAATTCATATGATACTGTTTTAGTTATTTAGGTACTATCGGCTTCAGAATAGCATATACATTTTCAAACTCAAATCACTTACATTGAATTAATTTTAAGGATGGCCTATTTATTGTGTATAACCAATCACGGTTTAAATAATAATAAATTTGAAATCGCAGTTAAACAGCTGTCCACGCCCACATCTTTAATGTTTGCAGCATAAGGTATTTTATTGACATCTTGCCTGTGTATTATACAGTACGGTTTTATTTGTTTTTTATTGCAACCTCTCAACTGATTTCATTTTTACTTTACTTAGTTTGGAACCCTAGATAATAAATGTTTATTCTGTATCTGTAATTCTGGAAGGGTGGGTCGCCCCACTGCACTTAGGCCACATTTGGCCCATTGTGCGTCCTTCTGAGATTGAGCCTAACCTATTGGCTCGTCAACCATCCTACATGTTTAAAGTAGGTGATAACGTCGCCTGTAGGCAGATCCCTCAAATTGGCATGTGTTAGCCAGTTCTCGCCGAATACAGAAAGTCTTATTAGAGAGAGTGCCGGACAGTCACAAAGAACGTGCTCAACTGGCTCATCCTCTTGTTCACATCCTCTACATAGTGGGCTGTCAGATAAACCCAACCTGTTCAGATGTGTTCGTAGGTGACAATGGCCAGTAAGTATACCTGTGACCAACCGCAGGTATATTTCAGAAGGTCCTTGGATAGTATGCAACCTTTTTCTTGGTCGCATCTTCCCCTGAATTTGTCAAGGGAGCGTTACTTTACTAGGTCAACCACCGCTGATGCCGGCAAGCTGACAAGACTACCGGGTCCCAAAAGCCTTTGGAAGGCAGCTTTTCTTGCCAACGAGTCAGCTATGCGGTTGCCTTTTGAAATTCCATGACCTTTTATCCAGCCTAGAGTAACCAAATTGTTGTTGCAGGCTTCCGTAAGGGCCATGTGACATTCTAATACTAGACCTGAAGTGATCCGTGGCCTATTCAGGGCTAATAGTACTTGTATGCTGTCCGTAAGGATACAGATGTTTTTGCCAGTAATTTCTCTTATGGTAATCTCTTTTGCGGCTATGAAGATGGCAATTAGCTCTGTCTGAGCTATACTTGCATTACAACCTATTGCCCATTTTATATTTAGGTTTAGGAATCTGGAGTAAATTCCACATCCTGAACCTTCTTTTGTCTTAGATCCATCGGTGAAGATACATATAGTACCTGTCGCCAATGCATTTTGAGCGTTGTCAATGATTATCTTGTATGGCCTGTGAAAGGCATATCTTGGCGAAATCGATTCTGTGTTAGCTTGTAGCATTGGAAGCTCGTTTATAGCTTCGCGCCACAAACCACACCTCGACTCACCAGATGCTACCAGTAGCATGGTCATCAAAACCACCTCCTTGATGTATATATCAAGTGGGGTGAGACCGAGGATCACCTATCGCTCTAGTTGGTGTAGTTCTCATGCCTCCTGTTATGTTAAGGCATGCTGTTCTTTGTAAATGGTCAAGTTTGCGGACGACTGTCAGCTGGTTTGTTTTTACTCCCCAGACAATCGCGCCGTAGGTTAGCATAGGTCTTATAATTGCAGTGTAGATCCACTCCGTGACCCTTGGTGACAATCCCCAGGTACGACCAATGGTTCTTCTACACTGTTCATAGGCAATATATGCTTTTTTGACTCTATTTTCTAAATGAGAGTTCCATGTTAACTTGCTGTCAAAGGTGATCCCTAGATATTTCACCTCTTCAGTTTTTAGGAGTTTTGGAGCCCGAAGGTTCACAAGCCTCTTTTTCCTTGTGAAAAGGACCATCTCTGTCTTTTGTGGGTTTAATTGCACCAGCTTTCTATGATATTGAGGGCCTCTTGCATTCTAGCACAGAGTGTTTCCTCAAACCTTCCTGTTTGCAGAATCACTAGGTCATCTGCATAAGTAATAGTGTAGAAGTTCTCACTGCTTAGGTGGTTGAGTAAGGAGTCTAAGACCAAGTTCCACAGTAGAGGTGAGAGCCCCCCTCCCTGTGGACATCCTTTGACAACCAGATCTCTTATAGTGACATCTTCCACGCTAATTATTATTGCTCTCTGGGAGAGCATGTTGTATATCCATCCATTTACTGTCTGGGGAATGCCCCTTTCAGTAATAGTATTGGTTATTTTAGGGAAGGTGGTTTTGTCAAACGCACCTTCGATATCTATAAATACGCCCAAGGTGGACTCTTTCTTTCGATGCTGGTTTGGATGTAGTGAATTACGCGTAATCAATACATCTCTTATGTACCTTTCACATAGTATCTCCAAAGTTTTCATTGTGAACGATGTGAGACTGATGGGTCTGTATGCCTTTGGGATGGAATGGTCCAATCTTCCTGGTTTTGGTATAAAGACCACCTTGACTTCTCTCCAACCTTTAGGAATGTACCTCAGTGCCAAAGAGGATTTGAGGATTCCTACCAGGTGCGGCATCAACACCTCCAGGCCCCACTGTAGTAGGGCTGGATAAATGCCGTCAGTTCCTGGTGATTTAAAGGAGGAGAAGCTCAATTTGTCTTCGTCGACAATCTGATTTGCTATTCTCCAGTCGTCGTCCGTAGGATAGTGTTGTTCCTCGTCCCTCCAGGTAGCCATATTTTGAAATCTGGAATCGGGGAAGTGCGTTGACATTAGCAGTTCATTAAAATCCCTTTTCAAAACATTTTTTTTATTATATGCAAAAATGTGCAAAAATGCAAAAAAAACCTATTTATTCGGGATATGACCGACCCTTGTAAATAAACTTAATCCCCAAAAACCATTTAATGTAGGCGTTTTAAAAATTGCCACTCCTATGTTGTTGAAGAAGGGCGTTTTTATAACTTCGGTAGGTAAACGAAATTCACATTTAACATGTATATGTTATTCTAAAGCCGACTGTACGTCCACCCCTGATGCAACTCCTTAGTTTGGATTCACCCAATTAATAAGAGACGTAGGCCAAAAGCTAAAGGACGATACGGTAGCCGTGCGGTTCTAGTGGCACTGGACGACAGGCACACGATTACAAAACGTGCCCGTGTTGTAATCGTGCAATGTGAAAGGTCTCGTGCTCTTCTACAGTCGATCAAGAAAAACTGTCCAGGCGATTTTTGAGAAAGGAGCGTAAATGAATATTTTTCGCGGTTTTATTTTTAGTATTAAAAATAAGTTATCGTCAAATCTTTGTTTTATCTATTGCATCTGTAATAAAATAACATTAATCATTTTTATGTTTGATTATTTAATCCATATTTTACTAATTTTACTTGATATTTTTATCTGTTAACTGCTTAAAAAATAAGTAATTTTAAATAGTAAAGTATGATGTATATTGTTGATATGAATATAAATACTTTGACAAACCTTAGAAAACTAGGCTTTAATTAACTTATAGCGTTTTCCATTCGTTGCACTCGGGCAGCACTGGGATTTTAGAGAATTCAAGGCCAGTGCTGTCAGATGCATGCTCTAGGGCAAAACCAATGGAACACGAAAATTGATTTGACCCGGACCGGACTGTTTGTTTTTATTGACATTTGATAACAATAGCTTTATTCGGGTTTCGTTTTTCGGACGGTTTGAGAACGATTTGCTGACTGCGCACAACTGGATGTGCAGTAGACTCCAAGGACTATTTATGTACGGTTTGAAAACTATCAACAAATGAAAAAACCCGAACGCCTTATTTTTTAATATCTGATACAAAAAGTAAATTATTTTGTCCACAAACCTAAAATGTTGGATAAACTGTTCATCGCTATATAGGGGTACTGTTTCTTCGGCATAATTCTCATTTTTTACTTTTTTCTGTAATAATTCGGGTAAAAAAAGATTTGCTACAATCTCCAATCCATCATCACTTAATGTTGAAAAAGATGAGGATGAACTGACGAGAATTCTGCCAATAAATCCATAATAATATACTCAATAAATTAAAATACCAAGAATAATTTGAATTTAAAATGCACACTACAAACAATGACTGACAAATGATCAAGCGGATGCGTCAATTAGTCCACGAAAAATTCTTACTTTTAACCTTGGACTGATTTGACAGTTTTCAAATCGTCCGAAAACAGTCAAAAATAAAACCCGAACACCAAACTAAAATTATAGAACGGTTCGAAAACCGTACAAAAAAAACCCGAACACAGGATTTTTTAGTGCGCAGAATCCTGACAGTTTGAAAACAGTAATCAAGTAAACCCGAACAAAGCTAATAATAAAAGATTTGAATTTTTTGTTTTGTAGAGTGTAGGTAAACTTCTTTCTAATCTATGAGTGTAGGTATATTTTATTAACTACGTGTGGTTTGTCATTTGGTTGTAAACATTAATTATTTATCTAAGTTTGTAAACATATTTATAATAATATATTTAATGAAAATGAAAATTAACAATGAAATTTTCTCCCTCGACTTTGCAAATGATTACGAAACTCACTATATCCGCCATTATTGTTTTGCACAGTTTTGCACTACCGTAACCTTAGATTAGGTAACCCTTGATCAAATAGCTGGAAGAATACATACAGCGCCGGATTCCGTAATGAGGTTAAAATAAGCCAATTAAAATGATGCTTGTGGGCGGAGTTTCTACCGTTGATATTTTACGTGACGTTTGAACTAGGTATAACTGAAAGTAATTTTTAAGGTTTTAAGCAGGTATTTATTATTTTATGATTTTTTTCCTTTGATCTTGTCTTCATTTCATAGTCATAGAAAATTTAAACTAACGTGTAAATGAAAAACTTTGTGTCTTCCTCGTTAAATGAAGAATTCATTAATGTGAGTATCAAATCAAATATCTATTTTTGGCGTATAGGTAGTAATAAGAACAATTATTAATTATTAAATCTACCAATTTTTTAGTCTGTTTTGCCACCTGGCTGGGGAACAAAAATTATGGAGAAAAAGATAATAGAAGGTGAAGATAAGTTCCCTAACGTTCAGTTGCAATTCTTTGTTAATTGCTCGAACAAAGAAGAGTTTGGTAAATGGTTAAGAGAGTTTGAAAACTTAACCAATTCATCATACGTTATAAATAATACGGTTATTGAGGATAGAGAACGGATTAAACTTAAGTGAAATATTTAAATGATATATTGGTACCTATACATAATATATTGAATTTTTGAGTTTAACTCTGATTAACAGTAAAAATTCATGTTATTAGAAAAAAATACAGGGGCATACAAGAAAAATCCAACTTTTACAAGAAGCACCCTGTGAAATAACTCTTATTGTCTCTACAAGAATGGACATACAGCAGGAACAGGATTAGAAATGATTAAGTGCAATATCCAGCTAACTTGTGATGACTACAACACAGCTTTAGCAGATAGGAATAGATGCCCAAGTTATAAATATTTGATAAAAACTGTATTTCATTATGGATTAAAACTATACAATAATTTGCCCAAATCTATGAAATATTTCAACTCTCGGAGGTTGGAGGATGGAAATAAAAAATAAGTAATAAAAAATCCTCAGTATTTTTACTCTTAATTTAGTTACTGATAACCAAAACATGTATATTAATTAAATTAAACTTTTTTTTAAAAAACCTGAAATTATCCCCTAGCATAATAAAAAAATATACCTTTATAATATATTTTTACATTGCAATTATATATTTTTTTACTTTCTAGCCTAGAAAGCACAAATTGAAAAAGTGCGCCAAATGTCCAAGCCACACTTACTAATATTTCTATGGGCCTATTTTAGCCTCATTACGGAATCCGGCGCTGGATGTATTCTCGCCAAATAGCTAGTGCCAAATTATTGCCCTCGGTTCGCCCTTAGCTCGCTCGGAGTGCGAGAATACATCCAGCGCCGGATTCCGTTATGAGGCTAAAATAGGCCAATAGAAATATTAGTAGGTGTGGCTTGGATATTTGGCGCACTTTTTCAATTTGTGCTTTCTAGGGTAGAATGTAAAAAAAATATATAATTGCAGTGTAAAAATGTATTATAAAGGTGTATTTTTTTATTATGCCAGGTTTCTTATTTCAGGTTTTTTTAAAATAAGTTTAATTTAATTAATATACATGTTTTGGTTATCAGTAACTAAATTAAGGGTAAAAATACTGAGGATTTTTTATTACTTATTTTTTATTTCCATTCTCCAACCTCCGAGAGTTGAAATATTTCATAGATTTGGGCAAATTATTGTAGTTTTAATCCATAATGAAATCCTATCTGCTAAAGCTGTGTTGTAGTCATCACAAGTTAGCTTAATCATTTCTAATGCTGTTCCTGCTGTATGTCCATTCTTGTAGAGACGTAATAACTGTTCTCTTACATCATTACTAACTTTCCGAAACCGCAAATAATCTGAATTGCCTGATTGTGTGTTACAATAAGAGTTATTTCACAAGGTGCTTGTAAAAGTTGGAATTTTACTTGTATGCCCCTGTATTTTTTTCTAATAACATGAATTTTTACTGTTAATTTTGAAGGGCAGTTGGTATTTCTCGTTTTAATTTGTGAAGATGGTTCGTAGGTTTTTGAGCACCGAGTATAAAGTGGTGACATCTAAAATTAAATTTAAACTTTATATTATGGTAAATAAAACTTTTTAAATGTAACTAAATAATTTTAATAATCTCAAAAATTCAATATATTATGTATAGGTACCAATATATCATTTAAATATTTCACTTAAGTTTAATCCGTTCTCTATCCTCAATAACCGTATTATTTATAACGTATGATGAATTGGTTAAGTTTTCAAACTCTCTTAACCATTTACCAAACACTTTTTTGTTCGTGCAATTAACAAAAAATTGCAACTGAACGTTAGGGAACTTATCTTCACCTTCTATTATCTTTTTCTCCATAATTTTTGTTCTCCAGCCAGGTGGCAAAACAGACTAAAAAATTGGTAGATTTAATTTAATAATTGTTCTTATTACTACCTATACGCCAAAAATAGATATTTGATTTGATACTCACATTAATGAATTTTTCATTTAACGAGGAAGACACAAAGTTTTCCATTTACACGTTAGTTTAAATTTTCTATGACTATGAAATGAAGACAAGATCAAAGGAAAAAAATCATAAAATAATAAATACCTGCTTAAAACCTTAAAAATTACTTTCAGTTATACCTAGTTTAAACGTCACGTAAAATATCAACGGTAGGAACTCCGCCCACAAGCATCATTTTAATTGGCTTATTTTAACCTCATAACGGAATCCGGCGCTGGATGTATTCTTGCGCTCGGAGTTTGAGTGACACATGAATGGAACACAAAAAAATGAAAAAAGTTCAACGAATGGAACACAAAACTGGAGCTAGTTCTGCCCCAGTGCGACGAATGGAAAACGCTATTAGAAATTAGAAGCAACATACCATTATAAAGATTTGACAGATATGACAATTCTCAAAACAAAATATTATGTATAACATAGACAATAAACTATAGTAAAAAGATTATACTACAATTGTTTAGAATAAATTAAATTGAATTTATATTTTTAATTGCTGTTTTAGGGCTAATAACATCTAGGCTTTAATATTGTTATGTCTTAATAGGGAGTTATCGCACACACATTCTATTCTATTCTATTCTTCTGGGGTGCGTTTCATGCATGTACTGGAGCTCTAGGCTCATTGTACCCCCCTGAAGTAATCATACCAGGTTCGTTTCCTTCATGTATTCTAGAATGTCCCTGATATTCGCTTTCACGATTTCCTCTGGCTCAGGAAACTGAATGCCAAAGTGTCTCTGTCTAAGCCACTTAAGGCTCGGACAGTGACATATTACGTGAAGAGGAGTTTCGTCTTCCTCACCACATTTTCTGCACAATGGGTCCTCAGCGAGTCCTATTGTGTTCATGTGTTTTCGGAGATGGCAGTGTCCTGTAAGCAGTCCAACTGCCTTTCTCAATTGGGTTCTACTTAGGCTGAGTAGTTCTGTAGTTTTCTCCCTGGATGGACCTGTTATGAATAATCTGGATTGCCTGAGTCCAGGCAGTTCCATCCAGAGTTTTTTATGTTGTTCCCTTAGTCGTTCCTCTATTGTTTCCCTTACATGTTGGTATGAGACCCCACATGTGGGAAGAGGTCCGATCAGGGTTCCTTCTGAAGCTTCCCTGGCTAGGAGGTCAGCTTTTTCATTTCCAAGAATCCCTGTGTGTCCTGGTACCCATTCAAGGATAACCTTGTGGCGTTGTGCCAGTTCAGCTACAGTTCCTTGGCAGTGCTTCACTGTTCGTGACGTAGTGTGTACGCTCTCTATTGCTTTGAGAGCTGCTTGGCTATCACTTCTGATCCTGACAGTCCTGTTAGGGACTGTCTCGTTCAGGATGATTTCCGAGCATGTGTTGATGGCAACCACTTCAGCTTGCAGGATAGTCTCTACTGAACCCAGGTTGAGACTATACGTCTTCCCTGTATTTTCATTGTAGATTCCAATCCCAGTGCTGGTGCTTGTTTTGGATCCGTCTGTGTACCAAACGGATTCATGTTGTTTCCTAGTCTTGGTACGAGCTTCGTCCCTATCCGGAATATGAACCGTATATGGTTTGGAAAGGTCGTAGCAGATAGGTATTCTATCTGAGGGCATGCTCAGTAATTGATTATGTTCAATCTCTTTCGAGATTGTGGAATGGTACCTAGGGATCGCCCTGCCCCATTCGTTGTTTATTTTCAGCCTGTAAGCAGCTGCCAGTGCTTCCCTTTCCACAATAAGATGTAGTGGAGGTAGTCCCAGCATAGCTTCCAGGGCCGCCGTGGGCGTTGTTCGCATCGCCCCGGTTATAGCTAGACAGGCTACTCTTTGTACCCTGCCTAGCTGTCTAGATGCTACTGAGCACCTCGCTTTATGCCACCACACAACAGAACAGTAGGTTATGATGGGTGCCACCACCCTCGTATAAAGCCAGTGCATCATACTGGGTTTAAGCCCCCACGTATTGCCCACAGCTCTTCTGCATGCCCAGAGAACTCTTAGGCCTTTATCTGTTGTGTTTCTAATGTGGTTGGAAAGGGTTAGTTTGCTATCTAGGGTTACCCCTAGGTATTTGACTTCCCCTTTAAACTTTAGCGTTTGGCCCCACATACGAAGTACCCTCAAGTCAAGGTTCCTTCTGAGGGTGAACGCTATCACGGAGGTCTTTGCCGGATTAGTTGACAATCCCTCTTGTTTGCACCATTTTTCGGTAATCCTCAGTGCCAGCTGCATTCTCTCGGACACAGTGGCCCCGAATCTACCGTTTACAACTATGCTGACGTCATCAGCAAAGGCTTGGGCATAGATACCCTCGTCATTGAGTCTACAAAGGAGCTCGTCAACCACCAGGTTCCACAGAAGAGGAGATAACACCCTCCTTGCGGACACCCCTTAGTGGCTGAGACCATCCTCGTCTCCCCAAAGAGCGTACCTATTATTGTTCTTTCCCGTAACATATTACCAGTCCATCTTACAATGTCCTGTTCTATGCCACGGTTCTGCATAGCCCTAAGTATGGAATCGAAGGAGGCAACATTAAATGCCCCTTCAATATCCAGAAACGTACCTAGGGCTATCTCTTTATTTAAGAGTGCCTGCTCCGCTTTCAGGAGCAGCTTGTGTACCGCGACTTCGCAGGACACCCCACTCTTATACGCAAACTGGTTTCGATGCAGAGGTTTTACCCTCAAAGCACCGTCCCGTAGGTACCTGTCTACCAGTTTTTCTAAAGTTTTAAGAAAAAAGGAGGTCAGGCTGATAGGTCTGAAGGAGCCCGTCTCAGCATACGTGGCCTTACCAGGCTTCGGTATGAAGACTACTCTTCCAGACCTCCAGTTCATAGGGATATAGCTCAGTGCCAAGCTAGCCCTGAGTAGTCGGCACATTGGTCCTCGATGATTTCCCTGCCCTGTTGCAACAGTGCTGGGAAGATACCGTCTGGTCCCGCAGCTTTGTATGGGTGAAAGGATTTTATCGCCCATGCTAGTCTGGTTCTGTTCACGATTTTGTTGGCAAGGGCCCAGCTGTCCTTGGATGCCCCCTACGGAGTGCCCCTGAACAGATGTGCCCCTGCTCCGTGACAGGTTCACATCCCGGGAAGTGTGATTTTAGAAGAAGATCTAAAGTCTCCTCACCGGTCGTTGTGTATTCCCCTTTTTCATTCTTCAGAGATCCTACCCTACCCATGGTGTCCCTCTGGAGAGTTTTTCTCAGCTTGGAGCATTCTGGAAGACTGTCAATGTCCTCACAGAATTTTCTCCAAGAGTTTTCTTTGGCTTTGCGAATCGCATAGCCATATTCTCTCCTTTTAGCCTTATAGGCTTCCCAGCCATTTGTTCTTTTGGCCAGGTTGAAGAGTCTTCTCACTTCTGTCCTGAGACTCGAGAGGTCTTTGGTCCACCATACAGTGTCCCTATTAGCCCTCTTCCTTTTCTCTGGGCAGTTTCTGTTATAGGAATCCATAAGACCTCCAGTCAGTTGTTCTGAGAGGAGGTCTATTTCAGCCTCATTCTTTGGGGCTGGGAGGCATTCGCACACACATGCTTAACGTCATAATTTTCCTTATTTTAATAAGGCAAAACCTTAATACTGCATGGTACAAATAGAGTTATCGCCACGTCACTTGTGTAACGTAGAAAGTTGACAGTTGCGAAGTAGGTACCTACTTGTTTTATTTATCTATGAATGTTAGATTAGTAAACAAAGATTAACCAGAGACATCCCCTATGAAGTTAGTAAGTAATTATAATAAATGTTCTATTTTTGTAAAATATTGTACTATTCTTTTCATTGTTTCAGTAAGTAATTATAATAAATGTTCTATTTTTGAGTCCTTAACATTTCCCAAATAAAGTAAATGCGTTAACCTCAGAGTAATACTTATTACTTATTACTCTGAGGCGTTAACTTATTAAAGTTTCCTTATTTCAAAGATCTTTGTACGCAAGCGTACCTGTCATTATAAGGAAAACTTTATTAAGGCAACGCATAAAAGTGGTGTGCGATAACTCCCTAATTACTTCCATACTTGGTCTAGCCTTAATACTACCTAATCAACATCTGGACCCCTATTTTCGAACGTGTGATGTGAAGTGAATTTGATGTGAGTAGGGAAGTGATCGATCCCTGACAAAACCTTTCATGGGTCGTATTTTCGATATCACAACGTTGCCTTGGCTCATGTGAAAGAGTCTTAAGAACATATATAATTTGCACTATAAAACGCTTATTTGTTTTTGAATTTTTGACTTTTGCTGTCGCCGCTAGATGGCGTTAACTGAAATGATAGCAAATTTTTGAGTTTTTTTCAAAAAAACAAATATAATGGTATATTAATTTTTATATATTTTAAAAGAGGATAAATTTCTCTATAATTTAATGAACAGAATTGATCATTTACAAGTTAATATTGACCAAAATATAATTTTATTAAATTAAAAAATGGCATGCCACTGTTTTTTATCAAAATAAAAATCAGCTTTTTAATCTCTTATTAGTTGCTAACAAAAAGAACCTCATGACTTTTTCCCGTTAGACAAACGGTTTTGGATTGAAAAAATAAAATAAAAATAAATAAATAAATTAGTATGTTTCGAGATATGGGCGCCCCATGTAAACCTATTTTATTTTTTCAATCCAAAACCGTTTGTCTAACGAAAAAAAATCAAGAGATTCTTTTTGTTAGCAACTTTTTTATCAAAATGAAAATCAGCTTTTTAATCTCTTCGTGTTCCATTGGACGTACACTGAGTGCAAAATTTCGGTGCACTCGTAGAGGGCATCCAAAAGCTGGGTGCATGTCAATGGAAAACGCTATTAGTTTGTCATGTCATTCTAAGACAATTGTCGTCTATTCTGGGTGCGAATTCTCGGGCTGATAACTATATTCTTTTAATCATGATAACTACAACTATATTCTTTTATTTATGAAAGACGCAATTTTCAAAACAAAACTACGGTAACAACTATGATAACTACAACTATATTCTTTTATTTATGAAAGACGCAATTTTCAAAACAAAACTACGGTAACAACTCTAATAAACATATGATTTTGACAATACGCTGACGCCTGAATAATAATGCGCATGTTTCACTGCTTCGACTGGGTCTGACCAAGCGAAGTGTGATGTGAGCTATCATATAGTCTAAAAATACGGTTCACCGGTTTCTCACCAGTGATCTATCACATCACATATTCGAAAATAGGGGTCCAGGTACCTAGCTACACACAAACAAAATGTAACTTCAATATGTCAATCTGACGATGCTATTTCTATAGCGAAACGGCCGTCATTGCATTTCATATTTTGCGAATAAATAATGAAAATTTTATTCAACCTTTTAGTTGTTTACCGTTCTTAATCTAATTTATTACTTATTACTTACAGTAGAGCTCCTTATGCGTCTTTTTTATAATCAAATTTAATAAATCAAAACTTAACTATTCGGTTTCAGGAAAAAATATTTGAACTGACAACAATGCGCGGCTGTCAACTAGTCCACAAACCACTTATCCTATAGACATTCCGCGTAGGTTACAAGACCTTGAACCAAAAAATAGTTCCAATCCTGATCCTCGGATGGCGCTAGTAGTCTGAGTAGGCAACTATAATAACACGTTAGTAATACTGGTTGTCAGACCAAGATTGGCTAATATTTGTGTTCTATGCTTGGATATAGAACACAAGGCTTCCATCCATCCCTGTGACGTGCCATTATTTTTCGGCCATTTCGTTATCATCGTTAGTCGTAATTGTTTATTGCGTAAGTTGTCAGTTGTGATTTGTTTTTTTGGAGTTGTGTGTTCATTGTATTTTTAAACTTATTAACTTTTTATTATAGACAGTTTTGTATTATCAGAGACAACCCTATTATTAGTATTGTATTATAAGTAATAGTGATTATAAAAAATGTCTTCAACCAAAAAGTGTTGTACAAAGGGAAGAATTGTGTAAAGTTGCAAGCTATTAAAATTTATAATAATCGGATAAAAAAACAGAAAATTAAAAAACCTCAGCATAGTGTCTCAGGTACAGTTTAAAAGTTTATTTAATGCTATTTTATGCTCTTATGTATTTACGTTGTTTATAGTTCTTTGCTGCAGAAACATTACTATGTTATTAACTTAAACAAAGATAAAAAATATAAAACTGAAATCCCATCTATGTTTTAAAAGAAAATGCTTAAAAATTATTTGTTGTTTAGACTAAACCTAAAATTAAATGTAATGTATTTTTCAAATGTAAATTAATTTTTATTTGTATAAGTAGTTTATGTGCTTTACCAAATTTAAGTTGTTGAATTAAGACTCTTTGTATCATTTGTATTTTTGCAACGAAAAAATAAAATAAAAATTAAATTTTTAATTGTTTTATTTTTTTCCGTACATTCGGGGAGTTTTAATTCCGCGCAATTCTGGTTTTGAATTTCGCGCCATTGTTGGATTTGAATTTCGCGCCATTGTTGGATTTTAATATTTCTTAATTTTGATACAGAACAACAGATGGGTCTTGACGCAGTTTAAATTGTAAGTTGCCTACCCAGCAGGAGTCAAAAACTACTAGTGACATCCGATGATCGTGCTTTGAACTATAAAATGGGTACGAAGTCTAACACGGGCGTGGGGTGTCTATAGGATGAGTGGTTTGTGAACTAGTCTGATCTGATGGACAGTGATCAGGCGGACTGGAAGATTGTCCTAAAGTTTGTTACTGTGGTAATACAAGCAGAGAACCGTTCTAAAATAGTAATTTTTGTGCGCAGTGGTGTAGTGAGTTGCGCAGTGCACTAATTTGGTCTCGTGAGTGGTAATATTACCGTTCTAGAACAGTTCTTTGCTTGGTTGGAACAAACAACAAACCTAAATGTTATCTATGCTGTGGTCATAGATATTATAACCTAAAATGGATGTGCCCTGTCAATACACAGCGTATACTACCATGTGTCGCACTAGCAGTGCGAGAGAGATGGAGATAGAACGGTGGCAAAATACGCGAGCTGGCAATGTAAAATAAATACAAAATTCAAATTAATTTTGTCCACTATAAAGTTATTAGGAAGTTTGGTTTAGAAATGAAATAAAATAACTTTTCCAAGCGTAAATATTTATTTTTGCATTTTCTCAACATAAATAAATGTAGAAATTCCACAATTAAATTATAAAAAATTAAGAGTTCAAAGAAAAACACAAAATCGATCCCACATTTTTAATTTAATAATGAAAGTTACTTGCAACTAGTTTCGGTCCACAGGACCATCATCAGGCTAAAAATACAATACAATGTCAATTGAAAGGAAGACAGTAGTAAGACTTAATGTGATGGAAACAAAAATCAAGACTACGCAGTAAAATAGTTGTAGGTGAATTATCAACTTACAACTCATAAAATAGACAACATTAAATTATGTTAATACATATGAAAATCTCCAAAGAGATCACCGCATAGAAATATAAAACATGCAGACAAAATGATAATATTGTTTAAGTTCTCTAATAACTTTTTTAAAAAAATTTTAATTATACAAAGCAAATCATAAGAAAATACAATAGGTATATTGTAATGATAAATCAACATTATTACTAATTGATGCATCAAAACACAAGAGAAGAGTAAAGTACTTAAGTTTTAAACGTAAGTTCTGCCTTCTAAAATTTCTGTTAAGTACTTTCTGTCTTTTTATTAATGATTGGGAAAGTATCCAATATCTATGCCTATTTGATGGATTTTCTAAATCCTTTTCTGTAAAATCTCCTACTAAAATAGGATCTCGCTTTCTAAAATAGAAACACAAATTAAAATTAATATTGCCTTACTAATATTAATTTAATATACTGACCTTTTTCTAAATGTAATATTATCAGGTACAGGTACAACCGAAGTTGAAGGCTCAGCAGGTATTTCCTGTATAACTCTACAACTAGGGGAGACTTCCACTAATGTAAAAAGCAAAAAGAAATTATTTGAAAATGAAATAAAAAAGGCACCTATTACCCCCCATTTACACTAGTGGTTACACTTCTTAAAGGTCTTTGCGTTCTTTCCTTTTTCTTTAAATGAACGGGAAAATCAAAAATAGTTGGAACAGCGTCTTTTTTCAATCGAAAGCTTTCCATAACAGTTTGGTAGTAATCACTTTGAAGAAAATGTTAACTACAAAGAACAGCTGAATCGCTTGCTTTAAAGTTTTTTCTTCGTAAAGCCAAAATCCACTTTTTGCGATGATTCGGATCTTTAGGAAAACTAAAAATGGTGACATATTTTTGATAAGGCATCAAAATAATACGATTTCAAAATATATTCTCAAATTTTACAAACAGTTATGTACAGGTGAAACTTTATATCAGTTCCCTTAGTAAATCTAGTCGTGCAGTTGTAATGAGAACATGATTTCACCATTTTTTCTTTTTTAATTCAATACACACGTATATAATTAATAAGTCTATGTATTCGCGATGTGAAAATATTGAGTAATATTTACGGAATAGCACGTTAAAAATTTAAAAAGCACAAATAAGCCCACTACTTACAATGCTTTCGCGCTCCTTTTGCCACTGTTCTCTATCTATCTTTGTCTGGTTGCTATGGTCCCATACTATCTCTTTCTAAGGCACATCCATTTTAGGTTATAATATCTATGGCTGTGGTATTATAAGTAAACATGGATCATGGATTGTTCAAAAGGAAAAAAGAAAAGATGTGCTTACCGCCCTTGTCCTTCAATAACGGCCCTGAGAACCAGTTATTTTGTTTTTCCTAAAGACCCAGAAAGGTAAATAAAAGTTTGTTTTTGTTATATTTTCAATGTACAGATTACTTCTCACATGATCTTTGAATGAACTTAATGTAATTATTTAACTTTCTAGAGCTGCAACTTGGTTAAAATTATGTAATCGACAAGATCTTCTATCAAAAGACCCAAGTAGTCTACACAAAAACTACGCTTTATGCGAAAAGCATTTTGAGAATAAATACATCTCTCTTGGTGGACAACGTAAACGTTTATTTGAAAATGCTATTCCAACATTATTTTTAAATAATTTACATCTAAAAAACATTGAAGAAAACAAATCTGATGATCCAATACAAGGTATGTTATTGTAATTAAACATGTAAAAGAATAATTTTAGATATAAAATAAAATATTTTCTAAATTCTAGAGACTAAAACACATGTACCTGCTTTATTAGTAAGAGATGTTTCAACTTCAGTGGAAGCAATGTTCTATAAAGGTCTTATTATTAATTTATTTTCAAATTTATTAAAAATACTCATAATGTACTTACTAACATGATTTTATTTCTTACAGTTGAGGAAGTCATTAAAAGTGATTCATCCAAGGATTCATAAGTGCTTTCTCTAGATATACCAGGTAAGATGTAACTGATACAATTTAACTTCTTAATAAGCATATTATATATGAATGTTTGACTTTTCAATGTTTTTTTTAGGCCCAAGCAGTGTGCAGCTAAGTAGACCTATTTCACCTCTATTGACTCCATAAATGGCCATTCAAACTTCAACAACAGTAAGTTCTGGTACTCTGGTACATGGAAACTCAGGAAAAAAGTAAAAATATTGCAGTAAGAGGTAAGGAAAATGGGTACTCAACAATATGGAAAAGGATGGACAATTGAAGATTTCAATGAAATTTGTGACAAGTCAACCAGTCACAAATTGTGAAAGCTCAGGCTGGTTTAAAAAATAAAAAAAACCTATCACCAGATGGTATACTGCAGAGTATAAACAATTTGCTAAGACCCACTTGCTGACAAATGCATGCTAACTAAATGTGTTAAAATATTATTTATGTTGGTATATTATATACAATTATTAATAAAATTATTAAATTTCACTTTTGTGTTCAATAAAACCTCAAGTTAAAACTGTATGAACGCTGTTACACGTCAATCTGAATGTTGATACTTGTTAATCCATGAACAAACTAAATGTGTCTAGGAAAGTTTTTCTAGATTTTAAATTTGTTTTGACAAACTTTTGGCGCCCATGTGCTTTGCAGAAGCGGTAACAGAGGGCCTTGTTAATATTTATCAAATTGAAATAATTTAGTACTATCTTGCTTCTTATCACATTTCCTCTAAAGTTCAGGAAAGATTAATATCCTAAAAAATCGCATGGGAAAATTTATTTAATCAATTTTGTAATAGTTGTTTCAGATATTATTCTCATAATGCCCCATTTATATTATATGAAAATGGTTAAAAAATAAAATAAAACTATTTGATTAAATTAGTTAAAACACTACTTGGTGTTGAATGGTAAGAATATAAAAAAATAAAGGTTTTAAGAAATCACAAAAACACATTTTATATAAACCTTAAAAATTAATTAAATAAAATCTATTTACTTTAAACAAAGAATAGATGAATATGTTGAATACCATTTTACAAAAGATAAAAAATCATAAACTGTAAAAATGAACCTATACTTCTGTTCAGGTAAAACAATTTATTCAAGTTCCTTGTTAAACAAAAAAACATATTTCTAAATTCGAGTTATAGAATGGATAATAAAAAAATGAATAGTAGTTTTGGAATAATCTAATAGTTTTAAAAAAAGTTTAAGTCAGATCACAGAAGTAGGTAACTCTATTTATCTCGCAAGAATTTTTAGTCAAACAATTTACAGGTTTGCTTCATTTGGAATTTGAATTACATACGTACAATTGTTTGTAAAAAAGATGTATTTTTTCAAAATTAAAGAATAAGATATTTGTACAGCAGCAGTTTCAAAAATATAAACACAATAATTAGAATAGGAGATAACAATGGAACTATGAAATAAACAATTTTCTGTAAAATTTACAATCAAATATTCCTACCCAGGGAGTAGAATGGGATATAACGTAGTAAATATATTTTTAATTAAATGTACATCTATTATCGATTTATAAATAAACTACAATTAAAATTGCATAATAATATATGTTCATGATATGGTTAAACTTTAAACAAAGTTAAAACTCTCCGTTTCCCAGCTATGCGCAAAAATAATTTCAAAAAATGTAAAAACATACAGACATTTTTTTAGTGTAGAGCTTAACTGCGCTAAATTCTATTAGATTCAAAATTACATTCACATTAGCATTATATTTTGGCAATTTTCTTAAAAAATTAAACAGCAAAATTGTGTTAAGTACAGTGTAAAACATAAACATAACACACTGTTTTTTTAATACTGATTATTTTCGTGCCATTGATAGGTAGTTATCGGAAAAATGTATTTATAAGTAGTAATTTAAAGAAGTTAATGAAAACGCAAAATATATTCAAACCTGTTGGTTCCGCCCGTTACCCATTAACTTAACACTAATAAAGAGAATCATTTGCATCACAAACTATTATTTTATGTGAAAATAAATACTAAAGCAAAAAATACAACTAATTATTTTCTAGGCTATCATCTACAAAAGAAATAGTATCTAACTCATATACAAAAGCAAAAGGTATATCGTCGGCAAAATGGGTAACTCCACCTTTTGGTGAAAAATACGATCTAGGATACAGAATAAACCGTCCATTAGTTTTCCATGCCCCATTAGTTTTCATAACTTTCAAGGTAAAAGTGGGCATCTATGTCGTTCTTGAGTGAATTGACCATGTAAAGTGTTGGTCTCACTTCCATAGAAATAGAGTAAAAATAAAAGCTGAAAAATATGGACCCCATGACTGAGTACTTAGTTGTAGAATAGGACAAATATGTATATCTATTTATTTCTAAATGAAAATATTTTTCAGTTTTCAAGAAAATGTTTCTTAATTCACCAAATAAAGAGTTTTTAAAAAGCAATAACCCGCTTTAATTCATAAGGAAAAATGCTTATGTCCGTCATAATTTTATAAGCAAAAAAGTAACTCAATTTTCTTGGAAAATACGGAAAACCGCTCAAAGAAAGTAAAATAACTCATAGGTTTACGTTACAATATCATTTTATCTATCCATAAAATCTATCACTTTTTTTAAACTCAGTATATTTCATTAGGACACTGTTAATGAAAATTTTTCGAAAATGTAGTTACGCATTATGCCGATTAAGACGACGATATGCTGCTTCACCTATTGCAATAAATCCTTGATATTGTAACTTCCGATAACTTCCTACTAACAGTTTTATCTTAACTCTAACCTAAAACTACTAATTACATAAAAACTTAAAATTTATTATAAAATATATTTTACATAAAAAAATACAATTGAATTTTAAGACCTACCTAGGTATTACTAACGTTTTCAAAAGAATAAAGTAATTACGCGACTTTGTAGAATACGAATAATACATTTTTAAAACATATAATCCAGGAAATGAACAATATTATTTGGGAATCAATCTCGAGTATAAGATAACGACTAAAATGAAAATTAAACGTTTAACCGCATCTAGGTAAAAGTAAACATTTTTTTTTCAAAAATAATTTGGTAAAAATTGTAATATTTCAATAAAATGAAATTGCCAAAGGACCCCACAATAATCTCATTGAAATTGGGTTTCTGTCTCCATAGGCACAAAGTGTCAAAATAAATATGCTGCCAAAGCTACTCAGACCCGACCAGTTGCAAAACTATTCATTTTCAATACTATTTACAGATGTCAAAAGAGTATTTTAATTATTCTAATATACAGACCTATACTGTATTGCAAAGTTGCTACTGAGCAAGTGGTTTAGAACAAGGTCAGTGGTTAGGTTGCCACTTGTTTTCAAATGATATTCTATAGAAGCAGCCAGAGGTTACAAAAGTTACTTTATAGTTGTTTCTGAGCAATCACAACATTTGTGGTTATTAAAGTTAGCAACTATCAGAAATGATATAAAGTATATAAAAGTATACTAATTTTTATTTTTGGCGACAAAGTCAACCATGACACTTTGTTGTGACTGGGTAATTTTACCACTCCTTTTGTTTTTTACCCCTATGGTATTTACTTCCAGGGTCTCCATGTTTTGTAAAACTCCTACTAATATCAAAATAATCTTCTAACCTCAATTTTCTTAGTTGTCAGACTGGGGTGGCAAAGTAAGGTCGATTTACACTATAAAAGTGGCTAATTATTCTTCTTAACCACTAGTAGTCACCGGATTAGCAATTTTATTGAAAGTGTTTAAAAAGTTACTATCTACAGTTGCTTGTCAGTCAGTTGCTATAAAGTTGCTTCACTTTCACTTATATAGATACAGAATAGGCCTGATAAAGAGTTTTTGTTTTTGAGGTCACTGGATTCAATCCTCATGTGTCAGATAGGACAAATTGGCAGCTGTCAATTCACTGTCAACGAAGAATAGAAAGGTAAATATTTTCTGAACTCAAACCATCAATGAGAAAAGAGAATACTTACTTTTATATTTGTCGTTGACAGCTGTCAACTGTCAAATTTTCCAATCTGAGACTACAATTTAATTCAAAAGCCCAAACTCTCAATATCAACAGATACTATTTACCTTTCTATTTTTCGTTGACAGTGACCTCAAAAAACATTACCTTTTATATTAGAATAATTAAAATATGCTTTTGACATCTGTAAATACTAGCTGCCAAAATATTCATTTTGGCACTTTATGTCCAAGGATACTTTTGTTCAGAATAACAACATATCAAAAATTCAGACAATTTGACAGAAATTCAATTTCCATAAGATTATTGCCGGGTCCTTTATAAAACAAAAATATTTTTGTACAAATTAAAAATATATTATATTCTGCTGACTACAGTCACAGTTCTTCAAAATAAAGATATCTAAATTCCGCTTTTATAATTATTTTCCATGACAAAAAATAATAATTACTATGGTCAAAAAAACCATAGAAACAAATTTAATTTATTGGGGTAATTAAAAATAAAGATATTTAAATTTTAACTACAAAATCTAGATATACAGAAAATAACAATTCGCTATATTTATAATTTGAATGTCTTTTGTGTGTATGGCATTATAATTATAGGAACATATTTGAAAGGAAAAACAACAAAATTATATCCTTATTACAAAAATAAACTATTTAAAACAAAACTGAATGTTTAGTCCAAAAAACAATATTTTATCAAAATTACCTGATTTCAAAAAATCCAACAAAGTCCTAAACAAAGTAACTACTATGCGACATGTGACCAGGGCCGGCGGAACAGGTGGGTAGAAGTAGAACCCGAAAATATTTGCAGACAAAGTTTTTATCGTTATTCATAATATGCGTGCGTAAAAGACGGTTCGGAGCTGAGCCAATTAGCGGCAGTCCTGACTCAAGACTCATTTTTACAGTATAAATTTACTTTTGGAAAACTTAAAATATCCTGTGTTATATATATTTGATATTATAAATACTATAAATCTCCAGTTTCAGAGTAAATGCACTCGGATCCATGTATTGTATACAAAATCTAGATTCTTATATGGATCTGAAAGATATTTATATGGGAGCAAAAGTTCCCTTTTGGAACAGAATCCTATAGACTACAGAGTTATGCATAGAAATAAGGAAAAGGTTCAATTTTGAAGTGCGACAACACTGTAAAAATGTCTATCGTCGAATTACTATGTTTACGCATGGAATATTTTTATAATCTATGGTTTTACGTTTCAGGCTTTTTCTTACCCTTTTCACAGAACGTAGTATTTTACTTCGTTTTGTGTTCTGAGATTGCCAAGGACATTTAATTAGGATAAATAGCCATTTTTTTAAATTGTTGTTGTGTTAAGTGGTTGTGATTGTGTCTTTTCTAGTTATTTAACTTCCAAACAGTATTCAGACGTTTAGAAGTGAAGTGATAATATTTCGGACGTGTTTGATTTGCAAGAATAATTATTTTAATCCCAACATCTCATTTCGCAGGTTTAAAAACTCGCGAAGTTTCGGCTCAAGCTCAACCCCTCACTCTTCTTCGCTCCTCACCGCACTTTATTATTGACCTCGCTCTTGTCCATCCGATATGTTGGAATCAATGGAACTGAAAATTTATGAAAAACTGAATAATGAATGAAGGCTCCTTCCCGAAATTAGTTGTCTTAAATCATTCCGTTCAATGAGTTTTGGGCGAATGTCTTTGAAATGAAAAATGAGCTTCAGGAAGAAATGTTTCCCAATTTAAATAAATTGATCAAGGATTGAGTGCCATGCCACAACGAAAACTTTTGATAAGTTCGAAAACGGAAACTTTATTTGATATAGTCAAAAACGTACAGCAACGAACACAATTGGAATCGTGTAGTTTAAGATGGATGGAACAAGATCTCACTGCAACGAAATTCGAAGGGAGTGGCAAGGAGTTGATTAATTTTGGGAGAGATTCACTAAAACGACTCTAAATTTCAGGAACTACAAGCTAAAGCCACTTAACAAGTTTGTAAGTTATTTATTTGGGAATATGATATATTTTTTTAGATCCACACATTGCGAATAAAGTCTTTGATAACCTTATTAGCCAACTATGAACAATGTATGATTTTCTTTCAAGGTGCGATTGAAGTCGAGAGTACAATAGTTAACAAAGCTGAGGATTTACTGGGACGCATTTAATATTTTTCATTTATGTTTCTTTTAAATGCCTTGATTGAAATATTCGCTAGGATTGAAATTATTAACAAAGGATTTCAGAACAAATAAAAGCTGTAACTAACTCTTTGGAGGTATCCCGCGATTCTAAATTTGAATCAATTTGGTTGAAGAGCCGAGTTCACCAAGAATTTTGATATTGAGAGAGCCAGACTGCAAAATAATATTATCGGAAGATGCATTGCGAAATATTCGACTGTTCTTTAGTATTTGTAAAGTAGATTAGCTAAATTTCTTAATTTTTAGAAAGTTTTTCAGTCGAAGAAACTGTTGACGTTATTAAAATCACCGAATTTTACAAAGGCCATCTTGAAGAATTTAGATTAGGAAGTGAGAGAGATGACATAAAACGCCAAGAAATGGAAGCTAAATCTGTAAAAGATATTGTAAATTCTTGAAGATAAATGACTGGTATAGAGGACTGGTTCCTGAGTATTTATGTTTCACCCATTTGCTTATGACTGGTCCAAGGTCAACTTGCTATAACGAGAAAAGCTTGTCTGTTTTGCCTAGGGTAAAGAAGTACTTAGGATCGACAATGACCCAAAATCGACTAAATTATGTTTACATTCATACCCAGAGGAGGCAGACCGGCTCGATCTTGAAACATTCATGAACTAATTCATATCAAAATATTCAAACCGAGCCTCTGTGTTTGCGCTCCAATAGTTATATTTATTATGATTGTACAGATTCTAAAACAAGTTTGGACCAATTTTTTGTAAATGTGCTCTGTTCATATAATAAATTACTAACTATAAATTGTTGTTATTACAAAAGACTACCCACCTGGGCTAAAAATACGTTCCATCGGCTCTGCATGTGACTAGACTAACATAGTCATGATATTTAGAAAATATTGGTGAAAAAAATGTATATAAAAAAATAAAGAAAAAAAAGCTTAATTTTATAGTAGATTGATTTAAAGTTATTAAAACCATACATTTTTTGAAATTCCTTCTCGGATTTTAATGAAACGACAAAGAATTAAATATAAAACGTTGTATATAATTACGTTCTAATTGATTATTGATTTAATTAATCGATTATAATTAACAGCACCGAACTTGGGTTGTTGCACTTTAAAATTATATGAATAAAAATATCATTATCCAAGTGAAGAAATAGAAAATACAGTTTATACTTCACCTGGCATAATAATCATTTCTAATCGCTAATGTTATTTATTTGACAGTCGTGTACGTTTTTATAGGCTGCCTAACTTGGATTTTTTCTATTCTTGCATATGTTTTTAATCCGGTTTTAGTCAGTTCTGTTTTCTTGAATTTCGTAGGTCTTGGTTCTTCTACAGCTTTTCGTTTATTTTTTCCTAGTATCATGAATTTTATTTCTTCCGGCATATCGTCGATTTCGTACATGGCGTCATGCGGACTGGTACCAAAGAAATTTTTCGTTTTAGTGCAAGCATTGAACTGGAGTAACATTTCAACCATATCGACTGCAAATAATAAATATATCTTTATTTTTACTTTGTCGAGAATATTTTAAAGAACTAACAAACAGGGATACGGAATACATTAGGAATGGTAAAACTAGGTAAAGAAGCGGGGAAAGATAATATCACACCAGAGATGATAAGATACATATGAATAGAAGAAGCAGATTGCCTACTTAAATTATTGAACGACATCATGAATACTTGTTGACTGGAAAATTTTTTGCTCAATTAGAAATCCAATGAAATCAATTAATTTGTGGTCATCTGATTGAATACAACCAATGGGCTGTTTTCACTCAATCATGTAGCTATGGATACCTACTGTTTGTTTCATTTCGATTTTGACATTTCAAATATTCATTATTTCAAAATGTCACGATTTGGTTGTAATACTGATGAGAATATTAATGTAATTATCGAATGAAATATACCAAAGAATACTGTTTACAATAAAAAATTTGTATGGAAAGCGTTTATGGACTTTTGCAAATTAAATTTTCCTAATTGTTTCTTTGTTAATTGCACATTTAAATAAATTGTTTCAGCAAAAAATTTTCTATCCGAATAACCCTCGAACATAAATGCTCAAAAAATTTTATAACAACTTTCTCAAGCTTGTTGCTTAAAGGCAAATCTGTTATAAAATTTTTTCGAACAATTATCAATGTCCTTGGGTTATTACTACTGAAAATAGACACCATACTTCCAATACACAAGGGAAAATGCGCCAATTATAAGGAATAACCATATCTAGTATACCAGGAAAAGTGTTTGCTAAAGTAATGGAGAAAAGAATAAGAGATTAGAACCAGCATGTTAAGGCACGCAAGCGGATCTAGGAGGGCAAGGAAAATAATAATTATGCTTAGGTTTATAGAAGGCATTTGGCACAATTCAACAAAAGGACGTGTAGAAGATATTACGAGAAGTAAACGGAAACACAATAGAAATAGGACATGTATAATGTAGAAGAAAAAACAATAACGAATCCAAGGAATTTACTACGTACCAAGGAGTTAAACAAGGATGCGTGCTGAGCCCTCTACTCTTTTCAATAGTCCTAGATGAAGGTGTGAAGAGTACCAAGATAAAGATGACAAAACTCACACTAGGATACTGGAAAATGAGAAAAAGTCAACTAAAAGAATTACTATTAGCAGCAATATGGCGGATGGCAGTGAAAACTGGAAATATTAAAAGTAGAACTATCAAAGATAAGATTAAATGGGAAGAAGCTGGAACAGGTAGAGCACTTTAAATACTTAGGAGCAGACATAGATAAAAAAATGGGAAACAGGATCAAGAAATAAAATATAGATTGGGCAAAACAGGAAACATCTAATATAATGAGGACTTCTAGAAAAAAAAGATACCAAAAGAGATAAAAACAATTATTGTCATGAAAAGTGCATGTATAGTAGCGAATCAATGCCACAGAAATGAGGTTCCTACGTAAAATTGAAAACAGCAAGAGAATAGACAAAATCAGAAATGAAACAATTAGGCAAAATTTACAGCTAGAACCAATGAACTACAAAATTGCAGAAAGACAACTCAGGTGCTATGGACATGTGTGGGGAATGTCTGAAAAAATGTGCTAGAATCGCCAGTGCAAGGAAAAAATAGAAAAGACCAAGAATTAGATGTATAGAGACTGTCAGAAAAAAGTTATGAAGAGGAAAGAATACGAAGAAGCGCAAAATCAAACACGGGGTAGGAAAACGTGGGGACAAATATGCAAAACTCAAGCCAAACGGCCATACATCTAAAAAGGTAGAAAGCCTTAGGAATAAGTAACTAAATATTTTAGTCCGGTCAATTTAGACCTGAAAACAGTAATGAAATAACAAAAATTCCGACAGAGCTGATTTTTGGTAAATACCTTTATTTTGTAATTTGTAGATCTCAAAATTCTCTACAAAAATGGTCCCCATAATTTTTTCTATAAGTATTACCGTTCCTAAGATATCACCATTCTAAGAGTCACGTTATATATAATGTGCACACATCTGCCACGCATACACACATTCAGGTACTTAAGCAAGTAAAAATTCCTGTTTGTGTCTTTTTTATGTATATGCTATACATTCTATTCAGAAAATATATATTTAAAGGAGTGTCAGTCCCTTAGAAAAACCCCTCTACCCGTATGACCTTGAATATAACATCTGGCTACCTACTCCAAAAAATTTACAAAGTTTCTACACTCAAATTTAAAGAATCTATTTTGGAGTTAGCTAAAGATCGATCTGATGACTTATCAAAAGCTGTCGTTGATCGTATTAATTTTGAATATGATTTAGTAGCTGCTGATGCTAAGTACCATGATAGTTGTTACAAGTCTTTTGTAAAACCTAATGCTGGTGGTAAAATTAGGCGTCCACAAAATGAGGATGTAAACGCTGCAATGGAGAAAATTTTTGAATTCTTGGAAAATAGTAACGACTGAAACTGAAACCTGGAAAGGCTCAGCAGCGAACAGAAATCTATTCTTCGAATAGTCTATCAGCTTACCCTAAATGCCAAAACTATATTTTATTTCTGCATGCGATAACCGGTTGCGATACTACATCAGCAATGTACAGAAGGGGCAAAAATTCAATTTTAAAATTATTTGAAAAAAAAAAAGATTTAATTGACTGTGCGAAAGTGTTTACGGACATTGATTCTCCACCTCAGGCAATTATTACGAAAGGGATTCGATTTATTCTTGCAGTTTATGGAGCTCCAATGAAAATCAATTGTATTGATAAGTACAGATATTTAACATTTGTCAAAAATACTCGAAACAAGAAGCAAGTGCATCTATCTTGTCTTCCTCCAACATCGGCATCTGCTATTCAGCACGGGTATATTATCAAGTACAGACATGGCAAGGTAATCAACTTAACCCTGAAGACTGGGGTTGGAAATTAGTAAATAATACTCTGGAACCAATTACAACTTTGCTTTCCCCTGCACCTGAAAAACTCCTTAATATAATTTTTTGCAATTGCAAGAAAGGTTGTAGTGCCAAATGCGGCTGTAGAAAAGTAGGACTACAGTGTTCACCTGCGTGTACCAATTGCCGAGGTCAGTCTTGTTCAAATGTGATGCTGATGAAGAGACTACTGATCATTATTTGAACAATTTATGAACACTCAGCAAGGAGAAGAAGAGGAAGAAAAAGAAGAAGAAGAAGAAGAAGAAGAAGAAGAAGAAGAAGAAGAAGAAGAAGAAATCGCAGAAAACATGATTGTTGAAGTTACTTATAACGAGTATGAATCAGATTAAAGTATCAAAAGAAATCAAACTAACAATTACACTCCATAAACATTATCAACCCGAATAATCTCCATGCACTGAAATAAGTATTGTGACAAAAAATTACGTAATAGCGATTCGTGGAATAGGCCTACTGGGGAAACCACGTTAAAAACTGAGTACACTACCTCACAGGTGGTGTGGAAACGTGTGCACATTATACATAACGTGACTCTTAGAATCGTGATATCTGAGGAACGGTAATACTTATAGAAAAAATTATATAGACCATTTTTGTAGAGAATTTTGAGATCTACAAATTTGGTCTAAGGTATTTTTTCAAAAAAACTTACGGTTTTTGAGAAAAACTCAAAAAACATAAAATTTTGACCTTTGACCCCGAATAACTTCTGAAGCACATATAGGACAGGTGGGGACTTTTTAATTTTTCATTTTTATAGTAAAATAAAGGTATTTACCAAAAATCAGCTCTGTCGGAATTTTTGTTATTTCAATATCGTATAATGACCGGACTATTTTTATTTAAATGTTATTTTACGAATGATGTACAATTTCGTTGAAACATCAGTTGATTTCTTGGAATTATACTCGAATTTAAACATAGATAAGGTTATCAACATATAAGTAGGTACTTTAAAGATAAATATTTAATACAATAAACAAATTATAAAAAAAATTAAAGTACACATACAGATACTTTATTAAAACGATACCCAAAATAGTTTTTACTGAAATACTACGGATGTGTAGGTATTCGTTATCACGATTACAAACCAGTAACTTTTAAAATTTAGGTTACATTAAGATATCGCAAAGTGATAAATCGAAACTGTAAGGGGAAGTAACGAGAATTTATAGAAGTTGCTACGAAAATGAGAAAGCAAAAAGTCAAAAATGTATTTTTGCATAAAAATAACGTTTTTAAACTATTTTGAAATTGGCAACTAAACATATTCAATTTTATCACAAAAATATGACCTTAATCTTTATTACACTGTAATAGTGTACATTTTAAAACCGTTTATAGACTAAGCGAGGCCCTGTACTTACCGTCATGTCTTTCAGCTGCATGAAATAAGGCCGTTCTACCGGATATTTGATCTTTAACGTTTGCGTTTGCCGAATTATCTAATAACAGCTCCGCACAATCGTAGGAACTGTTAAGACAGCATATCATTAAAGGTGTTAATCCTGAAAATAAAATATATTATATATTATACAAAAAGAGTTGCGAAAAAGTCTGGCAACAAGGCTTTATATCTTTGAAACGAATAAACATAGTATTATGAAATTATGGGATACTAATTGGCATATTCTGCATTTTTTACAAGATAATTTTTAAAGTTTGTACGAAGTCGTCGATTTCAAATAGATTAGTTTTAATTTCAGTTGTGCAATTCGTCCACACCTTTTTTTGAGCTTTGTTATATCGTTATTGTATTCAGAAGATCTACACGATCATTATCTTGATTTTCTAATTTTATATCTCTGATAGCACTTTATTTTAATTAAAATTAAGAAATCACCTTTTGATCTATGATTAGCTAGATAAGTATAGACTATAAATAACTGAGTTCATTTAATTAAAAAAAATCAAAAAGCACTGTCTTAATTTTCAAGAAGGTAGGTATGCTTGTTTACAATAATATTTTTGTTTCAGATTTAAGGTTATGGGTACACAACTACATGCGCATCGTACAAATTATTCTAACAATTAGGTACCTAGTATCCTTGAGGTACTGAGAGTCCTAAGAATGGAGAACTGTCGTAAAATTTTTTTGATTTAATAAAATGTATTTCTATGTAATTCAATATACTACTTTCAATTTAGTTAGAAAAACATATAAACATATTTCTGCTGATTCCATACAATCATGTTGATAACGTTGAAATGATTTTTAAAAGATAATGGTGTAAAAATATGCTTATAATAAGCAAATATATAGAAAAATCACGAATCACAGTACCCTGCCAGTGAAATAATATGTACACAAAATTCGCATAGATACCAAAAATTGATGATGTTAATTTTTTCTTGTCAATATCAAATGCTCTGTTACAAATATGGTTTATCTAACTAAACAGCTAAAGTAATTAGAATTACAAAAAAAATTATTGCCACCGAAAATGCAGTTTGGTTCAAATTAAAAAAAATATTATACATTTTAATCAACAATGAGATATTTTTAAATGTTATGCTACACCAATTTCTTTATAGATCACATATCAACTACTTTCCTAAAAATAATATTATAACGATCTTGAATTTTATAATACATCCACGTGTATTAATTTATCAGTTAGTTTGTATAATATATACAGTGTGGAAACCACTTATGGAATAAAATTATTTGTGGGGTTAGTTTAGAAGATTTTAAAAAACGCTGGGACCCGTCAACTTTGAAATTCAAATGTGAGCTTTTTAAACATAAATTTAAATGTACAGGGTGATACATGCAAGTCTGGCATAGTCCATTATCTATATTTTTAATGAAACACCCTGTAGGTTTTTAAAATCTCCTTAACAATACGATCTCAACGAACTATACCACGTAGGGTCTATCATGAATTGTACAGGGTGAAATTTTGAAATTATTTATAATTTTGTTCAAAATAGTAAATACATAAAATTGTGAAAATAATTATGTTTCACACTTTAAATAATGGTTTTATTTTTAATTAGCTGAATGCAAACCTCAAATTTCTTCACTAAGTATCAATATTTTGGGTTTTGTTAACATTTTTTGTCATGAATAGGTAAAAACTGTAAACATAACTATGCCAATATAATTAAATTTAATCGGTAAATAATGTCTGTCAGTTGTTGATGTGTTGACATTTAACTATCGTATTTGTCAATTCTTAATCAAAAACTAATATCTTGCGAAGTAATAATGAAATATTTAACTGAGACTCACCGGATTAAAATTTTAATGATGGTTGGTTACGGCGATAATTGCAGAAGTCAAGTTAAAGTGGCAAACTTATTTAATCAGAGGTATCATCAGTTGCCTAATATTTCACAAGGTATTGTGTCTAAAATTCATGCACAATTCAGAGAACTTGGATATGTCAAACCATTAAAGAGAAAACTGCACTTTGTTGAAGATGATGTGAAAGTGGATATATGTTAAGTGTAGTGGAGAATCCAACGTCAAGTTCACATCAAATTTTTCGTCAAAGTAATGTGAGTCACATAACTGTCCTTAGGTGTTTCCATAAAGAAAAACTTCATCCATATAAATTGACTTTTGTGCAAGAACTAATAGAAGACGATCCAGCTCGTAGAATGGATTTCTGCGAAAGAATTATGAATAAATTGAACAGAAATGAAATAGCTGTTGGTACAATTCTTTTTTCCGATGAATTAACTTTCACACTGAACGGGGAAGTAAACAGACAAAACTGTAGATATTGGTCAGAGGAGAATCCTCATTGGTGGCGTGAGACACATAATCAGTATCATACTCAAAAGTTGAACGTTTGGGCAGGTATCATAGGTGATCATATTATTGGTCCTACTTTTGCAGATGGAAATTTGACAAAATATCTGGTGTCAGCCCTTGAATTTTTTTTTCTGTGGGGTTATCTCAAGTACAAAGTATATGCAACACAACCAACTAGCATGGCAGACCTCAAAGAAAGGATAACTACAGAAATACGGGCTATTTCACCTCAAACTTTAAAGAAAGTTCGGAACGACTTTTATAGGAGACTGTATTTTTGCCAACAACAAGGTGGAGAACATTTTGAGCATTTGTTTTAATGTAAAAAATCAATTACGTCAAGTATTTTATGTATTTAATATCTCGAACAAAATTATAAATAATTTCAAAATTTCACCCTGTACATATAGTTGGTTGAGATCGTATTGTTAAGGAGTTTTTAAAATCATAAAAATATACAAAGTGTTTCATTAAAAATATAGAACATGGACGATGCCAGACTTGCGTGTTTAAAAAGCTCACATTTGAATTTAAAACTAACCCCACAAATAATTTTATTCCCTAAGTGGTTTCCATACTGTATTAAATATTCCATAAATTGTCAAATAACTCTGAATAGACAAAATGCACATTAAATTTGGTAACATACAGTCTAACAAAATTAGACTACTCCTCTAATAAAGCCTTCGATTTGAAGGATCTGTGAACGTATAATAAGCAGAATTATTTAAACATATCAATTTTTGGTTGTCGTAATTATCAAATGCATTTAATTGACATTTTACATTTTTATTGGGATTCTTAACTAAAATCAACAATGTTTAAAAATAAACAACTATTTTAAATAAAGTGGTTAACTGTCAATTTAGCCGTTCTCGGTTAGATAAGAATTTATTTTAATCTCTAGGTAATATTAAATTATTAAATATTCCAATAACATGTTAATTGATATAAGTACCTATAATTAACTTACCTTCATGATTATATTCGTTGATAATATCACCATTCCGTCCACCATGATTCAATAACCATTTGAGAGCTTCTGCTCTTTCGTATTCTACTGCATAATGTATAAGATTATTTCCTTCAGGATCTTTCTCACTAACAGACGCTCCATTAGTTAAAAGTGCTGCAAATATATTTACAGGAGCGTTGTGAATAACAGCCAGTTGAAGTGACGTCTAAAATAGAAATGTAAATAATTATATTGACCATATTGTATTATTACAATGACTAAATAGTTTACCATAGGGTAGAGGAAAAATATTTTGATTTTCAACAAAAAATGTTAAGTAGAAATTTAAACCAATTCTCAAGAATTTTAATAGTAATTTTGCAAACCAGAAAATTAATTACGAAGTTTTCAGAGAAAATAATTTTGTACGAAATCTGAAAAAGCAGTTTCTATGTTTATTTTTTACGTAATTAGAGATTTTTGCGCCTTTAATTTTGGATTTTAGAAAAATCTTATTCCTAAAGCAGCTATGTGACGAATTCCATAAAATTCTCCATCCTGTAGGTATACCTTAAAATATCAGGTTGATCATCAATAAATGAATTAATAGGAAAGTTATCTTAGTAAAACCAACCTAACCTAACCAAGATTATGTTTATTTTAATTTTATTTAAGAGCAGTTGAAAAAAAGTGTATTGTCCAAGAAGTGAGAAAAGTACTTTCTCCACTTGTTGTCCACTTTACTTTTCCTACAACTGCAACAATTTTATAGAATAAAAGTGATGCAACAAAATAATTATTTGTTTGTATATTTCTTAAATTATTTATTTAATTAATGAATTTATTTGTGCAACGATGATTTGAAGCAGTCAACTTAGATTTTGTCAGTTTTTTTTACTCCATATTAGTCCATGTAAATGTACATTCACATTCACAGGAAGAAAACTTTTCTGTTGTAGACAAAATACAAAATACTATTGACAGAATTATTGCTGCTACAATATATTGTTATGGAAAATAGAAGGGACAAAATTACATTAAAAATATTTCATTTAAATATAATAAATATACAAAAATATTTAAAAATATCACATTTGATTTGAAAAAGTTCTATGTAAATTGACAGTTGAGAGTGGAAAATAGAAGGCTGAGGAGGAGAATTTTGGGAATTGATTAGAGATTGACAGGGATTGTCAGAGAGATTTTGAAAGAGAAAATATTATTATTATTATTAGAAAATAGAAAAGCTGAAATAAATATTTCAAATTAATAAAAAGTATAAACTGTAAAATTAAACATCAAGAAAAGAAAATAAATTAAATTAAATAATTGATAATAGTACATAAAAAAGAAATAAGAAGGTAATAAAATGTTCTGTTTAAGAAATAAATAGAAGAAAAAGTAGTTTGAAGATAAGAATAGATTTAAAAAGTGTAAAGACCTAGACAATAAAAATCAAATTAATAAAAAGAGAAACCTCCAGGTAAGATAATTTTATAGGTAAAGAACAAAATTAAAGAAATAAATTATTACAAAGAAAGAGCATTCAAGATATTATAAAAAACTCAAATGTCAATTAATTAATATTTTTATTAACTTTTAAAATAGAAATTGTTTTTACTCAATAGTTTTTTTAAATATAAACAAAATTCATAATATAATTGACTATACATTCCATAAAATAAAAGTTCCTACCTACCTACCAGTAACTCATGACAATACTTCGGCTTTTAAAAACACGAAATACATGATTATGATATATCCAAACTGATTTATTGAGAAAAGTAGAATCTCATATGAATTTAAAAAAACGTTTGCTTTTTATTTTGTCTCCAAATATTATGATTGATATTAATGAAAAGTAAGAGTCTTCAATTAACTTTTTAGTTTTAGGTCTGATTTCGTGTTTTTTATTTTATTTTTGATATAGTCATATCTACATAAGTTGTAGGGAAGGTACGAGTAATATTTTAAATCTTTTAAACCCAATAACATAATCTCTTCCATAATTCCACTGATTCTATAAAAATATTTACTCCAGAAATGATGACAGTTGAGTTGAATAGAAAAACACAGTTTTAAGTTTATCACTGATACAAAATTAAACAAATAAAGTATGAATATACGGTAATTAGGTACGCATTACGCTAACTTGCATAATATTACATTTGATTAAAATACAATGCAAAATAAATTATTTTAATCGTTGCGACACTTACAATTTTTTCCACCAGAGGTCTCTTTGAATTCTACTCCGTCCAATAGGATATACTACAATTTAGTTACATTCTTAGAAAAAAATCACATAGATATTTGCACATAAAAATATTTCTGCTTATTCTCTACAATCATATTGATAACGTTGAAATTATTTTTAAAAGATATGGTGTAAAAAAATGTAAACAAATTTTTTCTGATGTTTCAAGTTAATTTGTTAAATAACATGGTCATTTAAACTTTAAAGAGGATTACTGGAAGAAATTCTGACAGGAGGCAAATATATTATGTGTAATGCTTGTTCTCTGACTTATTTTGCTTTTTTACTTAATAATTTTTTATATAAGGCAATTTTTTAAGTATTTGTTTAAATTTTATATTTTAAATAATATTTAATAAAATTCCTTTTAAGTTTATATTTTTTATTTTCAAAATAAATCAGAATAATTGGTCATTAAATTAATTGAACACGTCTGATCTATGCAAAAGACCTACTTGAACATCCTCCAGACGCAATCTAAATTTGTGAGTAAAAACAAAAAAGTTCAGAATATTTTTCTGTTTATACAACTTTACAAAATTTTATTTAAATTAATTTTGATTTTAAAAATATTAAATATAGGAACTGTCAGTGGTCAGTAGTTCACTTGCTATTATTTCATATTTTTTTAAAAATTAACAAACCATATGATAATAAACATTTACGTCTAAAAAAATTTTCCTATCAACTGGAGCGGGAATTTTATTTATCATAAATTTCGCGTTAATTTATATGTCAACAAAATTTCCAAATGTATTGTTAAAAAATATCATTTACAATGAGGTTTAATGATAATAATATAAAAATGATATGACAGTGCTACAATCTAATTTTATGAGTTAAAACAGATGTTACATTAAACAAATACAGAGTAATAAACTTTTGAATGTTTGTTTTTCATTGAAATTTGATTATAACATTTTAAATAGGTACCCTGTATAACACAAAAAATTGTATTAATGTAACAAGGAAGTGAAGAAAGCTTAAATTTAAAATCACCTCTTTAGTGGTATAAAAGACCTTATTCTCTGCACTTTCATCTACCAAGATCTTTTGAATCTATTTGAACTCTAGAACACCAATACTTTTAGCAAAGTTAAGCAGCTTTCTGGAGGGAATAGTCCCAATTTTATAGGGAGTTAGACCCCTTCTAGGAACTTAAGCCGTTTATTATAGAACAATGCCATGCATTCACATATAGTATGTGTTCTAACTTTTCAATAGCGCTTTCATAGAAACGACAGTTCTCTTTCCCATGAGGTTTATTGAAGCATGAGCTTGATATGAACAGATCATTGTTGGTTTCAAACCTCATGTATTCGCAAATAAACTGCTACAAGTCCCGCTTGCCACTAAATATTTAGATAAGTAAGTTTTTGATCCAGAATCACTCCTAGATATGATAAGATCAATTAAATATTCAACAAATAGGTATAGAGAGTATAGACAACAATGAAGTTATCTTATTTTCTATTGCAAACAAGAATATCTGTCTCGAAAATTAAAATTAAAAATCGTTTCTCACTTAAAAAATATACTTGTACGAATCTAATTTTAAAGTTTCAAAGTAATAATAACAATAATACCTATGATAAATAATGATAGGTACATATTATTCAACAGAGATAAAGATTACTGAACGTTCTTATGATTGGAATTCTAAAAAGTTGGAAGACAAAATATTTTTATATCTGTACACATGAATACTTTATATTTCATCTTATAGATATGAAAATTTGTGACAAGATAAAGAAAATAAAATATATACATGTACAAATTTGAATGTACCTAATACATACTGCAATAATTTGACATTTTGATGTTAAAGATGTGTTCTTGTTATAAATATAAATGCATTAATAAGATTCTATAATATTTATAATTGAAAGTTTTTGTTTCAATTATTTATTTTTGCAAAATCATTTTCAAATTCATAGATTACTCTAATCTGATATATACACAGACATATGTCTGTGGATATATATAGGTATAACAATGTAATTCAAGGATGTTTATCATATGCATATTGAAGTGATTCCCCCTTTATACAACAACACAACAAAAACCACTGATATTCCAATATATGTGAAGGTCACAATTCAAGTAAACCATAAATATATTTACATTTGTCTTTATAATTAATACTTATAGTTGATTGTTTCAAACTATACTTTGTCCAATTAAAAAAAGCCTCCAAATCAAATTCCAGATAGATATTCTTAATATTTTTACAATATTAAGTGATTACATAATTAACTCAATATTCTAGCTTAATGGTTTTCTCATAACTATATTCAGCAGAATTAAACAATCATATGAATTAAAAAAAAAACTTAAATTGGGCATTTATTATTACCTATACACTATTTATTCAATTATGTGAACAGTAATAATGTTTTAGCTTTATGCAACTTTTTAAACATATGTATATGAACTTAAAGGTGTTTTTTCAAAACCATTCTGTGTATTACCCCAATAGTTGTTTTTTATCAATTTATTAAACACAATGTGTTATTTCATGGAAGATAACACATTATCTTTAAACAAACATACCTTAAAATATTCTTTAATATTAAAAACTAGTATTAACAGATTTTAATATAATAAAACACAATCTACCTTAAACAATGGGTTGGTCTTGAACTTATGAGCTTTTCTAGTTATGTAAATTATAGTTTTTACTTACCAAGAAAAATTAATATAAAACAATATGACAATGAGAAAAATATTAAATAGAAGAATAAAAAATAAAAAAAAAGAATAAACATGAAGGAATGATAATAAGAAATATATAAATGTTTCATTATTGGTTACAGTATTCAGTACTATAAGTAAACATACCATATAACATATAAAATAAAAAAAAAGAATAAAAATACATGATTTGGAAAAAAATAACACTAAACATGGTAAAAATATATTGAATGTTTTTGTAATCTCTTCCCACTTTTATATACATTTATATAACCAATTTCAAAATTGCAAAAGTAAATTGTTATGTGAAGCTTTGAAACTTTAAATAAATAGTCACAAAATATGTACTTACATAATCATTATTATTTCGTATATCCAGAGACTGCCTTAAAAGTTTCAGTAAAAATATGTTACGTTTAACTAGCTTTAGGTCATTTGTCAAAACTCCTATATGGATAGGCCTAAAAAAAATAATTATTTTAGGTTAAAATATTTATATATACCACCTCATGGGTAACAGTATACAGATAAGAACAAAAATTAAGAAAAATAAAAAATAAGTTACCCTTATTTTTAATTAGTTATAACAAAAAAGTTTATTTAGAATAACAAATATTCAAATTAAAAACCATAGGAAAACATAAAATAAATTAATTTTTGATATTTTCAATTCCATGCAAAGGTTAATATACTTAGTTACCATTTATTCCTATGATTAAAATAATGTTAACTTGGAAAGTATTCAAATATTTTGCACTAATTAGGTAATTGTTATTTAATTATTTCCTTTCATAAAATTATGGCAATTAATATAGATATATTTACAGAGTGGACTATGAAATTTACTCCAAAAAATTAATAGTAAATATTAAAATATAATAACATTAATATAATAAACAAAATTAATAGTTAATAGATCTAAGTTTGCACCAAAATCTTGATAAAGTGATTTTAGGAAGACATTTTTACTGTTTATGAAATACCTATTTATTATCCTTTTGGAAACCATAAAAAAAGTTTAACAAACCTTTTGATTATTTTGCTATAGTACCTATATTTTCCAAAAAAAAATACATAATTTATTACCAATGTTAAAACCAGAAAATTAATTTAGCTGAATATCTTATTATTATCTTTGCCAATCACAGTTTTATTTTGAATTTAATACTGGGGAATTGTTAATTTTAGAAAGTAAAAATAAAGAGTTGCAAATGTCCAATCATTTTATGGAAATTTATTTTTGTAAGGTTACTAAAAATCTCTGATAAGTATGCAAAAAGGAATTTGACTAAAATTTTGTTGTTGGAAATGAATCAAAATTTTATAAGGGCAATAACCTTTGGATTTTAGTCTATAAATTTATGAATGCTCAAGTATTGCAAACCCCAAGATTTAATACATTTCCAAAAAGACCTTTGTAGTAGTCTGTCAAATAGGTATATATACAATATATTACATATAAGCAAAACCTTTATACCATTAGGTGTAGAGTGTAATCAAGATTTTTAATTTTTATATATTGATCTAATAATAAAATTTTTAAGTTATCCCCTTACAATAGTAACACTTGTCATTATTAATTTACTTATAATGACACCCATAATATAGATTGTCAAACTTACATGTTTCCTTGCTCATCAGCTACTAAAGCAGTTCGTAATTCTTTAAAAAAGTTCTCAGCACTGGATTTTGTTGAATTTTTTGATGATACATTCAAAGAATTTTCAATATTTTTATTAGGAGATACATGATTTAGATTAGCATATTCTCTGGGAGCAAAATCATGTATATCTTCATCATTGCTATTCATTACATTGTTGGTAGGTTGTATGGGTTGCAGATCTGAGTCTTTAAACAAAGCCAAATCAAATATATCTAACTTTAACAAAGACTCCAAATCTCCATCAAAATTGTCATCTGTTTGCACTTCTCTGTTGACCATAACAGGCTTAAGTTCCACTTGTATATCTTTATCTTTCTTCATTAGGCCTAAAAGGAGTACATTTATTTACAACATACAATCAAAATATAAATTATAGGTATGGTTAGGCAAAAAATACATTCATTAAAAATACTTGTAAATTTGATAGAATTGATTTAGTTATTTTCCAAAATAAAAAATTCACAATATACTGCATACTATCTATTAAGACTATATTAATTACTAACCTGATATAGATTCCTGAGAAGCATAGTTTTTTGTTAGATCTAGAGCTGCACATTGAATATTGTTAGAATTACTCATAAGGTTGTTTAATAAAGTTTTATTGACAATGATTGGTTTTTTACCAACTTTATCAATTTTTAACATTCTCATGCTATCTCCATTAATAGCACTCTTATCAGTTGTGTTTGCTATTATGTTCTCAACACTACTGATTGGTATTATTTTTGAAAACTTTATTTCATTTACTGGTTTTTTTATGCTTATCTGTGATGTAACTTTCTTATCATTATTTATAGGATAAAGATTTATATGATTAGTTGATGGATTCTGAGTTTCATCATTCTTCTTTGATATACCTTTCAATATTTTTATTTTTACAGGACAATTAGAATTATTTAGATTTTGTAGTGAAGCTAATTTTGTTATTTGACTGTTTTTAGGTAGTTCTGATTCTGCTAATATCTTGATTTTTTTTCCATTTAACATAATGAACTTTTCCCCAGTATGACTATTAGTTTCAACTCTTACTGTTCGTTTAAGTTCTTTACCAGGTACAGAAGTCATATTTATATTTTTAGGCATTAGATTGCTTAACATAGGTAAAGAATCCTTAAATCCAAGTAAATAACTATCTTTACCCACTGTTTCTGTTTTGTAACAAAAAACTGTTTCAGAATAATTTTTAGTTTTAATTACGCGTTGAATTATTTCCATTGCCTTGCTAGTTAGCTAAAATTAGGTTACTCGTATGGAGTAGCATAAAAATAAAAATTGTTAATAGTTTAAGATTACCTGTAGAAACAAATTACTATAAATGTTTACAAGACTAAACTTTTTACTACAACACATAATCTAAATTTTATAAAAAAAATTTAAATGGGGTAATCCCCTTGTTTTTGTGGAAATTACAAACACGAATAACGTCACTTATCGACCGACTTTATCGTTTTGTTTTCGATTTGGCTGTAAACCACAGAGCTAAAAGAAATAACAGAGAGAACTATTTATACTCGCCGTTACAGCATTCATATATAATAGCAAATAACTCTCTGAAAAGATACAAGGTTATCAGATTGTTGTTTTAAACAAACAACAAACATTTTAGGTAGACTGAATATCGAAGAAACAAAGTAAAAGTTTATAATTAAAACATCTAATAATAACTATACATTAATAATTTTGGGACTAATGTATTAATACATGATTATAAAATTTATACTTTTATTTTATAACGAAATTTGACATTTTATGTTTTATTTTATCCATATTGAAATCTGCAGTTAATAAGACTCCGTAATTTTTGTAGCTCTATGTTAGATAAAACATAATCGATTCTACGTAAATAAATCATGGATCGAATACATAAATCGATAGATTCACAAATACATAGTGGCTTTATTAAACCATTTTGTCCAAAAACAACAATGTTTTCCATAATACTAACAGACATATTGCTGTGTTTTAAATATAGCTAAAAGTTAAAGTATAATTTTAATATATGGAATGTAGAAGGAAGTAGAACCAACTCAATGTATTAAAAAGTGTCCATCGAAAGAAAATAAAGCAGCAAGATTAAGTGTCACAGGAGGTAACAAATTAGGTTTGTTTTCACATTGGTTTCAAACTTGTTTCTAACGTTTGGAGTGTGCGCAGTCGATATTTTGTGTTCGTGCATTAGTTTGAAACTAATTTCCAATCACTAGTCGGATGTTTTCACATGGTTTCCTGACAGTTTGGTGACAGTCCAAGAAGTTTGAGAATTAATTTCCAGCAGATTGTTGGCACATGCGCGTATTAAACCTTATGTCAATTAGTTTCTATATTTTTTGTTGTTATTTTCTCCTGTTTTTTTAATATCATTATAAACCTATTTAAACTAAAAAGACATATGTATTCTGATGAATCTGATTATTTAATGTCATCCG
This sequence comes from Ophraella communa, assembly GCA_035357415.1. Taxonomy (NCBI): domain Eukaryota; kingdom Metazoa; phylum Arthropoda; class Insecta; order Coleoptera; family Chrysomelidae; genus Ophraella; species Ophraella communa. Next base: position 31,165,396 of record CM068981.1, read on the forward strand.
ACACTGACGATTCAGATTTAGAAATTATGTTGGAAGAATACTTTAATACTTTAAGGATAATTTACTCATACACATGTTTACAGTTTTCATAGCTTTGTAAACAATAACAATAACACAAATCATAACAATAACCTCTTTCTTTTTAATCTTCTTTTTAGGTAATATCATACGGATTATTTACTCATACACATTTTGTCTACTGTTTTCACATTAATCACAGATGATCGGGATTTATTTCAAACGAGACTTGCGCACAAGAATGGTTTCAAAAATTGTAAGAAACAAGTTTGTGATTTGATGTGAAAACAAACCTATTGTAGAAAAGAAGAATTTGTCCTGTGATCGGCGATGTCAGAATAAGACGCCATGTTTTTGGATCTGTCAAACCAAACGATTGCAAACTCAAGAACTCAAGAATGATAAAAAATTTACCAGGATTGCTTAATCCCATAAGACGTACGTTCGCCAAAAAATCGATCGCACGTGACGTCATTGCAGTCCTCGGCCGTATTAAAACGATTTTATGGGAATTTTATAATACATTATAAGTGTTTAATCTTAAAAATTCAAATAGTGGTACGTTAGTATTACACAAATCATAAAAATACTGTCTAATTCCTATTATTTCCATGCATTTATATGGTAAACGTTATAATGAAGGACTGCAGTGACGTCACACAGCTGGCGGATAAATCAGCCCGATTAGGCAATCCTGGTAAATGTTTATCGTTCTTGTCCAAACCCAAACAACTTTTTTGATGAAGTGTTTAATATGTGTTATTGACTATTTTATTGTATTTTCATGTTTTTTGGTGTGTTCAGGTATGTTTTATATGTGTTATTGACTATTTTATTGTTTTTTTTGGGAGTTAATTGCTGTTTTCTTACTGGTAGGTAAGTGTTCATTCATATGTTTTACATCTCATTGTAGGTATACGAAATATTTCCGTAAAATTCCGCCTAAATTTATGATTTTATACTGTTTAATAGAAGAATACTACAACTAGTTGGGGTATTCTTTGGTTTAATAATCAGCTGAAAATTGTATTCAGGCTCAGAATTAGTTTACTGTTTTACTCTTCAATAAAATACTAACTATCACACTAAATATGAATAGTACACAAATCATGACTGAAAATTGTGGCAATTTAAATAAAGAAAAGGTTATCTTCCAGTTTAACCATCCGCTAAAAATTCTCTGCGCATGTACAAAAATATTCGAAATTTACAGCGGGAGAGCCGCACAGTGTTGTCAGTTCAAATATTTTTTCCTGAAAGCGAATAGTTTAGTTTTGATTTAGTAAATTTGATTATAAAAAAACGCACGTTAATAAGGAGCGTTACTGCTAAAATTCATAAGTAATAATAATTAAGATGCTAAGAACAGCAGTTGAAAATATGAATAATAACGTAGGTAGGTACTTCCCTTCGTTATTTCGAATTAAATATATTGTAATATGCGAATATAAAAATCTCACGTTTTCATGGTATTCTGTGGTTTTCATTTTTAGAGCAATGGGGCAATGAGTTCAGCTATAAAGAATAAACTTTATATAACAATGGTTTAAAAAATTGAAGTAAAACAGGTGTTATTTTTTAATTAATTCAAATAAAATATAATATTAACATCTGTTGTTTTAATGGTATTCTGTGATTTTAATTTATTATGGTTTTAAATTAATGAAAAATATAAATTACCACAAAAAATGCAGTAGAATCTATAAGGAAAAAACATTTTAAATAATGCATATTATATTAAAATTAAATAATATATAATTAAAATTTTATATTATGTCTTCTGATTTATTTAAGGCTTATTAGAGAGTTTGCGGTCAGTCGTTTTACGTTACGTTAGACTCCTATTTTACGTTATACTGTAGTGTATCGTAAAATTTGTAAACATAGCTTGCGGTTATCGTACCTTAAAAATCAAGGTTACAGATGACATATGATATGTCACTAGTGCAAGTTTAAAAAAGATCGAGAAAAATAATAACCATAAGAATCATGAACAAAGCCTTGGTAAACCTGATTGTATATACCTCTAGTAACATTGATTATTGAAGATTTCCTTCTATTTACTGATTAACAAAAAGCAGTCGAAGAAAGAAAAATACTTGATTCTACAAATTAAATGTAATTTATAATCAGTGCAGAGCAATAATTGTAGCTTCTTGTTTCATTTTGAAAAACAAGACATTGTTGAACTATACATTATTGCAAATACCTAACAGGATTGAAACTAATGATAGTCATGATACAACAATTTACAATGTACATTTGTTGTACCATGAAAGTAAATTATAAGCATTAAAATCTGATTGGTTAACGTTATTTTCAAAAATAGCGTATAAATAAGCTTTATACGGTATAATTTTTACTACATTTTTACGTTATACATTATAACGGAAATTTTTATAACGTAAAACACCTTACCGCAAACTCTCTATTATGTTTACATGCATATAAAATTTAAATCCAAAATCAGCCCTATAATTGAATCTCCTTGTTATAATAAATTAACGTTATCTGCAAAATGTGCATACTGTACGTTCAACTTGCATTATTTCATAGATTTTCTTAACTCGATTACGTAACCTAAGTTACGCAATCTGTTAAATAATAGGGACTTAAAGCAAATCTAAAAATTTATCACGTATCCTTATCCGTATACGTAACGTAAAGGAGATACGTAACTAAGCAAAAAGAAGCATAAAGCAAATGCGTTTGTAACGTAACGTAACCATTAACCTAAAAAAAATCATAGAGAAAATTGTCTCTGAAAAAAATAGTCTCAAAGATAAGTTTTTTAAAGTGCCCTTTGTGTTTCTTGCCTTTCCTGTTAATTACCAACCATGGAAGCAATTTTGGATCCATTATTACTTGATGAAGTAGAAGATGACGACGATATGGATGATCTCGTGTTAATGCATATTTTACATGATGATGATTTATTGGGTAACAGAGCCGTAGTCTTTGGAGCATTTGATTTGCAGCTATATAACAACACTCATTGCCTATCTATGTTTAGATTTTCTTTACAAGATATACCAAGACTGGCTGCTGCCTTAATGCTACCAGAGCTCATTGTGGTGAATAGGGTTAGTGTATCAGGTAAATAGATAATTTTCGACAAAATTTTTGCAATATCTAATCTAATAAAATTTTACAAGCATAAATTAGGGCTTAAATCTATCTTGATTTTTCTTTTAGCATGTACTGGACTCTGTATGTGCCTTAGAAGGCTGGCATATCCTAACAGACTGGCAGATTTGGAACCAATATTTGGATATTCCTCTACAGTTATTAGTGCAATTTGTAAGTTTGTCTGCAGTCAAATTGAACAACAATGGGGATATAAACTGGATAACTTAGGCAACAACCAGTTTTTAACACAAAACAAGTTAAGACAATATGCACATGTAAGTACACTAGACTTTCTCATATAAAGTAAAAACATAAAATATGATAAACTTGTTGAAAACAAGCAGTACACCTAAGGGATTGTATAATGCTTGGTCAACAGTTGTACAGTGAATATGGATCAGGCATAAGTTATCATTATTAAACTACTATAGTAAAAAATATCTTATGTTAAACAAGGCTGAAAAATAATTATTTTGTTCCTTTTAGGCAGTTTTTGAAAAAGGGTGCCCTCTTCCTAACTGTTGGGGGTTTATAGATGGTACTGCTAGAGCCATTTGCAGACCAACTTTAAACCAAGAGGAATTTTATTCAGGACACAAAAAAATGCATTGCCTGAAATATCAAAGTGTTCAGTGCCCAGATGGTATAATTATAAGTTTGAAAGGGGCATGTGCTGGAAGACGACATGATGCTGGGATATTGAGAGATTCAAGATTTCTTCAAGAGCTACAGAATCATGTTACATTTCCCGAAGAAGATTTTGTTTTATATGGAGATGAAGGATATGCTCTTCATGCTTTACTACTTCGTCCATATACACAAAATCAAATTTTGCAAGATCCTAATAGGCAAATATTTAACAATGCCATGAGAGCAATGAGAGTTACAGTTGAATGGGGATTCGGCAAAATCATACAAACATTTGCCTTTTTAGATTTCAAAAAAAATCAAAAACTTTTATGGCAGGAAGTAAGTCAAATGTACAGAGTGGCAACAATATTAACCAACTGCCACACTTGTCTGTATGGTGGAAATCCCAATCAATATTTTCATATCAATCCCCCAGACTTGGAAGAATATCTACAAATATAATAAATTTATTTTTGTCTAAATGTAGATGTATCTATATATATATATATATATATATATATATATATATATATATATATACTGTACAGTTTATAGCTTATTGTTTGTGTTCAATGGAATAAAAATAATTAGTTATCTATAATTATTAAAAGTGCTAATAGGTATTTTAGTACATTTTTTTTCAACTCCCACAGGCAATCAGTTATAAATGGGTGTTAAAATAAAATAGTTTTAGTATAAAAAACTATATTTATAACAAGAGTATTGCTCAAAAGAACATCATATAAAAATAAAAAACAATCTTAATTCAAAAGGAAACAAATAAACAAACATACCTAACCTAATAACAAATGACTATTAAAAAATATAAATCAGTCTTATTGAAATAAGAAAATCTCTATTAACAAAAAAATACTGTTTAACAAAAACTATCTTCTAAACATAACAAAAACTTTAAATTCTAAAGGAACAATCTATTTAATTCCTATTATTAAATAGTAAGTCATTTTTGGTTCACATAAATCAATGAAATAACTATGGTCTCTGCATTGCTTTAATGCCAATTTCTATCAGCTTTTGTTGATTGTCTATTAATGTGAGCTGGTTTGATATTATTTTTAAATCAGTCTTGTGCCTTTTATCCATAATTTCAAGTTTTTTCTCTGTTTCCATTTTATGTAACATAAATTTTTGCTCCTCCAAATCCAGTTCCCTTTTTCTTATCTCATACCATCTATCATTTTTCTTTTCTAGAAATCTTATAGAGGAATATTTAAGGTTGTTTCTGCCCCTTGAAAGTACTGAAAAATAAATCTATTATTTACTTTTGCTATGTTTGGTGCAACTAGGTACTTACTGCCAGTTTGGCTACCTCTGCCCCGCCCTCCCCAGCAAACACAAAAACATATTGGATATATGTATGTTATGTAATTTTTGAAATATAAAAGTCACAGTTATATAAAACTGAAGTCACAACTAGATAATATTTATGTATTGAATACTGACAAAGGCCGGCACAGCTAGAGGACAATAGTGATATAATATGTACATATTTATTTTACATATTTATGTAGGTTTATTTTCGTTTGTCTAGGTAAATGATACTCCAGAGGTGGATACAACAGTTTATTGAAGCCTGGAACTTTTTCCAATTACAGTGACAACCTTTTCTCAATATCCCGTCACAATATTCTCATCTCCCTCTCACTCGCTACCACGGAAACCAAACCCAAAAGTCATAAGGTGATTCTCGTAAAACATTCTAAATAAAATCTTAACTAAAACTTCAATAAGACTTTAAAATAAAATTTCAACAATAATACTAAACAAAGTATATTAAAAATTCAGTTATCTACACTCGGCCATCCTATTGTGAATCCGACCCGGATTCACTTTGGTTATCAACCCAAGGTTTCATGAATTCTGCACATGTAGAAGTACGCACTGGTCCCTCGTGATGACCCACTTTTATTACGTCATATCTATCGTTGAGATTTACCTTTGTGACTTCATATGGTCCTAGGAATTTCTTATGAATTTTAATTCCAACTCCAAACTGGGTTCTTTTAATAGCCACCAAATCTCCTTCTTTATATAACCTTGGTTTTTTCCTTCTTAAATTATAAGTTCTTCTGTTTTCTTCCTGTACTTTTAAAATCTGTTTTTTGCTTTCTGCTCTGAGATTTTTTCTCTCTTCATCAAATGTTTGTATTGTAGCTTCTTCCAATAATTCCTTAATTAGTATTTCTTCTTTATTCCTCATTTTTACTCCTGTCAGAATTTCGAAAGGTGTAGTCCCTATGCTTCTCTGAATAGTAGAATTCAATGCTCTTTGTACACGCTCAACATATTTAAACCATTTTTTAGGATCGTTTAAACTGAGTTTCGTAAGAACTGGAATGATAATACGATTCACTCTTTCAATCTGACCATTTCCTCTTGGAACTCCAGTGGTTATTATTATGCTTTGAATACCTTCATCAGTACAATATTTTTTGAATTCTTCAGAAGTAAAAGCAGTTCCTCGATCTGTTATAATCCTACCTGGGTTTCCAAAAACTTGTTTTTGTTTTTCCAACCAACTAATAACCTCTTTAGTAGTTGTAGATTTACATGCATATAGCCAGGTGAATTTGGAGAAATCATCAACAATCGCCAATATGTAACGATAATTTTTATTACTTGAAGGCATTGGTCCTAAATGATCGATATGATATGTGTGCAATGGTCCTTCCTGTTTAGGTATTGGATGTAACATCCCTTCCTTCTTTCCTTCCTTTCTGTTACCTAATATACAAGGTATGCAATTTTCCAAACATTTTTTAATTTTTTCTTTCAACTTTGGAATATAAAATTCTCTTCTTACCACTTCTTCTGTCTTAGGAAGTGCAAAATGACCAATTTCGTGTGCTCTTTTTATTATATCCATTTGCATTGCTTTCGGAGCTACTACTAACTCCTTTCCATTATCAAATTTATAAAGTATATGATTCTTAACTAAAAAATTTTCATAATCTTCTGTATTCAATATCTTCTTTATTGCCAATATGTGTTCGTCCATTTCCTGTGCTCGTCTAAGTCGTTCTATAATACCATCTTCTTCAATCAACGTCTTCGTAATTTCCATAACAACTGGAAAACGACTTAAAGCATCTACGTGAGACATCCTGCTTCCTTTACGATGTTCAATTTCATATGAATACTCCTCCAATAATAAAGCCCATCTAGCAACTCTGGTGGTCAAATCTTTCTTGGTCATAGTCTTCTGAAAAGCTGAGCAATCAGTAACAATTTTAAATGGTATGCCAAGTAAGTATATTCGAAATTTTTTCACTGCTTGAATGATAGCTAAGACTTCGAGTTCATAACTACAGTATTTTTCTTCAGCCGGAGTTGTTTTCTTGCTCATGTAGTAAACTGGATGGAATTTATTATCTTCGCTCGACTTTTGCATCAGACAGGCTCCATAACCAAATTTGCTCGCGTCTGTATGCAGTTCCGTTTCTCCACCCTGCTTGTAAATGTTTAGTACTGGTTTACAAGATAAAAATTCTTTGAGTCTCTCAAACGCCTCTTTCTGTTCGTCACCAAAAATAAACTTCTGCTCCTTCCTCAAAAGATCACTTAAAGGTCTCGCAATAATGGAATAAGATGAGATGAACTTTCGAAAATATCCTGTTAAACCTAGAAAAGATTGAATTTGTTTAAGAGTGGTTGGTTGTGGAAAATTTTTGATTGCCAAAGTCTTCTCATTTGACGGTTGTACTCTCCCACCCTCAATGATAAATCCTAAAAATTCGATCTGCGTCTTTAGTAACTGACATTTCTTTTTTTTTATGTCTAGACCATAGTCTTTCGCAACCTGAATAACTTCTCTTAATCTCTCAAGTCCTTCTTCTTCTGTAGAACTAATTATTATTATATCGTCCATATAATAAAGCATAATATTTTTCAGCAACAATTTTCTAAAAACAGTACTCACGAATCTCTGAAAAACTGCTGGACTATTGCATAACCCAAAAGGACATTTTAGAAATTCAAACTGTCCGTGATGTGTAACAAATGCAGTATATTTTATACTCTCTTCTTCTATACCCACGTGAAAAAATCCATTCCTTAAATCTAGGGTACTAAAGTATTTAGCAGCTTGTAATCTATCCAACACATCTTCAATTAAAGGAAGAGGAAATCTATCCTTTACTATGTTTCTGTTCAGTTTTCTATAATCACAACATATTCTAGTACTACCATCTTTCTTTTTAACAAGAACAATTGGACTAGCAAAGTCGGATGAACTACATCTTATAATTCCTTCTTCTAGCCATTCTTCTATTTGTGCCTCAACAATTTCTTTTTCTGGTACAGCTAACCTTCTTGGACTTTGGTATATTGGCTCTTCGTTCTTTAATAGGATCTGCATTTTAACATCAGCTTCCATAATCTTCTCTGGATAATATTCTTTTATTAGTTTCTTTGCTTCTTCTCGATTTTTTTCATTTTTTATATGTGTCACATCTACTACATCATCTTCTTCTCTATCAGCTTCTTCGTCTAGTGTTATCTTCCACAAGAAATTTTGCTTTTCTTTCTTAAAAACAACAATTTCACCATCTCTAAAGATAACATCTATTTGATCTAAAACATCATTTCCCACAATCGCCTTGAAGTTTGACGCTTCAGCAGGGATAACATGGATTTTCAGAAGTAAGTCTTCTCCATTAATGAAGACATTTCTATTGAAAGATCCCATTGTTACTACTTTGTTTGACCCAATACCTCTAAGAGTGATAAATTCTTTATTTATTTCTATCTCTTTGAAGTATGCTTCGTATACGTCCTGTCGTATCGCAGTGATATCACTTCCTGTATCAAGAAGTGCTATAAGTTGAACATTATCAATATTCAATTTAACACTATTTTTTGGAACCATCTCAACTATAGTCATTTTTGAACTTCCACTTCCAGTATTCTTTTCTGGACATTTATTTGATACATGACCATAACCAGAACAAACAAAACATTTAGATCCTTTCGCTTTATCGGGACATTCGTTGGACAAATGACCTTTGCCTCCACAGTTAAAACAACATCGCATATTACTTTTCTTATGTTTTCTCTCGTCTTTGTCTTTCTTAGTTTCAGTTTTCCATTCCTTTATGTGTTTTTCCTCTCGGCTTCTCTCTTGAAACTTTGTAGTTTTGGAAGTATTAATTTGTTCATATAGCTTCACCTTTTCTTTGAATTCACCAAACGTTTTTGCACCATACAAAATAAGCTTGTTTGATGTGTCATCCTGTATACCATCAATTATGTATTGAATCAAAACTTCACACTCTATATTTGCTCTACTTCCGATCTCTCGCATTATTAGTGCATATTCTTGTACTGATTCTTCTCTCCGTTTTTTCCTTGTCATCAATAATTTGTGTATTTGAGCACTACTAACTTTCACTTCAAACTCCTCAATTAACTTCTTTTTTAAAATCATCCATTTTGTAATTCCTCTTTCTGACTGAATAAATAGCCTAGCAAGTCCTTTCAATGATTTTTTCGCAAATATCAGCTTCTGCAATTCATTCCATCCTGTCAGCTTGGAAATTTCTTCAAAATCTTCAATCCATTTTCGAACTGGATAATTGTCTTTTCCATCAAAAGTTCTGATACTATCCTCAACGTCTTTGAATGTCAATGAAAACGAATCCTTCAGCTTCTTATTTTCATTACTCCTGTTAACTCCAATACATTCATTCTCTTCTTCATCGGAATTCACCTCGTCTTCCGATTCTTCTTCCACCTCATCATCTGTTACTTCATTTTCATCAAGTGACTGTAGGTCATTCATGAAGGAACAAATGCGTGCAACTACTTCTTCATCACTACCAGAATAATCAAGATCAAGTATATTACAAACAGCAATAAGATCAGGCAACTGCACTTTTTGCTTTACCTCATTTATTTTTTGCGTAAATTCTAAAGACTTTTTGTCTAAATGGAAACCAGAAAAGTCACGTACCTCTTTTCGGGTTTTCCTACCTTCCCCCTCATTTCCAAAGGCAACTACATGTAAAGCCTTTACTGCTTTGAGTGAACTACTGGAAATGTTTTTCCCGATTTTTGGCATATCTCCCAAAATAGGCATTTTATGTAAATTTTATTTTAAAACGCAATTAAAATAAATACGGTAAAATAATTACTACAAACTACAAACAGAATTCACCTTATGCCTCAGAATTTAGATTAATATGCAACAAGTCGAGTCGCAACTTATTTTATATTATTTGGGAAAAATCAAAATGAACTTGAATATTGTGACGTTTACAGAATTATTAAAATAAAATGTAATAATAAATCAAAATTATTAAAACAGTTAATTACGTCTTCAATTAGCAACTCGTGCAATATGATGGTCTACTTCGTATATTGAAAAATGTATCGTACCTTGTTTATTCCACAATAATTACGTCTAAATTTTCTTTAAGTCCTCTTACTCTGTTCTACAGGCCTTACTTCTTTGTTTGGTTGTATTTGAAGTCGTCTACTCCCGTCCTTTCACGTCTCTTGCTGCTTTGCTCGAAGTATTCTTACTTCCGTCTTCTTCAGTTGAAACAAATGTGTCGTCTACAAGCTCTACTCCTGCGTCTGGTTGTGCTTGAAGTCGTCTTACTTCCGTCTTTTCTCGTCTATTATTTTACTTGAAGATCTTACGTCCGTCTTTATTCTTCAAAAATACATTCACCTTCGTGAACAACTTCCGTAATATGTTTCTTTCAATAAAATTTTTCGTTCGCCCCAAACGTCAGGAAAAACGTCAACTCGTTCACGCTTCAATTATAATCTTAACTGTATCCCGGACGAGCCCCCAAAAATGTAGGTTTATTTTCGTTTGTCTAGGTAAATGATACTCCAGAGGTGGATACAACAGTTTATTGAAGCCTGGAACTTTTTCCAATTACAGTGACAACCTTTTCTCAATATCCCGTCACAATATTCTCATCTCCCTCTCACTCGCTACCACGGAAACCAAACCCAAAAGTCATAAGGTGATTCTCGTAAAACGGCAAAATTCTAGAATAGTGCCCCCAAATGAATTTTGATAATTTTTTGCATAGGGCCTTTTTGAGGTATTTTTAATGGAATGACATCAAAATTTCCGCGCGGAAAGGCCGATTTTCGCGGAAAAATTAAAAAAAAAAGAAAAAATTTGGAGGTTATGTGCGATATCCGATAGGTTCAAGGTCACTTAACGACACGTACTGAAACTACATAAATACTATATCACAACGCCAACGACTATATCAATAAATGTAGGCATTTAAAGGAAAAACACATATAATGTAAAGTGTGTTTATTGATAGTAAAGTACGAAAAAAAAGTCATTTAAAAAATAACAGTGATAATTTCAATCGCTGAATTCAAATTTACAGTAATTGTAAAAAATAAAACGGATTATTTAATACACATAAAAACATTCGAAGTAATATGTATAAATAATTTCAGATACATAATAATTTTAAGAAAAAAAGGAGGATAACGTAAATTATAATGATAACAAAATAAAAATGATTCTAACCAAAGAAAATCAAAGTAATTCTAATAAAATTAAAAAAAAATTAAATTAAATGGGGACGCATCTAGAAGTCTTCATCATCCCCATCATCGGACCGATCTTCGTTCAAATCTTCTCGACCAACCAAGGGATTATACAACTCGCTCGCCAATCGGAAAAATTCAATTGTACGATCGAGTTGTAAAACCCGACATCTTTTAAAAAACCACATGTACCTGGCCATATGGCCAGGCACATGTGCCTTAATGCGGCCTGAGGCTGTCATCGATGTCTTTGCAGCTCGCCAAGAAGATTCAATGGAGTTGGTATGAGCACCCGTCTCCGGATCCTTGAAGGTTATGGAGTGGTTAACCTGCGCATAATGAAAAAAAAAACATTGGTAAATCAAACCATATAACTTTGGTCAGACCGGGCCGCATGATGCCAAGCCAGGCATAGCGTGGCCAGACCGTGTCAAACGGTGCCAAATCAGAGCATAGCGGGGCCAGTCCGGGCCACACAGTGAAAAGGTAGGGCACAGCGGGGCCAGACCAAGCCATACGATGGCACATAACCTAACCTGATCTAACCTAACCTATCCTAACCTAACCTAACCTAACCTAACCTAACCTAACCTAACCTAACCTAACCTAACCAGACCTAACCTAACCAGACCTAACCTAACCTAACCTGACCTAACCTAACCTAACCAAACCGGACCTAACCTAACCTAACCTAACCTAACCTAACCTAACCTAACCTAACCTAACCTAACCTAACCTAACCTAACCTAACCTAACCTAACCTAACCTAACCTAACCTAACCTAACCTAACCTAACCTAACCCAACCTAACCTCACCACAACTAACCTAACCCAACCCAACCTAACCTAACCTAACCTAACCTAACCTAACCTAACCTAACCTAACCCAACCTAACCTCACCTAAAATCACCTCAACTAACCTAACCTAACCTAACCTAACCCAACCTAACCTCACCTAAAATCACCTCAACTAACCTAACCTAACCCAACCTAACCTCACCTAAAATCACCTCAACTAACCTAACCTAACCTAACCTAACCTAACCTAACCTAACCTAACCTAACCTCACCACAACTAACCTAACCTCACCACAACTAACCTAACCTCACCACAACTAACCTAACCTAACCTAACCCAACCTAACCTCACCTAAAATCACCTCAACTAACCTAACCTAACCTGACCTGACCTGACCTAACCTAACCTAACCTAACCTGACCTAACCTAACATAAACTAACCTAACCTAACCTAACCTAACCTAACCTAACCTAACCTAACCTAACCTAACCTAACCTAACCCGACCTAACCTAACCCGACCTAACCTAACCCGACCTAACCTAACCTGACCCGACCTAACCTGACCTAACCTAACCTAACCTCTGTCTGACCAGGTAAATAATGGCAGCTTTACTCACTACTGTCTAATTTCACCGTATTCATTTTTTATAAAATTTCTATAATCGCTACAGCTTACCTTCAAGTGCTCATACCCTTCTTGACCCAGGACATCATAGGCTTTCCAATAATCGGAGATTATGGTTGTCCCGAGCTCAATCCATTTCTTGATAATGGGGATGAGGGTGTCCGTGTCTCTCTGCTCCACTGGCACCATAAATACCCGTCCGGAGCCTCTCTCGAAACCTCCAAAAACCCACTGCCCCTCGATACGATGTCCCCGGTGGTACTTCCTTCGCCCAAATTTGGATTCGTCTATCTCGACTACAACTTCTGGGCCGCCTAATTTTGTGGGTCGGTGCATAAAATACTCTAAGCAGACTTCGCGACAAAATGAAGCCCAATCCACACCAGTCTGGCGGGAGAGCTCCAATTCTTCGCAAAAAACTGCTAGAGGTATGCATTTGACCCACAAATTTATGAACCCGAGGATCTGCAGTAGGGGCAGTTTTGACCGCGCAAAAAATGTTCCTGTCCTAAATTCCACCCACGTCGCGCACTTTTGAGCTTTATGCTTCCGGACAGATATTTTATGGTTGCATTGCCAAATTTAGCCATCTATTCTAAAATGACAACACAGTAAGCAATCAACAAATATAGTGAATATATAAGTCTTACCTATCCTGCATCCTCTGCAAAGTTAACGAATTGCCACACGCTGGACATTTATAATTCCCTTGCTGGGGAATAAAGCCCCACCGTTGTAAATGCTGTGGCAATTCATCTAAGGTTTCCTAAAATTGCAGCTAGCCGCAGTAGATTCATGACCTAAATACATAAAAAAATGAAATAAAACTTGCAATCATTCAACAAATTTCACTTACCGGACTAGAAGGAGCAGATGACGACGATGATGTCGACGCACAATCCATTTTTATGAATTATAATTATAATTATAATTATAATAAAATGTAAAACGTTAATAGGTTAACTGTTCAATAAGGCTTTCCAAATAACGTGACATAAAGATGGCGTCTGTGGGCAAACCTTAGAACATAACACTGTGAAAGTCACAGACCGCATATAATCAAAGTTTCATAAACCATTCTATACGTGGTTTTTGTCAGTCATCCTTGTTTGATCTACTTCCACAACCAATCACAAGGCATGTAACAGGCATTTTTCAACTTATAACGTTAACAAGTCCAAATAATATATTAAATCTATTTTATAAGGTCACAAAAACTATATTCTCTCAACAATAAAAACTTCTACACCAACTTAAATAAAGAAAGAACTATGACAACAATACAAAACAATACTATTGTTTGCCTACAGCCGCCATGTTGAATAATTTTTGACAGATCGTTGGAAACAAGAGCAATCAGTTCGCGCATGCGCAGAAGTAGTAGTGAACATGGATGTCATCTACTAAAAATAATTATTTAAAAAGAAAAATTATGTAGTGAAAAACGTTTCCGCGGAAAAATTTGCAGGTTTTCCATCATTTCCCCACCCATACATACGCTGTGCAAAAAATTGTCGAAATTCATTTGGGGGCACTATTCTAGAATTTACTCACAAAGTATATTAAAAATTCAGTTATCTACATTTATTATGTATATTATGTTACATCTCAAATATGTCCAAATTATTATGTAACATATATGTTATTTCGGATCTCCGTTTCTGATGATTGTTCACCATAACCACTGTAAAATTGTAAAACTGAGCTACTTATCCATTTCTTTTTCTTCCTCATTGACAAGTCACAGAAGTCTTTCAATTTTTTTCTTTTTAAAGAATTATTTTGCCTAAAATGTATAATTAAGTTATTTGAATGTAAATCAATTATACTTGAAAATAACTTTAGTGTGATAATTATATAAATAATAATAATTAGTACTTACATAATTTTTTCCTCAATACTCAACACAAAAACACCCAGAAAATATTTATTATAAGTATATACTTTCTTATTCATAATTTGCACGGGTATTTGTAGCACTCGAACGACTCGTGATAATTTATAGGTTATAATTTTCTTCTTTTTTTGTAAGACGTATTAGACGAGGTGAAATTTATAAATTATTTTATGTAGCTTTTACGTAATATATACATAAAATATTTTATGTAGCAAATTTTACGTATTAAATATATATAATTTTGTTCTTCTATTTATGTAGCAGAATTTACATCATGAATACATAATCAATTAGATATATCCAATATATAAAATATTTTATAATGTCAATATTGAGAATATATAACGAAGTTTATATTGATTTTCTTACATAAATACTACGTAAAAAATATATAATTGTTTTATATAAAAATCTTTCTTTCTCTGCTATATATTTTTATGTAGCATATACATTTGTGTTTGCTGGGCATCTTCTCCTAGCATTTCTTTCTTCCCCTGCCTTAGAAATAACCAAAGGCTCAATATTTTCAAGATCTTCTGTTTGATCCTGGCCATTACCTAATATCATGTGTTGATGCTGTTCCTGGTTATTGTTATCTAACCAAAAAAAGATGAAACATTAGCCTAGCTCAGAGAATTTTATTCATACTTACCCTGTATAATTGTAATATATTCCTCAGAGAATTCCTCACCATTTTTTATTTCAAAACTATCATTTAAAATTTTTTCATGACTTCCTAAAAAATATTTACATGCTAAACACTCCCAACAAGTTTATGTGAAAAAAATAAATACTAATTCAAAAACAAATTCATAAAATTGCAATTTATTTAATTAATTCCTTATTGTAAATTTTTTTTTAATGTTCTATTTTTAAACATCAAATTAAACTCACCAACAGTAGTAGCAGCAGCAATCTGCTGAACAGCATTTTCTCTTTTTCACTGCCAATTTGATATGGTGTTAACTTTCTTTTACTATGAAATTCTTTCATCATATTTAAAATGCTGTGAAGTAAATCATCCAGCTCGGTTACCTCCTCTTCTACTCCAGACCTAAAATTTATTTATTTATTTGTATTTAAGCAAAAGTACCTACTTTTCATTGCAATGTAATTTACATGTCAAAAAAGTAAAGTAACTTCAGAAAAATTCTGTAGTGTTCAAATTTACTTACTTAAATACATCTTTTTTAAGCTTTTCTTCAAATTTTTGTATAAGGTTCTTTACTCTATCCTGCATGCTCCTTTTTGAAAAATCTTTGCAGGTAGTTTCCCTTACGTTTTTTTCAATAAAAGTCCACCTACTTGGATCTTCGAAGGGATTATGCCCCGATATCTCCCTTAACAAAATAATATCGTCATTGCCACTGTAGAATAATCTTTTTCTTTTTAAATCCATTATCGCATAGGTGTCACAAAAATGTTTATGATAATAGAAAATAAGGTTATGATTTTTGAGCATCAGCATACAACATCACTTTTTTCGTTGAAAAACGCGATCACGGAACACAATAATGCGATACGTACGTTAGGTACGTGTGACGGATTGATACGTTTCACGTAACGTAACGAAACCCACGTATCTCTTCTGCACATGCGCATTGCGAAACGTATACGGATACGTAGTGATTTTTAGAACTGCTTTAAGTCCCTGTCTATAATTTTCGTCTTTCCAATGTTTATTCTCTCACTTTATTTATACATACATATGTGGCAACGCAGCTCGAGATTTAAAGTTTGCCGCTCCTTATCAACCAATAAAATTATTCTTGATACACATACTTAAAAACAATATACCGCGCAAGAGAGAGGTCCGACAGCCGGAATATAGGGCGCCGCCATACTAGACTACCTTTAAGTACCGGCTTGGCCCAGAAGGATCCAAATTAAAATTTTTATGTTTAAATTTTTACTTCCAAAAAATTGCAAAAAAATATTTATTAATTAAAGAGGAAAATAATAGGGAACGACAAAATTTAATTACATGTAGTATAAAATTAATTAAGTGTTTGTTAAAAATAGCAATTATTTATTTATTCTAAATAAAAAAGTACAATTAAAGGAAGGGTTGTGTTTAGTGTTTTTAAATAATTTAAATTAATACCCAAAAGAATTAAATCCAATCCAAATACATAATAAAATAATATATGATTTTACTACCAGTTAATTATTTAATGAGTGTTAGAAATATTGTTAATAAAAACGGAATAGGTAACTTAATCAACATGTTTGCTTTTTAAAAGTTTATTAAACTTGACAACATTTAATATTTTTAAGGTAATGACAGCTGTTTCAATCAAAATCATCGTCAGATTGACATATTAAAGTTACATTTTGTTTTGATTTATTAAATAGTGTCAAGACTAGACCAACTATTGAAGTAACCATAATGTAATATCAAGTTGACAACTAATGACAAGTATACCAACTATAATAAATGCAACTTGCGTGCGTAATTATTAATTAATTTTTACATAGGACAGCTATATAATTAATAATAAGTATAATGAACATTTTTTCTATTTCCATTTTTAATCTTAACTAGTTCTTGTTAATTTCTACTGGTGCCGAAAAAGAATTAATTTGCTAAGCTGTTTCCTAATTAAATCAGTTTGTCCTAAAGCTGTAAACTGCTTTGCCAAATTATTTAATCTAATTTTACAATAACAGCTTAAAATCTGCTTAATTAAAATAAATGAATGTTCTTCGTGTTTAGAAAATATATTTCTTCCTAAGTTAGGCTTTATTCTTCCTGCCACGTAAATAATAAGGTTTGGAAGCAAATTTTCAAGGTTACCTAAATCCGAAATCTTCTTTAACCATAGTTTACACACCACTGAGTATTCATTTGCATACATAGCTTTTACAAAATAACTATGTTTTTTTACTATGTGAAATGATATACCGGTTACCTTTTTTCCGCTACTACTACTAGAATTGTAAGATGAGCAGTTTACTAGGTTTATACAGATGGTAGTTTATTATCAGTGATGAACATAAACTTCCTTATGAATATCTCACTCTCATAACAAATCTTCACTAAACTATCGGAAGGAAATATATATGGTCCTAAAATAACTTTTAGTACTCTTACACTGTTTCACTAAACAACTCATTATCGTACCTAATCTCTGTCACTAAAATTAAAACATAACACAAACAGAATTTTCGCAATAAGTTCAAAATCACTATAAGCTGCTATAATCATATAAGAACGATGGTCAATGATCACAATTGCATAAGCCGGTCCTGAACCTAGATAAATTGTCAAAATTACTACTTTGTTTGAGGTTAAAGCAAGCAAACCCCAGAACCAGTTTGCTCAATTATCATTGGCTGACACAGGCAAGAGTGTTACACAGATTACTCTGATCTACACTAAAAAACAAACTAGTCACGTTGTCTATCTGCTTTTATTCCATGTGCAGTAAAATGCGCAGTAGGACTTTACTCGGTATATTGTTTTTAAGTATGTGCCTTGATACTTCAAATTTTGTACATGCGCAGAGAATTTTTAGCGGATGGTTAAACTGGAAGATAACCAAAGAAAATCTTGTTAGTTAAGGTTTGTCTGCTTCTCTGATACCTACTAATCATTATTTATCTTGTTTTTCTAGTATCTCTTGTGTTGTGAAGTACAATGGCTTCCAAGCATTTTTTAAGATTCTCTACAATCTTAGATTTTTTTAAAGAACCCAAACTGGTTTCTCGTGGAGAAAATACTGTCGATTCAAACCATGTCAAAGACATGGCTTTTGATAAGGACCTAATGTTAATACATCATAGATATTATAACCTAAGGTTATAACCTTTTAGGTTATAATATCTATGTAATACATGGTAACATCCATGCAAGTATGAAGGATAAAGTATATAAAGTTGAGGTAAATAAAAACATTATGTGACAACAAAAAAACAATAAAAAGTTAAAATAAATATAGTTCTTTTTAGTTTGTGGTACCTAACTAAAGTTTTTAAAAATATTTTAGCTGCACCTTGACTCAGAAGAACATTATTCATGCTACATGTACCTGCCCAAGAGGGCAACTTATTTGTCATCATATGGCTGCATTGGCAATATTTGCCTACCATAATATATCTTCAACAGATGCTTCCTGCATTTGGAATGTTCAAAAAACAAAAAGTGAAGAAGTTCACACCATTTCAGATCTTTTTTCCAGCAAAACACCATGCATCAACAAGCCGGACAATAAGTGATGAACAATTAAATTTATTTAAGAGCAAATTGGATGGTTTCAACAATGCTATTGGTTTTACTTGGCTTCTTAGAGCAGAGCCTAAACAATCCACTGAGGATGTAGTGGACATAGATAATATACTATTTTCCCAAGAATATATGGAAGTTACAAATAAAAAAGAATATTTGAGAAGGCTACAAAATTAACGTGGAAAAAAATCCATTGGGCAATTTTAAAATGAGCTGTGGCTACTATCAAGAGAGAATAGACTGACAGCCAGCAATTTTTGATATGTCCTGTCTGCTGTAAAGAATAATAGATATCCTCCATCATTGTTCTCAAAATTAACAGGTATTTTATAACTCATATAATATATATTTAATATTGATTTTAAAATATATGCTTTTTTTTAGAAAGTTATACTTTAGATGGTGTTAAAGCTATTCAGTGGGGTCAGGAACATGAAAGTGATGGTGTCAGAGTCCTGGAAAAGAATAGGCATGTCAAAGTTGAAGCAACTGGCATATAGCTCCATGAGTGTGGATATCTGGGGGGAAGTCCTGATGGACTAGTTAATAATGAAGCCAATAATGGACGCCAGAAGAAAGTGTCATTTATGATGTTATTAAGGATGAAAAATGGCAAGATAAAATAAATTTGTTAAAAGAATTTTATATTTCAAAATATTTGCCATTTTTGTGTGGAAATAAATAATTTATGAACAATGTCTTTTATTTTTAAGCCCCTTAGTTTTTTATAATTGGTAATGCTCAAATAATTTATAACATGCATTAAGAATTTTCAATAACGACATTACCTAGATGCCAATCTTTGAAAAAAAAGGATTAGAATCCATTTATTTTTAACTAGTTAAAGTTAAAATGTTCTTTTTTTAATAGATAGCAAAATGCCAATTAATAACTAAAACTTCAATATAAATATGAGATACTGAGTCCCACCGAGTCACACCATTGTTTTGCAATGTTCAATCCTCTTTGAACAATATCATAGAGGACATTTTCATACTTCCCTTTTGCCAGAATAACCATGTCGTCGGAATACTCTTGTATTCAAGTCAATTGACTGAGTAGACTGTCCACAGTGAGACTCCACATAAGTGCAACTCCCCCCTGTGGACAGCCTCTGGTCACATTAATGAAGATAGTGTCTTGCCCTGCCTCCATTTCTGCGATTCTTGTAGATAGCAGTTGCGACATCCAGATGGAAGTCGTTCTATCTACTCCTTTTTCAATCAGTGCTCTTTTGACTGCCTCATGTGGCGTATTGTCAAAGGCCCCTTCTATGTCTAGAAAGGCACATACCACGGTCTCTTTTTTATACAGAGCGTCTTGGATTTCGTCAGTCAGTTGTGTTAAAGCGGTTTCCGTGGGCTTTCCCGCTTGGTACGCATGTTGACTGGGGTGCAATGGCACCTGTTCCAAGATTTCTGTTCTAATGTAGTTGTCTACAGCTTTTTCCATCGTTTTGAGAACAAACGATGTGAGGCTGATCGGTCTAAGGGATTTGGGTGCGTAGTGTCCCGTTTCCCTACTTTTAGGATGAAGGTGATTTTGGCCCTTCTCCACGCTTCTGGTATGTATCCCAGTTCAAGGCTGCTCCGACTAATTCGGATCAAGTGTGGAGTTATTGCCTCTTGGCCCTGTTGAAGTAGGGCAGGAAATATTTCATCCGTTCCAGTGGTTTTGAACGGCTGGAAGGTGTTCATAGCCCACCTCACTGCATATGTGTTCTCCCATTGCAGTGTCTTCCCTGGTAGGTCTTTTAGCTTTCTTACTTGTTTTTCCCGAAGAGACTATTCCTCCAGGACAGTGAGTTTCTAACAGGAGCAGAGCTCGTTCTTTTTCGCTTTCTGTGAAGCTTCCATCTGGCTTCCGTAATGCCATTACAGTGTCTACACTTTTCCTTTTGCCAAGACTTTGTGTAGCCTTGCTGCAGAGGGTGTAGCGTCTATTTCTTCGCAGAGTTTTCTGAAGCTATTTCTATTAGCTTTTCTGATCTCCTTATTATATGTTGTAAGTTTCTCGGTGTAGCTCTGTTAATCTCCATTACGTTTGGCTCTGTTGAAAAGCTGTCGAGTCTCGGATCTTAAGTTTGACAGATGACTGTTCCACCATATCGCATCTTTTGCTTTTCTAGTCCTCTGGAGAGGACAACTTGATTCATAGGCATCAAGTATTGTCTCGTTCAGTTCTATGAGACCATTTTCTACTGCCAGGTAATTCCTGGCATTTCTTTTAGTCTTGAGACTTGCAAGATTTATGTTCAGGTTAGTGTTGTAATTTTCCCAGTTAGTTTTCTTGGGGTTTCTCCTGAGTACTGGCTCAGCACGTGTCTGTGCTTCCCCATACGGTATTGTGAACACGTTTCCGTCGCATCCTACGAGAAGCGGCAGCTTCTTCTGTTCACAGTACTCGACTAGTCTTTGCAGTTCTGTAGGCGGTGCAGTCCCGTCCCCTGCAAAGTAGCATGATACTATCATGACTTCTTGACGTCTATTCTCGAACTCGAGGTTTGCTCGAATCGGAACGAGGCCTTTCGTAATGAACTCTGAAACACAAAAGCGATCAATGCTATTACTTACCAAGATGCATGCTCTGGGTATGTCTACCTTTCTCACTTTATATATTAGTTTGGCTCTCACCTGACCATCACGGACCCATGGTTCCTGGATCAGTACTAATCCCATTTGGTTTCTGATAAACGTCCTTGAAATAACCGCCGATGATCCCTTGGCGTAATGGGCGTTTATCTGAGCGATATTAATTCCCGCCATTTTTTTTTCTCCTTCCCCTTACCTCAGTGCTTGAGAGGTGAGTGCCCTTTCCTCACCTTCCTCACTCCCGACAAGTGTCCTGTTCTCTTCTTCCACATCTCCCACCTCATTTGGTGAGTCTTGCCCATAGAGGTCAGAGATGTGGTAGTCCCCGATACTCTCCGCATCACTGGACACCTCCGTTCCCATCGACGCAGAGGGCACCGGGGGGAAATTTTTCGGCTACAGTGGTCTTTGACCCACTGCTGCTCCCTGGAGTTGCTTCTTCTCCAATGGCTGTTTCCCTTGTTAAACCGTGGACGGGGATTTTCCCGAACCGGTAGAACAAGGTGATGAGGGTGCTGAAGGATAGCTCGTCTATCGTTGCCCTCAGGAGTTGCCCTTGTCGCCTCCTCCTTCAGGCTCAGGACCTCCCACCTTTTTGTACTTATGCCCTCATTTTGGGCTTCTATCAGCTGATATTCCTTTGCTCCTGGGAAGGAAGGCAGTCACTACATGTGGTTTGGGGATGTCGTCTCCCCCACATCTTGTCAGCCTACCCTCCCATTTCTTCAATCGTGGCACTTTCAACCTAAGCCACTCCGCTGACTGTGGTGTTTTATAGTCCACGATTATGTGGCCCGGCCTAAAGTGGATGCCGCCGAACTGAAGCTTGTGCTTCCACCCGGCGAACATTTCCTCCACGATTGCCTCCTCCACCAAAGTCTGTTGTTCCGAACTGAGGGTGTTCTCAGGGAACCCTTTGGGAAGGATGACAACCTTCTCCTACTTCAGAGCAGCCGCATAGCTCCTCTTTTCTTTTCCAAAAAAATGCCTACCTAATGATGAGCTAACGAAACGAATGTAAAAAACCCTATCTCGATCTAAATTTCCACACTTTCCTGAGTTATGTGTCAAATATTCATTTGTGTAAATAAATTTAAAAAAATCTGGCGATGAAAGTAAATTCGAAATTTGGTGAGTCTTGCCCATAGAGGTCAGAGATATGTGGTAGTCCCCGATACTCTCCGCATCACTGGACACCTCCGTTCCCATCGACGCAGAGGACACCGGGGGGAAATTTTTCGGCTACAGTGGTCTTTGACCCACTGCTGCTCCCTGGAGTTGCCTCTTCTCCAATGGCTGTTTCCCTTGTTAAACCGTGGACGGGGATTTTCCCGAACCGGTAGAACAAGGTGATGAGGGTGCTGAAGGATAGCTCGTCTATCGTTGCCCTCAGGAGTTGCCCTGTCGCCTCCTCCTTCAGGCTCAGGACCTCCCACCTTTTTGTACTTATGCCCTCATTTTGGGCTTCTATCAGCTGATATTCCTTTGCACCTGGGAAGGAAGGCAGTCACTACATGTGGTTTGGGGATGTCGTCTCCCCCACATCTTGTCAGCCTACCCTCCCATTTCTTCAATCGTGGCACTTTCAACCTAAGCCACTCCGCTGACTGTGGTGTTTTATAGTCCACGATTATGTGGCCCGGCCTAAAGTGGATGCCGCCGAACTGAAGCTTGTGCTTCCACCCGGCGAACATTTCCTCCACGATTGCCTCCTCCACCAAAGTCTGTTGTTCCGAACTGAGGGTGTTCTCAGGGAACCCTTTGGGAAGGATGACAACCTTCTCCTACTTCAGAGCAGCCGCATAGCTCCTCTTTTCTATTCCAAAAAAATGCCTACCTAATGATGAGCTAACGAAACGAATGTAAAAAACCCTATCTCGATCTAAATTTCCACACTTTCCTGAGTTATGTGACAAATATTCATTTGTGTAAATAAATTAAAAAAAAATCTGGCGATGAAAGTAAATTCGAAACAGGTGTCAGTGAATAAAAAATTTAAATTTTCAATAAAATAATGAAAGCATAAATTATCAACTATTCTTTATAAGGACAAAAGTGAAATCACAATTTTCTTTGTTTTCGCTTAAAACCAAAGAGTGAGTCAAATAACCACATCCTCGCATTTGGTACCTACCACAAATAATGATAGAAACCTCTTAAACGACTTGCATATATCAATATAATTTCAACATAAGTGTGGTGTAAATGGATTGATTACGATTAAAACGTTCAGTACATTTAAAGTTAACCATGACGGAAAAACCAGTTACATTAACAAAATCTAAAATTCTAAATAATAAAGAATTAACAGTTTACTACAAAAGTATCTTTAAATGTGTAAGTATTTTTATTTTCTTTATAACTAATTTATTGGTTGTAATGCTTTAACCATCATATTTTTTCACTACTAAAAAGACTAATTGCGGACAAGCAGCATTCATAATTAAAATGGCTTCATGGTACTTCATTTTAGTGTGATAAAAATGGTGATGGATTTGTATCTGTTGGTGAGTTGAAAGAATTTTTGGAAAGCAATGAAAATTGTAATATTCCAGATAACGTTCTAGAATGTATTGTGAACCAATTTGATAAAAATTTTGATACAAAATTAGATTTTGAGGAGTTCATGGAAATGGTAAACCATAAAACATTTACTGACACTTTCCAGAATCTAACTAATAGGTAAATAAATATTGTAAACTTATTTAGTTCTGCGTTAATAATATAATATACAATAATAATTCAATTTAATAATAATCATTTAAATCATGCTAAAAGGTTTTATATTTTATGAAATAGTTTGTTTCAGAATTTTTAGGTTTATAGTACTCCCATATAAAAAAACTGACCATGCGACATTAAAGAAAACCATTACAAACACTGGAATATATGAAAAACAGTTAAAATTTGGATTCAATACGATTGGAATGATTATAATATCAACAATACAGATTATTTTGTTTTACTTGGATTGTGTAAAGAAAATTAAACTATCAGACAGGAATGAAAAAGTTTTACTGGGTCCCATAGGAAAAGCTTTGTATTTTCATCCATGCGATAAAATTAAAATTTATAGATATGTTTCTTATATGTTAGTACACAGTGGGTAAGTTGTTAGAAGTACCTAACCATGAAGAAACTGTAACGTCTGTAACACTAACTTTTTTGTACCTAGATGGTAGATAAATTGAATTTACAAAAATTCATTATTTTTAGAGGAATGCATCTATCGGGAAATGTTATTATACAAACTGTTCTTGGAATTCCTTTGGAGATGATTCACAGCTGGAGAGTAATAGTAATATATATAATAGGAGTTATTGGAGGTGCTTTAGTACACACAGTATTTGATAGAACTGAAGGCCTTGTAGGAGGAAGTGGAGGTGCTTTTACTTTAATGACTGCACATATTTCTGTTGTAATTATGGTAAGTAGGTATTAATTTATTTTTTCTACAAACGTCAAAAAATGACAAGGTTCGAGCAATGACAAGAATATGCGAAGTGACCCTTTTTTTCATTTTTCTTTGTTACTATGACACCGTGCGCGAAGTAGTGTGCAAAATACTTACTTCGCACGCTGCATGTAAACTATATCCCAGCTGACATGGTCACGTCATATAAACGTCGATATTAGGTAATTATTGGTAAGCGACGTCGATGACCTTACATCTACGTCTCTACGACGTGACAAGCTAGATCAACCATATACGTCATTTTGACTATGTCGACTCTACGTCGACCTAAAGTGATGCAATAATATTAACTATAAAACATGCACATTTGCATGGTGTAAATAAAAATTTTATTTCGTAGCTTTTTCTCATTTTCTGATACTTAGCAGGTAGGTAAATATGTCATTTCCATATATGATACATGCAGTTAAAAATATTTCTATCAAAGTGGTAATCATTATCAATAGTATTGTATACCTTACGTATTTATTTGCTTATTACTAAATACTTAATACACCTACCTTTGTCATTTAGAGTGATTTATCAACTTAACTTGTTAAAAATGATAAATTTTAATATTCGCGCCAAACGCTCGTTACAACTCGGAGGCTTGTCGGGCAGATCGTGTTTGCCACGCCTTTCCTCTCATTGTTGTTGGCGTCTGTAATGTAAGTCAACAGCAAGCACTTTATGACCAAGGATTAAAATGAGAAGTGTTTTTGTGTATATTTATAACAGTATTCGTTGCAGATAAATTTAGGTAAGTTAGAAAAATTTTGCTATTTCCTTACATTCAACTAAATAAACGGTTTATAATATTTTTATTTGCCAGTATTCTTAATTGGCGTAAATGGCTACCAATGATGTTTTAGAAAATGTAAATATATTATTATTAACCAGTTTAATATGTAATTTTGATAGGTAAATAGTTAGAGCATTGTATTTAAATAATGATTATTGTATAGTACTCGTATACTGATATTGTAATTTTTGTCTAAATATAGCGGCGTTACTTCGTATGCATCCAATTCTACCAAACTGGCTTAGCACCTATTCATTGTAAATGGCTAACACTAGAGAAATCAGATTTTTTTTCGGCATCTACAAAATACCAGAAAGCATTATAATTTGGCGTTTCTCAGGAAAAAGGCTGGACATCCTACAATATAAGAAAAGTTTACTTCGAACAAGGTTAATTTAACAATAATTATTTAATTTTTTTGAATAAAATATAATAACTATTAGTGACATGCTGTGTGCTGTGTATTAACTTGTAATATTTAATTCAAATTAAGTTGCATCAATAATTTTTTAATTGATAAAGATCTCTTCGATACATTTTTTAAAGATACATTTTATGAATCAAAATTGATTTTAAATAGTTGCTTCACATTTAAACTATACTTCGCACACAGACTACGTTGTTACATTCAAGGTACCTAACTTTTGTTATGTAATGTGCAACATTTTATATTATTTAAATAATATCGTTAAATATTTTATATATTTGAAGTAACTTGTAATATTTGTATGTAAAATTGAAATTTAATGTAATAGTTAATGCAAATAAAATTGTCTATCAATATTTTTGGTTTTTATTCTGTCCCAAAACCAATCCATACGTCATAAATATGTAGAAAAAACTACGTCGTGAAATAACGTAACCATACGTTACAATTTCGTCGATAAAACATGTCTATTATACGTCATGGGGTGACGTAATTTAACGTGACTGGTTGACGTCTTTGGGCTGTGACATTTTCACGTCATATTTTAGTAGATTTGACGTCATCCAAGAAGTCAAAACGACGTAACGGGTGACTAAAAAATTACGTACAAAGTACGTCATGCTGTCAGCTGGGATGGGATTTTTATATTTTAACCTTTATGTTCCTCAATCAAGCAAAAATCCAAGAACTCATTTATTTATTAATGTATAACAATAATTATTAAGGCTTTCAAATTGTGAGAAAATTTAACACTACCTAATTTTATTTATTATTTACAATGTTAACATTAATGGTGCAGCCAGTGCACGAACCAATATTTATTCCCAAACCAGATAAGTCAGATTCAGCCTGTGATATCCTAGTTTTGGGAGTTGGAAGAATATCCACTGCCGTAGAGGTGACAGCACTTAATCCTGAAATTTTACAGTCTAAAATTTTATTTGATATCTGAATTTTATTGTTGATAGAATCTTCCACGTATCCTTCGGCCACAGTCGAAGATTTCCAACGTCCATGTTGCTTCAGAACAAATATATATCGGCCCCCGTATTAGCAAGGAGTGTGGCTGATGATCTCCGAAAACAATGGCCCGTGTAGGCATCAGGATTTGGTAATTTCAGGTGTTTTGCTATTAAGCTAGGCATCTTTCCAATACTATTTATTCCAACAACTTGGTTAAAACATCTCTTATTTTGATACTTCAAAAACAATCGGCGACTGGTAGCATAACTTGGACGAAGAGCCGCATATTTTCGGTAAATGTCAATATAATCTAAATTTGAAACTGTAAAAATTCGTTGTGTATGCATTTTTGTATTGGGCACTTTAACAATCAAAATGAAATTTATTGTACTAACCCTTACTATGTGAAAGTTCATCTTATTCAGAACAATAAATAACTAAAAGGTTGAATTAACTTTCACTATTTATTCGTTAAATACTTTAAATGTAATGACGGCCGTTTCGCTATAGAAATAGCATCGTCAGATTGACATATTGAAGTTACATTTTGTTTGTTTGTAGCTAGGTACCTGATGTACTTGGTCTAGCATTAATACTACCTAATCAACATCAGGTACCTAGCTACAAACAAACAAAATGTAACTTCAATATGTCAATCTGACGATGCTATTTCTATAGCGAAACGGCCGTCATTACATACAACCTTTTAGTTATTTATTATTCTGAATCAAAATGGAATTTTTATCTTCTATGTCATCGACCGTCATTTTAATGAGTTCCTCACGGCGGCAAGCACCCGAAATACCCAGTATTAAAACAACCTAAAAGGAAATTAGTAATTTAAAAAACACATAAAACAATCAAAAATCTACCTTAACCAACAAATAGGTTTCATCATCTGCCTCTTTTAACAACTTCCTCTCTAGTCAACACCTTAGATTTCTTAGGATGGTTTCCAACTGACAATGTTTTCAAATATGGAACCAACTTGGTAAATTTCTTGAAATCCACGTTTTCTTTAACATTGAGTGTTGCTTTCAACATAGAATATATTGCCCATAACGTGGAAGACTTCAACTTCTTAGACTTCTCTGCAAAATATGCCAACAGCACATTTTCGGATACTTTTCTGGCTTTATTTGCTTCACACCACTCTTTAAATTGCTGATATGCATTTTCATACTGGCGCCTCAATTTCTCCGGTAAGAGATTTGAAATTACTGAATTGGCCGCATCTGTCAAGTTAGGTGGGGTGCTGCTTACTTCATCGTCGCTCGAAATTTCCATTATTTCACAGTTATAAATATCACGCACGAAATTGATGCAAATAATAATTCACTCCAAAATAATGAAAATAATTATCAAGAACTGTCACTTTGAAATAATTGTCAACAAAAGCCATTTTATTTCCATAGTTACAGTACCTAATTACTTGATTTGGAAAAACAGTTCAAGCCAGTTCAATACTTTTTTTCATATTAAACTAAGCGTTTGTAGAAAAAGTTTCGTGTGCATCTCATGCGCGAAATAGTAGCATTTCGCGCACTACATACAAAAATAACTATTATAGTAATAGTTATCCTAATTAAAACACTAGAGCCTCAAAAACTTCCATCAAAATGAATAAAAAGAATAACTGAATTGAATAATAAAAAATATCTAATTTTGAATAGGTTTTTCTTTTGTTCCAGAATTGGAGAGAAATGAGCCATCCAGCAGTTCATTTAATCCTTTTTACACTTGTAGTCAGTGTCGACGTTTTCTTGAATATAACTAATTTAATGGACAGGACAAGTTATTTATGTCACTCAGGGGGTGCTATTGTAGGTTTGCTTCTTGGAGTTATCATCGTAAGAAATCTTAAGATTACAAAAAAAGAATACATTTTTTGGTACATTTGTTGTGTAGGACTAATCGTTTTTTTCACTATTTTAATAACACTCGATTTCACACTTAGCACCGACATCGATTGTGCAGATTTTAAAAATTATGTCCCAAATTGCAATAATACAATTTATATTAAATAAATTTAAGGAAAAAACATTTAAAATGAGGTGCTTTTATCAGTTGTGTTGGTATAACACATTTATTATTAACCAATCAAACTTTTATTTATGGATATGTCACATACTTATTTATATTAAACAAATTTGCCTCTTAAGTATTTTGTTTAATTATTTTACACTTACTAACAAAATTGTTTACTACCTACTGTTATTTTTGTTTAATATAAATATCACATAGCAATCATTGCATTTTAAAAATTATGAAATATTAAAAACAAACAAATTCAACCCACTTTAGTTACCAATAAAAAAAAGAGTAAGCGACTCATGGAATTTCTGGCTAGCAAAAAGTGAGTGAGGAAGTTTGTAATTTTTTGAAAAAACGGTATGAAAATATAAAACAAAAAAGATTTTGGAAGAGCTTGAACTTTTAATATTCAATAGAAAAAAATGAAATCGAAAACGAATTTTTATCAATTTATTGGCCTTGGATTACATTAGAGGGGTCTATAACAAACCCCAAATGAATTAAAAATTGTTAAAAGGTTCTGAACATGCATGTGTGTCTAGTTGTCTATAGAGTAGGTAAGTAATAAATATCTCGATTTCGGTAGATATTTTATTTGTTCATAAATTACAGACAAGTCTCAAAAATACGATTGTTAAAAGTGACATCCATCATTCTGTATATAACTATAACAACTAAACCTAACATGACAACTAGTAAATATCTAATAATTCTCCCTTGTCAAATATATTGCCATCTATCGACAGGCTTCTTAATTCTTGAACTTCTTCAGGGCAATACACCTATCTCTTTATTGAATACTCATGCGCAAATATTTTTGAATTTTCCCCTTCCACTGCTAAAATATGACTACTTCTTGCCATAGAACACAACGTAATGCCACCCAGGAATACCACAATTTTAATGAAAAAAACCCTTTTAGCTATCAAAAGCTAGCTTTTATTTGCCGTATAGCCGCGACAGCCCAGGCCATAAACCACAAAGGAGAAGTTTTAATTTTTATTTCGTTCGTTTACGCCGCTTGCTAGTTGTTATTGTGTTTTTCTTGTCTTTGTGTATTTAATATTAACGACTTGTGTGTGTACCTAGACTTCTCTTTGGATTTACTTTACTTTGGATTACTGATTACTTCTGCATGTCATACCAACACAATTTTATAAGGGGCACGAACATTTAGGGGGAACTACGAGAGTGGGAGTTGGTTCGCGCACGAGTATTCAATTTGTGCCATTAACGAGATGGGTCTGTAGTGCTTTCACCATCTGATTCGTTCTGTTCATTTAAATTTAAATCGCCAGTATCGTATATTTTGGCTTGATTCTTGTTTTCGTTCATAATTTCTATATTCCCAATATCATTAGATTTGTTTTGGCTCTCATCAATGTCTGTATTTATTACGTTTTCTGGCTGATTGTCTGGTTCCGCATAGTATAAGTTGGTATCTGTCCAGTCAACTTCAGTTTTCGCTATTTGATCTATATGTCTTCTAACCTCTGTCCCTTCCGAAAAAATCCAGTAATGTAAAGTTTCTTCTCTTCTAATAATTTTCCCAAATACCCACATAGGTGTTTTATCGTAATTTCGAGATTTTCCCAAATTTCCACATAGGTGTTTTATCTTAATTTCGAAAACGTACTGTTTCACCTACAGAAAATATTTTCTTTGCAATCGTTTCCCCACTGTCGATTTCTTGCTAAATCTATTCTTGTTCTAATATCTCTTTTAAGATGAAGTACTGCTGGGGATAATCCAGTGGTTGAATGAACTGTCTTACGGTAATGTATTAAAAAATTTTGCAATTTCAATTAGATATCACTATTTTTCCCCTCCAAAGCCAATCTTTTAAGCCCCTTTTTCATTAATTGGACATATCTCTCAACTTAACCATTAGTAGCCGGGTGATAAGGCGCCGAAAATTTGTGTTTCACATCATTTTCCTTTAAAAACATTCAAATTCTTTACATGCGAAATAAGATGCATTATCGGAAACTAGAGGTACAGGAAGTCCAAAACGTGCAAAAGTACTTCTTAAATGCCGAATTGTTGATAATGCTGTCGTGGATTTAGTTATGAAAATTTCTGGCCATTTAGAAAATGCATCGACTATTATCAAGAAATAATAGTTCATGAACGGTCCTGCAAAATCAACATGAATACGTTGCCATGGACCACTGGGTAATTCCCAGTGATGGGGATTGTTCTTGCTCTCATTATTTTGCACCAACTGACAAGGTATACAACTTTTGACTATATGCTCTATATCATTATCAATTTTTGGACACCACACATACGATCTGGCAAGATTTTTCATTCTTATAATTCCAACATGACCTTCGTGTAGTTCATTTAAAATTTTGCCTTTTAACGAAGTTGAAACAACAATTCTCGTACCTTTAAAGATAACTCCTTCAGCTAACGAAAATTCAGTATCCTTATGTTGAAATCCAGGTTCCGTAACCTTTTCTCCTGAGAGTAAAAGTTGATATACTTTATGTAATACAGGATCTTTACATTTAGATTCTTCTCCGCATCTGAAGCAACTACGATTTCTAAATTTACTTTGGCGTCTCGTAGCAAATGGTAATGGTTTTATTTGATTTTGTTGTGTTAAGTTTAATGTCTCCGAGTTCTGTGATGTAAAAATTTCTCTGGCTTCTTTTTGAGCTGATTCACTTGCTACAACAGTATTTACACAATCTGCAAACGTGTTATTTGGTTCCTTCAGTTGTATCAATCTTTCTACCCAAGCTGGGTTACGCAAACCACTGATAAATTGTTGTCGCAAATGCGTATTTACCGTAGAGGCTTGACATACATCACATTTAAAAAAATTTTAAATCCGCAATTCATTACACTTTCGCCTTCTCTTTGAATCCGCTTTGAGAAGCGATTTTGTTCCGCAATAGCACTTGCGTGAAGGATGTAAATATTCCTTGATCATAGTAATTAACTCAGAATATTTCTTGGACGTCGGTTCCTCAGGACTAGTTAATTTGTAAAGCAATTGAAGTGTTTTTGTATCCATGCAATGAATTAACCATTCTTTCTTTTTGTCTTCTACAGCTGAAGAGTTTCCAGATAACTTTTTCATATTAAAGAAATTTTCCAATCTTTTGATAAAGATTTCAAACGTTTCATTATCTTCGCAAAATGGTTCTAAAGTAATACTTTCTGTAGACTCGCTCGCAATATTTTTTGTACTTTTTAAATTCTCTGTTAAAACTTTTATGAATGTATTAAATTGAACTTCGTCCATTGTGAGTCTTTTCCCTCATCGCCACTAATAAATATCTCGATTTCGGTAGATATTTTATTTATTCATAAATTCGAACGAAATCCGAACATAATTATTCCTTCTCCTGCTCCTCAGTGGCATCAAAGAACAGCACAACTTATTCTTCCCATAATTAAAATTATAAACAGATCAACCTACACAATTTAAGTAAAGATAAGTTTTCAAAACAAGTCAATTTAAAAATTAAATGTTCTGCCAGAATTGACATGTCTTCAGACATGCGCAAACAAAAAATAATTTGACAGAAGCTCTTACTTTCGCTTCTTGTACTGCGTACGAAAAGTATACACTTTTTACTCCGAGCTTTCTTTGGTATAAATACAGGGTCAGAATAAAAAGTGAAAAAAGGGTATAAAGTGTAAAAAGTGTATACTTTTCGTACGCAGTATTGTTAGTTGGTCGAAAAACTGTCCAGCGGAAGCAGCTGCAGCAAATAGTAGATGGCGCGAGAGTTGCAGAAGGATAATAAAACGTGAAGTTAGTAACACTCCATGGGTTATAAACAGAGTTAAGTGAGTTGGGTTGAAAATTTAAAAAATTTTTCGTGACTTGTGTAGTTAAAAATTATGCAGTATTTAAAATTTTAACTATTTACGTACACTTGAAACGCTGAAAGATTACCCGCAGGCCTATTCTGTAACTTGCGACTGCCGATAATTGCGCAATTGTCGCTGTCAAACGCGAGTTTCGTATTCTCGAAGAAGCAACTGCGACCGCGATCGCAATTTATTTGATAACTGCCTCTAGTGAGCAATTGGTTAACTGAAAAAGTGCATTTTTCAGTTGTTTTATGTAAATAATCGTATTCTGTAAGCAATTTTTTAGCAATTACAGCGCGATTGCAACTGTCAAATAGCAATCACAAATATAGTAGTTGTAGTTGAGTTGTTTTATAATTTAATTAAGTTTTGGTGATAGAAATAGAAGGTAAGTTATAAATTATAGTATATCGTCAATAATAAACATGTTTTTATTATTTACAAATAGTAATTTAAAGGGCTTACTGCCGTTGGAATATTTACCTAATAATTAATAACAATTACTTACCACCGTAATAGAAAAAATAATAGTCATCATTTGTTTTAAGTATTTAGAAATGGCTCGTGCATTTATGATTATTGAGGCCGCAGAATATTTTTTAAATTTGTTTTGTTCATCAGCTGATTTTGCAGACAATCTAGTTACGTTGATTGCTACCCGATTGCAAGTGGCGCTAGTTTTATGACGTAAAAGTGCATCTTGACAGCAACCAGCAACTACGATGCGATTAACTTACAGAATACCACATTTTGCGAGTGATTGCGCGACCGTTGTACAATGGTTGCTAGTTGCAAAATAATTGCTGTTTTTACAGAATAAGCCTGCGGGTAATCTTTCAGCGATTCAAGTGTAGTGTTGTAATCATTGTGTCGAGACACAATAAAAAAGAAGAGCGTTGACTGATTGACTGACAGATAAGTCAATAGAAAGTGGGCGTGGTTCTATTGAAAATGCCAAAACCGTATTCTTGAAATTCGTTCTCTCACTGTACCGATAGAAGGGTTGCTCCCCGAGAGAACAATTACTTCTATTGGTTATTTTTGAAGGAACCGCTATAACACCAAGAGAAGGTGTTAGGGATTTTTATTTTCGAACCAAAAATAGTATTTATATGATGTATATCGTCGTTTCGTGCTTAGATAATCAAAAATAATTGTCCGTCCGTTATCAACCTTTTATTTATTTTTTTTTTAATCAAAAGTAACAGTAATGAACATAGATAAGACATATATAGTGTAGTGAAAATGACAGAAAATAAAAAACAAAAGAGTGCTCTTATGAACACCCAACAAAAACAGATTCTTGTGGACTTTATTTCTGCAAGAGAAGAAATGTAATCCGGCAAATTAACACAGTGCTATACAAAAGAAAAAATGGAAGCCCTATGGACAGAGTTGTCAACTTTATTGAACAGTATACCTGGGGCCTCTTCCAAAGATTGGAAACACTATAACGTCGCGACAAACTTCCTTGTTCAATCTGAAAAGCTTTGTAAACCTATAATCTGTTAATTCATCAAATGGGTTTACCAAGGGTAAAACTTCTCTTCTGATATTGATATCCTCTTTTGCTTCTCGTATATCATTTTGTATAGCGTCGTAAATTAAAACATTATTCAAATCCATTGTAAATTGTAAACACACCGGTGACACAAAGGCAAACAATATTAATACTAAACTAAATACATACAAATACTAAAAACAATACTAAATAAAAAACTAGAACTAAATATTATGCTATGAAATAGAATTAAATGTAGAAATGAAATAAAATATAGCTCCTGAAACACTTTAGAAACCGTAAAAAATAAACAATAACCACGTTTGTTTGCATGATCTTCAATTGTCAACAATTCTTTATTCCCATTGGTTTAATTATTTGGCAACCCTCCTCAAACATTCTTATCAATTTGCTTCTTTCTACAGCGACTGTACTTCTTTCTATCGAACTCAAGAATACAGTTTCGTGTAACCAATAGAAAGGTGATAGAATGAAAGTAGGGAGTGCTCCCTAGGGAGAGTTCTGTTCTATCACCGTCAAGAATAGGGGTCCAGATCGCGCGCTTCAGATTCAGCACTTCACTTTTTGTTTGTTCGTTATATATGATCGTAATAAATGTGTTAAGCAATCAACGTATTTTAATATATAACAGTGGCGACGAGGAAAAACAGGATTCAAGACCATTTCAACAGTGAATAATACTCAAGTAATAGACGTACCGGCATTCAAGACCATTAAATTCATAACCTCGATCATGGATCAAACGCAATTCAACGAATTTTTAAAAGTATTTCAAAATTCTCAACAAATATTAGTTCAGCAAATCAGAGAGCTCCAAAACGTACCTATAAACAATAGTAATATTCCTTCTTTCGAAAACTTCGAGCAAAAACGTGAAAAATTCAAAAACTGTATAGAACGATTTGAGACCTATTTAAACATAAGAAATGTAACCGACGATGATAAAAAAGCTCAGGGCTGCGATTTTCGAGCTTGTGCGATGCGCTGTCGCATGCTCTTTTGCACGTAATTGAAAGTGTGTTTATCTATGATTGAAAGAACATGTATTTTTGAATCCCCGTGACCGACACAATCTATCGTGTGCGATATGACATCGGTTGATCTGAAGTAGCCGATGTTTTCTGTCGTGTACGACGGTAATTTTGTATGTTATTAGTCATTTCAGTATTGGTTTATTTATTTGTTATTTATGTATTACATTTAATACATGCCATCATGAATTTTAATAATCAAATCAATTTAAATGGAGTAGATGTATTAGAAGATAAAATAACAATGTTCTATTAAATTCTATACTCAAATAATATATATATAATTTGTATCATAACTACCTTCCTCCATTGTTT
Organism: Ophraella communa; assembly: GCA_035357415.1. NCBI lineage: Eukaryota > Metazoa > Arthropoda > Insecta > Coleoptera > Chrysomelidae > Ophraella > Ophraella communa. Next base: position 31,201,246 of record CM068981.1, read on the forward strand.
CCAACTTTTTTGCGATCGAGGAATTCCATTTAATATGGTAGTTATTTCTACCCAATGTTTTTCTCCCTCTTTAAATGAAAAATCTTTTGAAAATTTTCCACTTTGTAATTGTGGGTGCCGCTTAACATACTCAATTAATATTTTTTTTGTTTCTCTGTCATTCCTGCCACTTTTCCTGACATTTTTTTAATAATAATGCCCAAGACTGAAGACAATCCACCTCTTAAAAAAACCGCTATGTTATTTAATTTCCAAACAAATAAAATTAGAGGTCATATTTTTGACATCTACTGTGTTGCCACGCTCAAAACTTTAAAATAGGAAAAAACAATCGGTCGGAAGTCGAAAATACAACATTTATAATTCATTCGATGCGACCGTCGCATGCGGTTAGTCGATTGATTTCGAAAATCGCAGCCCAGTTATTAGCAGTGGGGTCCCAACACTATAATAATCTATCCGCTTTACTCGGATCCGAAACACCTATAAATCAATTAAAATATGAAGACTTAAAAAGACACTTTAATCAAATGTGGACTCCTTCACGTAATGTCGTTGTCCCTCAACATATTTCTTCAATACGTACCAGCAAGAAAATCAATCAATCTCAGAATATGCAGCAGCGTTAAAAAATGGTATTGCGGACTGTCAATTTTCCGTAACATGTAGTTGTAACAATCACCGATCTATTTTTACGTGCTCAGTTCATACGTGGCTTAAAAGATGACTGGATAAGAGAGAAGTTATTACAGTCAGGGCCGGTATTCTCAGGTCCTCGCTTGGAGCGATATCGATGTCGTTGAATGCGAGGGGAGTGAAATTCACTGCCAAATCGATTCTCATGCCCTCTCCTCGCATGGATCGCTCCTGTCAAAGAGGAGTGCTTTATTTCACTCGCTTTCATGTGTACCAGTTGCTCGTGTCATAAATTTGCGAGCGGAGGGATACAAGAGAATCTAGAAAAGCCATATCGCTGCCAATCAAATCACTCCCTTTTGTGATCGCTCGCTGTGAGAGGAGTGAGTTGAGAATACCGGCCCTGAGCAAAAACAATTTAGTGAAATTTTAAAGAAAGCAGTGACCCTTGAAACTGCACATTTGGAGACTGCTGCCCTAAAGCCCCAATCAAATGGTCAAACCAACATAAATAAACTCCAGCATAAACAGTACAATCCAAGATCAAAACCATCGGCTCAGTCCCATTCAACTCAACATAAAACTAAAATAAATTACACTTGGGAATCGATAAACTATGCATCCGTTGTTCCAGCAGCTCACATAAAATCAACCAATGTCGTACAGATGTTTCAAAATTGTACTGCTCGGCATGCAAAAAAAAGGTCACGTAAGTAGAGTGTGCATAACTATTTTGATGAGGAAAAAATCCAACCGGGAGGTCAATCAAGTGGAGAGTGGCTCCGATGAAGAAAATTTTGAAGATCTAACCGAATGCACATATCAAGATGAATTTTCTATTAATTCTGTTGTAGATATTTTTAAGGACAGGGTATCTAAGGACTCATAAAAATACTTTGTTTCATTAAAAATAGAAGGCTGTCATCAAACCTTTGAAGTCGATTCGGGGGCAGGTTACACCCTCTTACCTGAAAGTAATTTTAGGTGTTTAAATACATCGAAACCGATCGAACCAACAGGAATCCAATTTCGTTCTTATACTGGAACAATTTTTCGTCCTATTGGCAAGGCTCAAGTAAATGTGGAATACAAAGGTAATTCCTCCGTGGAAACCGTATTTGTCGTTGGAAATGACTGCACCCCACTTCTTGGTCGAACTTGGATCAGGCATCTGAATATCATCTTACATGAACTCGACAAACATACAATTAGTAATGTATCTATCAACGCACTCAATTCATCCATTGACAAACTATTAAGCGAATATAAAGACATTTTTGAACCTAAGATTGGATGCATTCCAAATTTCACTTGTTCATTAAAGTTACGTGAAAATTCAAAACCTAGATTTTTAAAGCCACGAGATATTCCACTAGCACTTCGAGATAAAGTAAATCAGGAACTTCATTCTCTTGAAGCACAAGGAGTCTCTCAAAAGTAGAATGTTCGGATTGGGGATCCCCACTAGTTGTAATACTAAAGAAAGATGGTTCAGTCCGGCTGTGTGTCGACTACAAGATAGCAGTTAACCCCCAGTTACAAAGTTCACACTACGGTATTTCTAGAATTGAAGATGTCCTCAATACTCTACGTAACTCGAAATATAGATTAAGATATAGAGAAATACGTCAGATCATATGTTGTTTGTTCTGAAAATAAGAATAACCCTCCCAAAGAAATCAGCCATCCTTGGGAAGAACCAGAAAAAAATTTCCAACGAGTACATATGGATTATGCCGGTCCATTTTTGGGCTATCACTATTTTATACTGGTAGACGCTAAATCTAAATGGCCTGAAGTCAGAATAACAAAAGACGCACCTACATCAAGCCGAACTATCGAATTCCTTAAAGCAACACCCTTACAGTCGGGGAAATCACCGTCTGAACTTTATCTCAATAGACAATTAAGAACCAAGCTTGACCTAATTCGACCTTCCCCAGCTCACCAAAAGAAGCAACCTTCTCCGGTGAAGCGTCACTTTAGTGTGGGAGATCGCGTCCTGTTTAGGAATTACAGTGGAAATAAACGTTGGAAATTCGGCACCATACTAAAGGTACTAGGACAACTTACATATGTTGTAAAATTGGACGACGGACAAAAAATTAAACGACATGCTAACCAACTGCAGAGAACTTTAGTACCTACACCTACATCAAGATCAGTAAACCTTAAGGACAGACCACACGCTCTGAGCATACCCATTCTGGATTCACCAGCTCCTGCAACGGAACAGGGAATCATCGTAGAACCAACTCATCAACCTCGAGGGACAGTTCAGCCAATGTGAACAAGGGCACTAACCAGGAAAGACCCATAACATCACAACCCACAACTCAACACCCTGCGAATGATGTAGCCATCCGGGGTAGGCCCACCAGGAACCGGAAACCTCCAGAAAAGCTAAAAGACTATATCCTATAGTGTTGTAATCATTGTGTCGAGAGACAATAAAAAAGAAGAGCGTTGACTGATTGACTGACAAACAGAGACAGATCAGGACCCCTATTCTTGACGGTGATAGAATAGAACAGCCAATAGAAAGTGGGCGTGGTTCTATTGAAAATGCCAAAACCGTATTCTTGAAATTCGTTCTCTCACTGTACCGATAGAAGGGTTGCTCCCCGAGAGAACGATTACTTCTATTGGTTATTTCTGAAGGAACCGCTATAACACCAAGAGAAGGTATTAGGGATTTTTATTTTCGAACCAAAAATAGTATAGAAGTAATTTCTTTTATAGTAGTTATATGCTTCTTGGTTTTATATGATGTGTTTCATGCTTAGATAATCAAAAATAATTGTTCGTCCGTTATCAACCTTTTATTTATTTTTTTTAATCAAAAGTAACAGTAGTGAACATAGATAAGACATATATAGTGTAGTGAAAATGGCAGAAAATAAAAAACAAAGGAGTGCTCCTATGAACACCCAACAAAAGCAGATTCTTGTGGACTTTATTTCTGCAAGAGAAGAAATGTACTCCGGCAAATTAACGCAGTCCTATACAAAAGAAAAAATGGAAACACTATAACGTCGCGACAAACTTCCTTGTTCAATCTGAAAAGCCTTGTAAACCTATAATCTGTTAATTCATTAAATGGGTTTACCAAGGGTAAAACTTCTCTTCTGATATTGATATCCTCTTCTGCTTCTCGTATATCATTTTGTATAGCGTCGTAAATTAAAACATTATTCAAATCCATTGTAAATTGTAAAAACACCTGTGACATAAAGGCAAACAATATTAATACTAAACTAAATACATACAAATACTAAAAACAATACTAAATATAAAACTAGAACTAAATATTATGCTATGAAATAGAATTAAATGTAGAAATGAAATAAAATATAGCTCCTGAAACACTTTAGAGACCGTAAAAAATAAACAATAACCACGTTTGCATGATCTTCAATTGTCAAAAATTCTTTATTCCGATTGGTTTAACTATTTGGCAACCCTGCTCAAACATTCTTATTAATTTGCTTCTTTCTACAGCGACTGTACTTCTTTCTATCGAACTCAAGAATACAGTTTCATGTAATCAATAGAAAGGTGATAGAATGAAAGTAGGGAGTGCTCCCTAGGGAGAGTTCTATTCTATCACCGTCAAGAATAGGGGTCCAGGATAGAAGCAGCTCCCTGCGGTCGGGCCATAAACTTTACCTTCAGGATTAAATGTACTACTTCAGTCCCGCGGTATATAATGTACTATTAATTTTTTCTTACCTTAGAACATAATAAAACTTCTTTAAATATAACTGAAACTATTCGTTAATGATAATAATGTGTTTATATAGCATTATAATGTTAAAAATTGTAGAAAAAACAAGAAAATCCACAATACAAAAAACTTCAATACAAACTAACTAACATAAGGCCACAGTTTGTTTGGATATAAATGCTATGACTTATGCCAAGCAATGGTGACAGTGACGTCACAATAATGTGGCGTATTCTTAGACTAGGAAAGAGAGAGGACAGCGCATGGCAATGAAAACCTTATGCGTGTGAGTTAAGCCGATTTTCAAACGTTTGGTGGTAAACAAATTTGAAACGTCGAATTGTATTTTTTTAGTTTTTTTATTAATTTTCACCTTTTTTAATTACCTGAATAGACATTTTAAAATGGTTAATTGTGCAGTTTATAAGTGCAACAGTCAGAGTGCTAAAAAAGAGGAAGGAATTTCATTTCATAGGTAAAAAGTATTTTAAAACTATTTCCTTGAAATTTATTTTTATTAATATTACAGCTTTCAGGTAATAGATGTTTAACTAAATCACATATGTTATGTATGATAACTTAAATTAATTGTACATACAATTTGAAAATTGTTTTCATTCAGTTTTAAAGATTATTTTTCATTTAATTGTTATTATTTGCTCATAGATGTAATAGTTTTGCAGTGGCGTGGAACAAAAACATATATTTAAAATAGATTAAAATTGTAATATTTATTAAATAAATATGTTTTAAAATGATTGTTGTTTTTTTTGGAGCAGTACATATTTAAAGACTTTTTAAATTAGATTTGTAATACGAAATAATGAAAATGATTAGTTAATAATCGTATTAGAAAAATCGTATGATACGCCTATGTCAATATTGTCCGCCATTAGTTTGGTGGTAAATGGGTTACATAAATTGATTCCAATGCGCAGTCCTCTCTTTTTCCTTGTCTAAGGGCGTATTTAACGTATTTACACAATCACATCTGTCGGTTTCACTTGTCACTAAGGTCAGTGGTGAATGTTTGTTTTGATTGGATAATATGTATTGTCAGTTTGTGTAGATTTAATATTTAAATGGAAAACGTTCTAGATATTGTAATTCATCCTGTGTTAGATCATAATTTAGTTAGAAATGTGATTTTGCAAAACATATTTAAGGAGGACACAAATGATCCTCCAATATATTATAGACCAGAGTTGACAATTAAGCACACGTAGCAAAACAAAGCACAACAAAATTAAGAGGGGCGTCAAAAATGTGACAGCTGAAAACGGGTGGCAAGCCTGAATTGTACCCAAAATTTCAATCATTTTGTAAACAACAAATCTAAAGAACGCCTTTAAATTACGTATTCAAATTTTAACAGGATATAGCTTAGACCTTTCTCTAGGAGATAAGGTTTTTTAGTTAAGTTTTTTATTGTAATAAAAGAGATATTGGTGTTTAAGTGATGGTATGTTTTGAAAAAGTTTGACAATTTGTGATCACGAATTTTAACGCCAGAAGCTTAACTCCTAAAGAAAGCATAGAGAATGCGACTAGCAAAATATGAAGTTAAAGAAAGGTGTATTTTTTGAGATTTGTTGCACGCAAAATTTGAACATTGCACTAATCTGTCAAATTAGTTCAACAGTTTTGGTGGCGCTTTTTTCAAAGACGTATGTCTATTCTAATTATCCAAATCCAAACTTCACTTAACATAACCAACCTAACCTTATTTCTCGTTTATAACGTCAAAATATATTAATTTTAGTGTTTTGCTTTTAAATAATATAATTGTCTATATTAATATTCGTTTATAATTTACCAGAAGTTATAAAAATTAATTTTAAAGTATTTTCACAATTTGCGTTGGTTTTTACATCGTTTATAGGATTATCCAACTGTGATATGTGCAAGGAATTTAGTGTTATGAACCGTTGTTATTTCATAAATTACTTTCTTATTTTAGTCGAATTGGTAAAAATGTGAGTTTTGAGAGACCCGATATTTGTGTTTATATTTTTTTAATCTTTTAAGTTAGGTACCTAACCATTATCTTATATCTTTATTTGTTAAATAACTAAACCCAACCTAAGGGATTTACATTTATAAATTTAAACCACATACTTATGTAAATATTAACAGCTAAGTGTTAAATTGTTTTTCTAAATAGGCATGATAATAATGTCCACAAAGTAAGGGTTTCTACAATATTTATTTACAAGTTCAATATGCATAAATATAATAGCTTTCTCTTTAGATAATGTGAAGAATGAAAATTTACAGTCAAATATGTAATATTTTTATTAAAACAGTTTTACAAATTTGGGTTGGATACTGAATACATCTGTTATCTTTATATATATATATATATATATATCCCCCTCACCATAAAAAGTTTGTTGGTAAATGATAAAACAGACCAAAGGGTTCCATATTCATGTCAGAATGAACTGGGTACATATAATTGAGAAAATGAGTCCTAAAAAGAAAAACATAAAACATTTACTTGTTATTTACTATTAATATGCAGATGTTATTTGCTAATGTTTAAAATGTAATTGAACCCTAAAATAAACATTTGTATTTTAAAACACATAGTAGCCCACAATAGGTTTCATATTGATGTAGCCATGGGTTCTATAAGGGTCCAGATTCAATGTTTTTGAAGAAAGAGTTCTAAATATATAAAGATTAGAATTTACAGTAAAAATTATTAATTGTTTACTATAAATAGAATAAATCCTGTGTAGGCAGTTACTTGAGGTCCAAAGATTTTAAGGAAACAGTAGCATATATTTTGAAAACCATTGATTTATACAATTTAATTATCTAAACATAGATGAAATAACATATATGGTTGCCAGAAAAAGTATATTGCTAAAAATAGTATTTTCAGGACATTTTTGAAATACTTTAGAAAAGTAGTAACCTATTGAATCTTGTAGAAATATTTTGTTTTCCCTATTCCACCTAATAAAATCAAAAATTAATCAAATAGTTTTGACTTAGAAAATGATACTAATATTCTTCCTGGTCTATCCTAGTATTTAAAGTACACAAAGGATGGCTTAAAGGACGAGTAGCATTAACACTTCTCTGAGATGCCCTAGTAAAGACTCTTACATGAAACCAAAGAAATATGCCATCCAGATAATGCTAATTATTTAGTATCAAGAGGCAAATTCACAGGGGAAAAAGCACACAGTAGCAGTAGTACACAAAATACCACTGATTTCAATTTTCCAAAGAAAATACTTCAACATGGGCAAATACTATTGGTAGGTACTCAAAAAGAAGAAAAATTCATGTATCTAATATGCAAAATACCTATATCAATACATCTTTTAAAACTAAATTTGATATTTAGATCTGAATCATAGATAATAAAATAAATATAATACCTACCTATTAATTGTAAAAAATTTAAACCAGTAAATAAACAAATTAAAACTTACCTCTTATCACTTCTGATTACTAGATGGAGAGTGCTTTCAAATGTAAATAAAATATGGATCTTTATAAAATAAATAAAATTTTTTCATTTTTGTGAAAGATACCAGTTAAAAAATTCAGTTACAATCCTATTGGATACATTTTAATTTCAATTGATTCCACAAAGTATGGGGTTGACATTTTTGGAATATAATTAATAGCCATAATTTAATGATACAATTAGTTTTATTAAGATATACCCATATTAACAATTATGTTTAGTACTTGCAAGAGTACCTATTGTTGGCCAATTACTGATAGTCAGCTTATCCCACTTCTTTAGGTATCTTGAAAACAGGTGCACAAAGTGTATTTCTATAGATACTAGATTGGTTAATAATTATCGTAGGTTATTGAAAATATTATTTTTTTCTTGTGCCACATTCTCAAAATAAAAATAAACTATAGGTAAGCTTTATTGTAGTGTGTGCTTTACTTTGTACTCCATTTTTCATTAAATCATGGATCTGGGTGGTAATTTAGGAATGTCCAATACTCTCTAAAAATAAATGATATTTATTTATTTAGGCAGTAAATAATTAGCAAGGTACCTACTTACTTGAAGTCATATTGAAGACAGACTAACCTGTTAATGTTTACAAACATTATAGTAACACTTTTGCAATAATCATCAAACGTTTTGGAAAAGTATTTAAATTTTTCCCCACAAAATATATTCTAAAAATTTACATCTACTTCAACACCTTCAAATAATACATCCATCAGAAAGTAAATAAATTAATCTCTGATCAAACATCAAACCTTAGACAAGGAAAGAGAGAGGACTGCGCATTGGAATCAATTTATGTAACCCATTTACCACCAAACTAATGGCGGACAATATTGACATAGGCGTATCATACGATTTTTCTTATACGATTATTAAATAATCATTTTCACTATTTCGTATTACAAATCTAATTTAAAAAGTCTTTAAATATGTACGGCTCCAAAAAAACAACAATCATATTAAAACATATTTATTTAATAAATATTACAATATTAATCTATTTTAAATATATGTTTTTGTTTCACGCCACTGCAAAACTATTACATCTATTATAAGAAAATAATAACAATTAATTAAAAAATAATATTTTAAACAGAATGAAAACAATTTTCAAAAAGTATATATGTACTATTAATTTAAGTTATCATACATAACATATGTGATTTAGTTAAACATCTATTACCTGAAAGCTGTAGGTAATATTAATAAAAATAAATTTCAAGGAAATAGTTTTAAAATACTTTTTACCTATAAAATGAAATTCCTTCCTCTTTTTTAGCACTCTGACTGTTGCACTTATAAACTGCACAATTAACCATTTTAAAATGTCTATTCAGGTAATTAAAAAAGGTGAAAATTAATAAAAAAACTAAAAAAATACAATTCGATGTTCCAAATTTGTTTACCACCAAACATATTATGTCAAACGTTTGAAACTTGGCTTCTCACACACGAATAAGGTTTTCATTGCCATGCGCTGTCCTCTCTCTTTCCTAGTCCTAGGTGTCAAACTAACAACTAACCTCGTTTAATTTTGCATTGTTTCCAATACATTTCAATCTCAATTTTAAAAAAGGTATAATTACATATTTTCCACTTTATTTCAATTTTTCTTTAGACCATGTTGATGTGTGTATATTCAGAAACCGTAATATGTTTTTATTATAATTAACATATTTATTCTAATAAATACCTTAATTGGTAAGGGTTAGTACCAGAGCTGGGTAGTATCCGGATACTTCTGTATACGGATACAATATCTGGATACTTTTTATGTATTCGAAAGCTCTTAAATTTTGTACCCGGTATCCGTATCCGTTACCAAACGGTATCCGATATCCGGATACCGTTTTTAATATTGGGATACTTTTAAACATTATTTATCGCCCTCCGATAATGCACCTAACGTAGGCACAACACTGCCCTTATTCCTTTAATTCAGATGTGTCTAACTTGTTAAATCCCATTTTTCGTACTGGTCACCGTTATAATATATTATTATATTCTAATGGAGCTTTGTTTTTACCTATAAATCAGTTTCATAAGTACCTACGTTATTTATTTTTTATATTTTCTATATCTCTCTTTTCAAGAACCCCTTTGTACCCTGTATTTATAATTATTAGAAGAAATTATTTTTCGGATATTATAATAAAGGACATCCTAATATTTATATTTTTATTTTAGTGTACCTACAAGTACAAATAAGTACAGCCCCTAAAAAGTTTGGAAACTCGGCTGGTCCGACGCTGGCCAAATTCAATATCAAAAGTTCAGGCAGTGACACGAAAAATTTTTCGTTAGTTAAATGTATTTTTATTATTATATATTACATTAAAAATACCTGCACATCACATAGTTTTAATACTAATAATTTGTCCTTTTTAAAAAAGTATCCTTCAAAGTATCCTAGGAAGTATCCGGATAGGTATTTGTATCCGAATACATTTTTAAATGAAAGTATTCGAACTTTTTAAAAAGTATTCGGATACATTTTGAGTATCCGGTATCCGGATACTTTTTTCAATATCTGACCCAACTCTGGTTAGTACAATAAATTTCATTAATTAATTATTTGTTAGGAATGCCGAAATCTTATTTTATTTTATTTTTTTATATATCCATATTTTAAATCCTAAAAACAATTAATTTGTTACGCCTATGACACAACAATATCACAACAAAACTTCGAAAACATATTCAAATAGGATATTTAATAAAAATTATACAGGTATTTTTCATCTGTTTATGGTCTCAAGGTCAAATGTATGTGTGTGTCGTGGAAACATTCAAAGATTTACGAAGCAAAATTATATTTTCATCTCTGTCTTAGACAAAGAAAGTCAACAAGGTCTAAAAATATTCAAATTT